>OU896722.1:32024716-32624716 GCA_918026855.4 Phaedon cochleariae | reverse complement strand
TTTAGTTGATTCAATGAAGTATTTGGTTGATTCAATGAAGTATTTGGTTGATTCAATGAAGTATTTGGTTGATTCAATATAATATTTGGTTGATTCAATGAAACATTTCTCTGATTCAATGAAATATTTGGTTGATTTTAGATGAAACATTTTGTTGATCCAAAGAAATATTTCTTCGATTCAAGAGGAACTGTATTTCCATTCGAAAAATTGTTTTAACCGAATTCAGTATTGATTCGGGAAATTTTCTGAGATTTCAAATCACACAATCACACAACTAGAAAACTAGTCAATTTCCAGCATAGATTTTCAGTATCTACTTCTCTTCAGCAGATTATTTCGGCTTGCTCAGCATCCTAAGTTCGATGTATCCAGCTGATATTTCAAACTCGATGAATCAGACTTTACGTATATAATGAATTCGAGGCAGGTATAGACGAGGCGAAAAGATCGCCATCTAGTGGCGAAAATTCAACTTGATGTATGATGAACAAAATATTTCATTGATATTAATTACATATTTTGTTCCTCTATTCAAGCAAATGATCCATTCGAAACGAGTTCATTGCTACATCGGAATAAGAGAACTTGTATGTTGTTTCAAAGATATATTCTCATCGAAATGGTCATTATTTCATCAAATCAACAAAATGTTTATAGTTGAATCAACGTCGACATCATTCTGGATCGACATAAGTTGTTTTAGAGAAAACCATATATTTTGTTGATGGAATTGATATTATACTGTTGATTCAATTAGACTACATTCTCGATTTGAACAAGCTGCTTCCATGAAATGATCATGTATCTGGTTGATTCAACAACAAATTGCTCAGTCCAACAAAAATAATCCGAGCATAAATAATTTGTTAATGCAACAAATCCTTTTTTCCGTGTTGACTTATAAGAATGCAAGTAGAGATACCACAGATCGATTTCACTCACGCTTGAATCATCATTCGTTCAGTCGAATCAGCTGAAAGTTCAAGATGAATCAGCACATACACTGATAATATTTGATTCGTATTAATGAGACAATCAACTCCAATGTTGGACCAACTGATGAGCTGCCATCCAAACCGCACGAAGACTGAATCATCCCTTTGCCATCGTATCTTGCAAAACCCCCAAGAACTAATAAGATCCCATTAATAGGGGCTCATTTCCCGGCAATCCTGAACAACGAAATCATTCGTGATGCGTTCAACTGCTCGTCTAGTTCGTTAGATGACATCTGCTGCAAAAGAGAACAACGTACAAAGGCAATCTGGATTATCACATAATTGCGCAGATGGTGGCCTTTTATTAGCTCAAAATAGGCAAGGCAACGCCTAAAGTACACGTATATATTTGGGAGAACGTTTTCATTTGAAGGGAACAGGGCACGATAACGATTAAACGGTACTGCTTGCTCCCTTATACTCTGCTACACCTCTCATTCTGATGTAATATCTTTTATGAACACGCTGAAATTAACTCTTCAAATGAGAGGCATCAAGGACAGGTTGTTTTTAGATCAGAGATTGAGGCGCAGTCAGTGCCGGTTTTACCAGGGGTCTTTTGGGTGCTATAGCACCAGGCGGCAAAATCTTCAAGTAGGTACAGATCTTTTGTCATCAGTCATTATTTGGGTATTTTGATTTTTCACCCGAAAGATTTGATCACTACACTACCTAAACTGAAATTTATGTTGAGAAGTGAATCATGCAAGGAATGCACGATTAGGAGAAAAAATACGGCAGAAAGTTCAAACCATAGAGAAAAAAGGCGGGCACAGTGTTTTTTTTTCAAGTTGCAGCTATGGAATTTTTTGTCGGACTTCCGCCTACAAATCTTGTTCAGAATCATTTTACTTCCTGTTCAAGATAGTGTCAGCAGAGGATGGAGATTTGATCAAATTGGCAACTAAACTACAAACAAAGTACTTATGTAGAGGATCTGGACAAATGTTATTCATCTGAAAACACAGTTTTCTCTCCTAGAGACTGAAGCAGAAACTCCATTTATGGAATTAGAATAGTATAGTATTAGAATAATGTAATATAATATCTTCTTTTCCCAATATGATGTTTTTTGGTCAAAGATTGAGACGAAGAAACTACGTTGTAGCTGTCATCACTGTTCTCGAGTTGGGGTTTTATTTTTGTATCGAAGGTACCAAGAATTTCTCTTCAAACTTTGTTTTCTTAGACCTCAATAATTATAGTTTTTCTTCAATGAAATCAACAATTGACTTTCTTTTCAAAGTGCTGAATTGCTGCTTTTGAAACAAGTTGTCTGAACGTATCTTGATGGAGTAGAAGTGGACAAATATCTGAAGTGTGAATAAAATAGTTAAAAAACTGAGATCAATTTTTTTCACGTTCAAACAGCTAAAGAATATTCTGGATATAAAAGAGCTCAAAACTATATACCATTCCCTTTTAGAATCACATATACAGTATGACATATCAGGATGGGGCAGAGCATACGAGTGTCATTTGAAAAATCTAGAAATCACTTAAAAATATTTCCTCAAAATAGTATTCAATAAATGCAGAACATACTCAACTGAGTGTCTCTTCAGTGAATTTCCCATATTCAATATTACAAAATTATACCTGTACAGAATATTATGCCTACAACAAAAAAATAAGAATAATTTGACTGCTATCTCACAAGAACATAATACAAGATATAAAAAAATTGCAGAAAAAGGGAAACATAAAAGTTGCTGAATCAATAGGTCAGAGGTCATATCTTTACACAGCCCCCCGAATATTTTCTCAGGTACCGCAAACTATCAGAAACGTTAATAATTATTCATATTTAAAAAAAACATCAAGAATTGGTTGAGAAATCTGACCTACATTTGAAAAACTGAAGTTGGTGCTGATATCTCAAATTCTAGAAGAGTTGGTATAAATTTCATATTTTTTTCGAAATCACTTTGAAAAACTGCCATGAGAATGTGAAATTCCTATTTGAATATTTTCATAAATAAAGAAGTTACGGAGGAGACATGAAAATGATCAAAATCTGTTTTTTGAGTATAAAAAAAACGAATAGATTTTATGATAATATGTTCTCACATTATAGTTGGCCTTGACAAACTCCACATTTGGTGTCATTTAACCGACCTTGTATCTCTCACCGTTAAAAAGATACCCATGGTGAGCATGGTAAGTGGGACACACTGTGTATACATTGACTCCGCGGTTACTATAATTACTAAACAAATACTAAATTCGCAATTTCTGGAAATCAAATCGCACAGACGGTTCTTAGTCTTCCTCCGCTACGCGTCGGGAGACAACACAACCTGGAGCTAAAATCTACTACTATTTTCCCTTGTATAATAAATAACTGTTCTATCGATAGAAATATCTCGCTCACATTTGAAGAAATTTGAAATTTGGTGTGATTGAAACTTCCTAGAAATTCATTTCAAGCATTTTAGAGATTTTCTAATTAGTCGGTTGAAAGCAACCTGACCTTCTACCCTCTGTATCCTGGCCACTCCTTTTCAGTTTGGCTATCTATAAAAGCGTGTTTCTCAGTTTTTCAAACTAATATTTATTAGAAAATATATCGGGGATTGTAGAAGGTTATTGGGAAATTCGAATTTCTCATCCGACAAGTTCGATGAGTAGACTAGTTGCAATTGCATGAGAACAAAAGCAAAACAAACGACTACGTCTCGATGCTGGTCTCAACAGGTTGCCATTCGGCGTTATGGCACAGCGAGGATTGCATACAAAGTGCATATGAATGAATAACTGCGACTACGCCGGAGAATTGCATGAACTATAATGATACGCAGTTGAAAATTATAGTGTTCAAGTGTGGAAACACATACAGTGTGTCCTATAGCTAAACATCTGCAAACTAGCTACCCTTATAACTTCGGACCTGCAATAGTGATTTGAATTTGAATGAAAAATGGGTGGATTTGGAAATCATATAAGGGAATATACATTCCTACTTCGGGAATTCAAATGACCTTGTGAGGCAGAAATCTCACTGAGATCCTTACAAGCTTGAATAATGATTGAATTAATAAGGATAAGGATAAGACCAATGGTGGATTAATGCAGCAACATTTAACAATCATCAAGTAACATTTATCAATTGACAATAATAGAAGTAGTTTAGTATCTACTCCTGGCTACACGGAAAAAAGGATTTGTTGCATCAACAAATTATTTATGCTTGAATTATTCTTGTTGGACTGAGCAATTTTTTGTTGAATCAACCAGATACATGATTATTTCATGGAAGCAGCTCGTTCAAATCAAGAATGTAGTCTGATTGAATCAACAGAATAATATCAATTCCATCAACAAAATATATGGTTTTCTCAGAAATAATTTAGGTTGATCCAAAATAATGTAGATGTTGATTCAACTATAAACATTTTGTTGACCTGATGAAATGATGATACTTTTGATGAGAATATACCTTTGAAACAACATACAAGTTTTATTATTCCGATGTATCAATGAACTTGTTCCGAACGGATCATTTGCTTGAATAGAACAACGAAATATGTAATAACAATGAAATATTCTGTTCATTCTACATCAGGTTAAATTTATGCCTCTAGATGGTAGATGGCGATCTTTTCGCCTCGTCTATTCTTGCCTCGAATTCATTATATACGTGAAGCCTGATTCTTCGGGTTTGAAATCACTAGACGACGTACCAAACCCACAGGACACGTAATACTAATTGACACACAGATACCATGGGCAGATGAGGCAAAATATCTAGGGGTAACCCTAGATAACAAACTCACTTTCAGACAACACATCACAACACGATTCAACTTGGGTAAAGCCGCAAGGCAAAACCTACAGCCTCTAATAGGTCGCAGAAGCAACATGGCTCTAGAGTTGAAGCTGCGCCTATATAATAAGAACCATATACTTCCAATAATTTTGTATGCATCAAGTGCATGGGGCCAATGCGCAGAAACATATAAAAAGCGAATACAGGCTTTTCTAAATGTCTCAATAAGAATGGCAGTAAACGCCCCATGGTATATCCCAAATAGATTTATCTATAGGGACCGGAACATAAACCCAGACTACATAGACAACTACTACTGCCCGACCTGACTAATAGACAACTAAATCAAGACCCACGCTTCGGAAGAATAAAGTACAGGCGCCCAATTCACCAAATATAAGATAAACGAACGAAAGTAAATCAATATCAATAAAAGTTGCATAATAATCAGATAATTAAACAGAAGAGTCTCTCCTTTGATACCCTATAGAAAAGTAAACCAATAATAATACATAAACTCAAATTTCAAGACTGAAACCAAGTAAGGAGTTTTATAAAACATAATATGCAGATTGCCAAATGCATAAGGTTGAAGCCCACTCGTTAGTGAGTGGGGGTGGATGGACATGGGGATGAGGAGCTATCATATAACATAAGCTAGTTATATGGCGGCACTTGATCCTGGGCATTCAACCTTTCGGGGAGCGTGGGGGGAGGGTGGGGTTTGAAATTACAACTGGATAAATAGAACTTAGGATGATTAGCAATCCGAAATAGTTTCGCATCAGCTGAAGAGAAGTAAAAACTGGAGATCTATGGTAGAAGTCGAATAGTTCCATAGTTTATTCAATATTGATGTGAAATCGCAGATAATTCCCGAATTGATATTGAATTTGGTTGAACAAAACAATTTGTCGAATGGAAATACAGTTCCTCTTGAATCAACCAAATATTTCTTTAAATCAACCAAATATTTCTTTTAATCAACCAAATATTTCAATGAATCAACTAAATATTCGATTGAATCATTATCTTGTTATCTTGAATCAAGCAAAAAGATTGTTAGAGTCAATTCGATATCTCTCCATAAACAATTCATCGATGTACATGATTGAATGATATCTGGAGTTCATGCCAGATTTATTTAGTTAATTTTAACTTAAAATTCGCTCTGAAACAAGATATAGATTCACTCAATTCAAGATTATGATGATCAAGATTATATGAGACATCTATTCGCTTCATTCAATTAAATCTTGTTTGATTCAACAATTCTTTTTTTTCGTGTACCTATATGCTTATGCTCAATGCAACATCTATTCCTGCGTATAGCGTAACAACTATTCTTCAAGTATCCATCAGGATATAGGCTTATTAGAAAAAAGTATCGTCGTCTGTGTATACCAAGGAAATTGCCTATAAACTTCGGAATTTCACCGCGAGCTAAAATATTTACTTTTAACGGGTAAACGAGAAGTTTCAATTGCAAGCTCGCTAGATATAATTCTCTTAACAGCTCAAATATTTGAACAAAAGTTCGAGTTTGTTCACCGTTATAAAAGTGTTTGATTATCGCTTGACGTATAGAAAGTCAACAAGTCAACTCACTCTAAGAATATATACAGGGTGGGGCATTAGTGCGTCGGAGCTCGATTGCTCGAGTTCTAATATAGCTATAGAGACTTGATTCAAAAACGAATGTGAATGAGACAACAAGGTCCATAACTAGAAATTATTGCCGCATATACAGGGAGCACCCGATAAAATCTGGAGGATCAGGATCACTTTTTTATAATATTAGCACATTTTTCGAAGTATCCCTGTGACCTTCATCCACTCCTACGATATTGTTGAATATAGCTCGATAATTTCGAAGTTATTGATTTTTTTACCGAAAAAATCACTGTAGTCACAATTAGGAAATTTGAGAGAGAAAAATCATAATATCTCTTCATGGAAACATGTGTGATATTCCTGTTGAATTTTCATGCCCTCGAATTATACAAGGTGGCTAAAAATGATTTTTCAATTCACAACTCTTGGAAGTGATTTTTCTCGAGTTTTTTTTTTAGGTCATTTGGTGTAAAATCTGAAAACTAACATATTTTATCTGAACATCCATATTGATATTCGTGACCATTTTTGAATTATTGAACTTCGAAAATTATAGGTTGACCATTTTCATCGATACACATTCTCATCAGTCATTGAAACATCAGAAGTCCAATTAAAACTTTAGTGAATTTGTTTTTTTATTGAAAGAATTGAAACCAGAGATAGATCAAACATTAAATATAGTTCATAAGCTAGTAATTTACAAAGTAAAGAAAAAAATCCATTTTTAAAATATCCCATAAATTCATGCAAAATGGGAATTTTATTCTTTTTCACTTTGTAAATAACTAGCATATGAACTATTTCTGATTCCTTTGAGTTTGGTATCAATTCTCTCAATGAAAAAACAAGTTTACTACATTATTATTTAGTCTTTTGATGTTTCAATAACATATGAGAATGTGTATCGATGAAAATGGCCAGCCGATAATTTTCGAAGTTCAATAACTCAAAAATGGTCACGACTCACGAATATCAATATGGATGTTGAGATAAAAGATGTTCGTATTTCGATTTTACACCAATTGGTCCAAAAATATATGGGGTGTTTCATTTGAAAAACTCGAGAAAAATCAATTCCAAAAGTTACTGTATAATTTTAGGGCACGAAAATGATATAGAAATATCACACATCTTTCCATCGAACGATATTATGATTATTCTTTCTTGAAATTCATAATTGTGACTACACAGTGATTTTTTCGCTATGCATCTGCAGATGATTTATTTCGACAAAAAAATCAATAACTTTGAAATTATGGAGATATAGTCAACAACATTATACGAGTTGTTGGAGGTCACAGGGATGCTTCAAACACACAGAAAAAAAATTTCTTCGAATGAGAAAACCCATTCTCTTGAAAATTCAATGGTATATCTGCTTTGAATTGAGCATATTCTTTTGAGTCAAGAAATCTGGTATGTTCAAGAAAATAGTGTCATATTATTGCAATATATTCTCAAACCAAGAATGCAATCATTCAGTTAATAAATTAATTACTTCAACTCAATCAAAACGGATTTTTCAATTCGCAGAAGCGGACTATTTTGTTTCAATAAATTTATTGCTTGATTCAAGATTATGAGCATACATTTCTTCAAATTAAAGAATGCTCATGTCTTCGAATGATAAATTCAGTTTTCTTGAATTGCAAAGACCGAATATGTTGAGGCAATAAGTAATTTTCTTGATACAAAAATATAAATAATTATTTCTTCAAATGAAGCATTCTGATTTCATCATATTTATATCACAATTTCATCAAATCGAAGACTTCTGATAGTTCTATTCTATGCCATACTCACTTGATTCAAAAATATGAATATCAATTTTCTCAAATGAAGGGAATGTAATATGTTCAACTTGATGATATCAAAATTTTCTCTAATTGAAGAAGCAACATCTTGATTCAATACTTTATTTACTTGATTCAAGTCTATGAGTAGGTATTTCTTTGAATGAAAATTACATGCCTCGAATATCAAGGGTAAGCCATCCTGTTGCCAAAACTCAGTCCCCAGTCTACAATCATTATTGACAATGCTCACATCATGATGACATGCCCACAGCGGCGAAACGGCATTAAGCTGCGTAGTTTGAACATTTTGAATGTTTTATAATGAGTGTGTATAGGTGTGAATTGTCTTAGAACATAAATATCTAACAAATGCTGAACTTGTAGAGAGCTAGTGAAGGTACAACATTGAATTCCCTTGGTGAGTAGGTATTTGCAAATTTCGGTAGTCATTGTGAGTGAATCAACAAATTTTCAATCAAAATAACAGGAATTTAGTATTATCCTGCCATGCAAATATGCTCATTCTGTAATACGAAATTCTTTTGTAGCAAAAATACGACTGGTTGATGAATGAAGAAGTATTATCTACAAATGAGGTATTGCAAAGACTTGAAAGAACCTTGAAATTAGGTGAGAGAAAGTTTCCTGCCGAGTATCTTGAATCTATATACCCGATATCTTCCAGAAGGCATGATATTACTGGAGTCACGATATTACATATTATAGAGGTGAGTTTTTAATCAATTAGTATACTTATGTCATTGTTTGTGACCGTTATCATTTTCAGCAATACTTCAAGAAGACGAAAACAATGTATGCATGGGAATATTCTATAACCATTTGGGGTCATGATGGACTAAACTGATCCAAGATGTACCTGTACATGGGATTATTGTCAACTAAAGAAACAAAATTATATTTCTACACGAATATTCTGTGGAGTTTAATTATCTCATTAGGAATCATTCACAGTTTTGAATCAAAAACATTATTATATTTTCAACTGAGCAGTCAATATTTCGAAACAAAAAATAGTCCCATTGGAGAGAATGAGCTAAATATTCATTATGAAAAACTCATAAATTCGGATCGAAAATATCAATGTTTTTATTGAAGATTGACAGAATTTTTACTAGAATAAATCGTTCATTTTGAAATGAAAGAGAACAATTCTCAATAACAGTAATACATAGTTTCAAATTAAGAAAATGATTGTTTCCACTTGGTGGATGGATTTCTCACCTCAAAATTATGGTTTTCTTGAAATAAGTAAATGGTTTTGTCAATATGAATTAATTACATTCTCACTTCAACATCACAAACGTCTCCAACCATGCATATCTTAATTTTCCTACAAGAGACGTGTTGAATAAATCATTGTTTCGGAACAAGAATATCATCTCTTTCGTTATATACAAACAAATTATTTTCTTGGACCAATGCAGTCATGCTCAATACAAGAGATTATTTTTTTGTGTGAAGAATGTGCTAATATACAGGACATTCCATTTGAAAAAAGTGATCCTGACCCTTTAGACTTTTTTCGGTGCCCCCTATATATAAACTGTTGGCGTTCTTTCCAAAGCACTCTTCGCAAAAATGTTGTCTTTACTAATTTCGATCAACAGAAAATATTCGATTATATCGTGTGATGCATCATTGTAGTTAGAAAAATAACTTTTCAAAAAATGCATATCCAATATGGCGCCCGTGAGGAAAAACGATGTTGTGTGTTGTAACTTTGGCATCAAGAAAGTCATGGAAAATACAATGACAGATTCAAATTCCTTGTGAAAAAGTGCCTCGAGAATGTCCCAGTCAGAAACGTCTAGGTCTCTTGGTTTCTGCTTGAAAAAATAATAACGAACCTTTTAAATTTCTGTTTTGTGTCAATAATTCAGAAACTAAAGATGAAAGATCAAATTTTCTTGCAGATATATGTTCAGCATAAAAATGAGCGAATTTGCCCTTGAAAAGGGACATTCTCAGATATATTTATGAACACAAAAAAGTGGACATATATGTATATAAAGAAATACATTGAATATTCCTTTTCAATATTTCCACGTCCTGTAAGATGAATGTCAATTTATCATACATTTAAAGAAATTTGCCCTTATTCAACCGACCTCGTATCTCTCAAAATAACTGAGATTTCCATATGGTAGAGCTCGAAAAACGGACACCCTGTACATATAACCAAGCATATAACAAACGACATCTCATTTGTCTTCTCAAAGCCTGGAGAATATTCTCAATGTAATCTGTCTAGATCTTATTAGTAACGGTCACGGGAAACACCAGTGGATCTCATTTCTCATCTAGATCTTGAGAAAACTACCGTGCTTTCTGTCCTGTCAAAACACAGTGACGAATCACTCGCCGTCTGTCATTGACAGAAAAATCAAGGAAAATAAGGCCGGCAGGACGTATTCATGGTCGAAGAAGCCTGTTTGAATGGCTAATTATTCGTCTGAGCTAAGGCGATAAAATCTCCTCCTGTATTAATCCGTATTATTCAAGTGACAGATCGTGTGAGGATAGCGACACGAGTGAGAAGTCGCTAAACTAGCGTGAGTGGAGTTTATCTAGGAAAGCCGACTGCTAATGAATCACTGTCACTTCCTGAACGTTGTTTTGACACGGCAGTTTTTGTAACATGGTTCTGTAATACCAAATTGAGTTGCTACCAGAAAAGACTGAGTGTTACGGGGTCGAGCAAGTCACTAAATGTACTTGACACTGCTGTTTTGACGGTTGTATATACGAAACACGTCAAAACAGCAGTGTCAAGTATATTTAGGAACTCTAGTTTTGATTAGGGTGCCTCGAACATCTCATTCAAACTATCAAGGTGAATAATACTGTTCGTTTGTCCTTGCTCTACCTGCTGAACTTGATTTTTTTCTATGACTCTCTTTGTTCACATCATGCCATGAACAGAGACAACTATGGGAAAAAATCAACTTTAGCAAGTTTAGCAATACAAACGAACATGCCTTTAGATTAGATTAGATTCGGAATGGTGCCTTCGGGCTATCTGCCTCCACACTGCGACCTTTTCAGATCTATTGTGTCTGCCCTCAAAATCGATTAGAGTTCTTCGGCTAGCCCCGCCTTCTCTATGAGACTCCATAGGCTAGTTTTCAGATCTCCTGTGTTTCTCTGGGCTCCTGGTTTTTCCTCACCCAGCGTAAGGAACCTTAGTCTTGACAAGCCCTCACAGTGGAAAAGTATGTGTACTGCTGTTTCTTCCTCTTCTTGACAGAACCTGCACAGCAGTTCTTCAGTCAGACCTATCGTACTCATGTGTTTGTTGAGCCTACAATGCCCTGTGAGAAGTCCCACTAGTATTCTAGTTGAACTTCGTTTCTGGCTTAGTAGATATTCTGTGAATGTTGGCGATGGTTTTTTAATGAACTCTTTTGCCTGTCTCATTCCTGGCGAGTTGTTCCACCATTCTTGAGATTTAGTTTGCAACCATGATTTGATACTAGTCTTTTGTATAGCTTTGGCAATACCACAGAACGGTTCTGGGCCATTAGGAGCTTTGTTTGCTCCTGCTCGGGCAAGTGAGTCTGCCTCTTCATTGCCCTCGTACCCTGTATGTGCTGGTACCCATGCTAGAGTCAATCTGTTCTGACTGCCCAGTGCATTTAGGATTTCTAAGCAGTCCCATGCTAGTCTTGAGTAAACTTGCATAGAGTTGACTGCTTTGATTGCCGCCTGGCTATCTGAATAGATTGCAATGGTTTTGCCTTTAAACTCTTGCCTTATCAATTTTTTCACGCAATGATACTCTTAGTGACTCACTCACAATAATTACGAGAGGCGTACCCCAAGGAACTGTTATAGGGCCCATCTTATTCCTCCTGTATATGAACAACATCTTCAAGAAATCAGGTTTCAGCAGTAAAATTCCTTCATTTGCTGACGATACAGCTATTACCTTCGTTGGAGAACCGTGGGAAGGAATGTATACTCAGATTGAAATAGGCATCCAAATGATCTTCAATTGGCTGGACAGTAACTTATTGAGCATTGATATAAAAAAAATAATTCATTACATTTACTTCAACTATTAGAGACCAACCAAATATTCAGGACCCAAACCATATAATGAAATATACCTGTATCATTGAAATATATACGAAAAAGTTCAAATTCAAAATAGTGTTGAAAAAATTCGTGAAAAACAATTTTGATTGTGGGCAAATAAAAATATCTACTATTTTGAAGTTCTCCCCTCTTCTCCCTCTTCTCCCTCTATCCCTCTTTCTCTACCTCTATTTCTATCTTCATCTGTCTCTCTCTAATATCATCACTATATTATACATAATTATGTACACATGGTATATTGCCAGAATTGGGATAACTGATTTTGTCTGCAGGTAGCTGCAAGCCTCTTTAGTTTTCCCATTATATCACATACATAGGTACTTATGTAGATTTTTTGTTTATATCTGAATTGAATAAAATTGCTTACTATTAGTTACTTTTACACATTTGATATGATATAATAATTCGACAAATTCTTTCGAATTTCTTGATTGATTAATTGTTTCTCGTAGTAATTAGTAAGTATTATGTAATTTTTGAAAATACATCGAAGTTTTCTGATGTGCTCCTCCTCACTAGACTCATACAGGGTGTTTGGAAGATGCAGAAACTGACAGAGGGGGTAGGTAGGGTGATTTAGGATAGATTTTAACGAATAAATTATCATTGAGAATAAATACAAAGAGCTCAAAGTCATATATCCACACAATGTTCATTAAAAGAACAGAGTCACTGTGCTGTGGGTGCCTGGACACCAGGGGGTGGAGGATAACGAGAAAGCCGACATCCTCGCCAAACAGGGAACCGAATCTGTGTTCATAGGACCAGAACCATATTTTGAAGTCACCGCAAGTGCGGCGAAAACAACTATCTCGGGCTGGGCGGAGGGAAAAACACTCACGTACTGGTCTGAATTACCAGGATTAACCCATTCGAAGGCGTTCCTGCCTAAACCATCTGAAAAAATAACCAGGCAGATCCTAGATAGGAGCAGGGGTAACCTGCGAATTCTGACTGGACTGCTTACGGGACACTGTCGTCTAAGATACCACCTGGGAAGGATGGGTCTGAACCAACAAACGGACTGTCGGTTCTGTTGTGTGGAGGACGAAACGGCTGAACACATATTAGGTTCATGCTCTAGCTTAGAAAGACTAAGGTTCGACACATTTGGGTTTACCAATTTAGAACCTATCGATTTCAGACAACTCTCACCCAATTCAACCATGAACTTTGTAAAAAGATGTGGATTGTACGGTGAACTGTATCCTCTAGGGGTGAGCCACAATAGACCCATCTGGGGTCGCAGTGGAGGGGAAGTATTCGCCCCACTCACATGGAACCTAACCTAACCCCATTAGAAGAACAAAAATGGTAGATTTCGGAAGAAAAACAACTATTTTATGGCTAATGTCAGTAATGTGACAAAACACTAAAATAAATTTCCTAGGTATATTTTTTGGGGAAAAGAAGCAAATCTTGGAACTCATCCACTTGTCAACTAAGGTATTCCACATCTGAACTTTGTTAAGAAAATAACATATACAGGAAGTCATATTGCTCCATAATTGAAAGGAGTACGGAAAATATTTATTCTCTTAAATGAATGTTGTGCTGCGAAATGATCTTACACCCATTATTCAATTTAAAGATAGTGCAGTGAAAATAAGCCAAGAAAAAGGCAATTTAATTCTGAGGAAACGCTATACATTCGAAACGTTGAGCTCATACAAAATTCCATTAATTTCTTTTTCTTCCTGCACGATAAAATCCAGTACAAATAAAAAGATTTCCCATTCCGCCGGTCTCCCGAAATAAAAATTAATTTACTCCTTAATTTCATTGTCTGTCCGCGTAAATGATGGACTGTCTCTTCATCTCGCTCGTCTTTCTTCTTCTTCTTCTCCATTTATCATTATGCAGTTAGTACAACGTTTGATTTGCCCGGAGCGAACAAGCAAGCTAGACGACTTTTTCTCAGGTCTGTTTTCGACCAGTGTTGCCGATTCACAATTTCAATTTGTACTAGAAGTCATTCCGAAATTGTACTAGATTTAGGTAAATTGTACTAAATTTTAAAAAATTACATACTTTCAAATTTTACAAATCGAACATTTCATGGAAAACTTCATTTGCATTAATAATAATTTGGAGAAATAATATACAACACATAAAAACGCCACTGAAGAATGAAGGTCATGAAACAATAAAATCGTAAATGAGAAGAGATACTATAATAAAGGAAAATGAGAAGCATATTATGAAATAAAGAGGAACAGATTATAGATCATAGATTGAGATCAACAACTATATTAATCATATTCAATAAAATTAAGTCAATGACTCAGACTTGTAGGACATATTAATTCTTTGTTTTCGACTTGAATATTATGAACTTTTCGGCAATAATAGCTTTCACTAGGAGTTCGATTAAATGATCATCGTAGTCTGTCATGTATCTTCAGAATCAGAAGAGGCTGATTTGATTTTTTATCGATTTTATAGGTTAACAGTAACTGTATCTCCTAAAATCTCTCAAGAATCTTTGAAATTCCCAATATATTCTGTTTTCTATCGAATGAAAACAAAGAACAATACCTAGAATGTGTCAATTGTCATGTCAGTCTCCTCCAAACCGCTGGCTTCTCAAAAATTGATTCGGAAGTGCGCATCTTATAACAACAGTTTGATTTCTTTTTCATGTTCTGATTCCCACGAAAAGGGATATCCAGTAATGTTCAGAGAACCAAGGAGAATAAGGTGCGAATTGGTGTTCTTCTTGGATTTCTGGAGGTTATATGCCTCGGGGAACACCTCACTTGGCAATGTGTTCCAGAGCCTAGCTGTTTGTTGGATGAACGAGTCATCGGAGAGAGATGTTCTGCAGGTCTCCAAAGTGACCACGAAGGGGTGCGAAGCCTCAACTCGACTAGTTCATCTCGCTGGGACTGCCAAGGGAGGGAGAATTGTTGATATTTCAGAAGAGCATCGTCCAAAATATCTATGAAATAGAACCAGATCGCCAACTTTTCTACGGTGTTCCAGAGAAGCGAGTGGGTTTGTGAGCTAGACATCACCCACGGGCCACGAGACGAATTGCCCTTTTTTGGACAGAATCCAATAGTTTCAGGGTATGTTTGGGTGCTGCACTCCAAATATGGAAACAGTATACCAGGACAGGTCGGATCTGTGCCTTTTAGATCGTAAGCAGCTGACTGGAAGTGAAATAGCTCCTAGCCCGAAACAGGAAACCACGTTTTTGGGATGCACTTTTAGCAATTGATCTCACGTGATTTTCCCAAGAAAGGTTATTGCTGATAGTAATATCAAGACTCGAAATGGATGTCTTCAAAGGTATGGTTACTCCTGACAAGCTTATGTTGGGCACAGTGAGATCGGCTTAGCTAGAGAAAGGCAAACTTGTATTTCGTTTGCATTGAAATCTACCAAGTTTTTGGATCCCCATTCGAGAATTGATGCCAAGTCCATATTCATGTTGTCAACATTTTTTCCTCGTTCGTTTCTGATTTGCCTGGCTGGTATTGGAGCCGTGGAAGAGAAGGCGGTATGGAGGGTACTATTTTTCGCGAAGATGTGTACTGGACATGAAGTTGCTTCCAACAAATCGTTGATATGGAGTTGAAATAGTGTTGGTGCTCGAATTGATCCTTGCGGAACACCAGTATTTATGATACGAGAGTCAGATGAAATTCCGTCTACCACTACATGGAGACACCTGTTTGAGAGAAAACTAGCTAGCAGAGAACATAGCTGGGGAGGCAAGCTATAAGATAGAAGCTTGGCGAGGAGTCCGTGGTGAGACTCGATGGAATGCCTTGGAGATATCAAGTGCCACGGCTAAGGTTTCACCATATTTTTCAATAGATTGCTACCATACATGTGAGACGTAAGCGAGCAGGTCGCCATTTGATCTCTGATGACGGAAGCCATATTGCCTATAGTTGATAATACCTGAATGTTCCAGGTATTCCATGAGCTCGATGTTGATAGCTTTCTCCATGATCTTTGAAATAATAGATATCAGTGCCATCGGCCTGTAGTTGCCAGGATGGATTTTTATCAACATTCCAATGGTTTCTTCAATTCATCCGCATGACATAATGTTTCGGAATGGAAAACGCAACCATTTATTTATTGTTTCCCCTCATAATCGCTATGTATGCAATAATAGCTTGGGCTATCAGACTTTTGTTTTTGTACTAGATGAATGTCAATTGTATTGACGTACTAAATGTGTATGAAATGTACTAGAAAATAACAATCGTACTAAAAACGGCAACTCTGCTTTCGACTGAGAAAATTCCATTCTGTTGTGCATTCAGATTCCCCTCTTTGATGTCTCTGTTAATTGAGCTAAGAGTAATATTGATAGAGTTCTAACAAACGGGGAACATCTTGAGAAATCATTTGTAAAGGGCCTCTGTTTCTTAAACTCGAAAGTACTAATCCTAGTTCACTATAACCACGAACCGTGATTACTCTGAAATCCCCGATACTCCAGATAATCGAGAAAGCGAATTTTCTGCAAAGTCAAAACGAACCCCAACTCTTTGTCTCTGTCATATTCATGATTCTTAGGTTCAGCGACAACCCGACAACCAATTTTTGAAGAAAAATTAAGATGAAGGAAAAGACGTATAATAATACCTTATTCCTACGAGCGTGCGGAAAATAACTTTTTCTACGGCTATAACACAATGCATCGCGTGCGGAAAAATACTCCTTTCCGCACTTGATAGGTAAATAACTATTGATTGTCTGATTATTTTCGTTACAGCACTCACTCACCATGTCACTATCAATTTTCAGAAAAAGTCTCGAAGAAACCTTTATCTGAATCTAATTCACTTATGACTCATTTCAACATTTATATACATCTTTACCTTCTTGTTCTCTATCATGAAATATACAACATCAAATATCAACTATAATGTAGTGCAATGTATAGGTAAAATTGATGAATAACAACCATTTGAAATTTGACCCTAAGTAGGTTCTTGTGTCTTGTTGTTAGTGTTGAAGAAAGCGTCAATATTCTTCCGGTTTTTTCTTGGGAACTATAGCGATGTCTTCTATTTCATTCTTTTTCGTTAAAACTCCATTACACTTTTATATTCCGCATCCAGCCTAATGCACTGATCTCCTGCACTAAAGTTTCATCCCGAAACATTTTTGCAAAATTGGATTCCTCAACAAACTATGAGGAATTAAATTACTTTGTAGATACTGAGAGAAAATTAAACATTACGTTATGGAGAAAATTTTTCAAAGCCATACACGTACAAGTTGAAGAATTATTTCTATAATGGAGTGAAAGTGAATTTGCAACTACTCCTTCACTTTTTCAGGTTTTGGTTGAGATTATTGATATTCTTTCATAATTACATGTATAGAGCTGATTTATACATGTACTCCATATCGTGGTCTTGATGCCAAAACTCATTGAGTCAAATTAATCAAATCTGGAGATACAAAGGGTTAAACATTTTCAAATTATATTGCTTTCATTCACCAGATTCAGTATTTCAGTTCAGCTAATTTTGAATGCTTTTTCTCTAAGTCTTTAAGATGATTTCGAATGATGAAACTGCAGAACTTTCAGCCAAACATAATAATATTGTTTCACAACTAGATGAAAATATAGAATATGTGACTTGATGAGTTTTGTAAATATTCAAGAATATTACTTCATTTGACTTAGTGTCCTGATTGAAATACTGAAGCGACAGTGATATCTCAGATAAAATCAATTTCATCAAAGATATTATGTTTTTCCGAATTGTACTTGATAAGACACATATTTCATTGTCAACCACTAAGTTCAATCGCAAGTTTTGGTACTCAATCTCTTGCAGAAGACGTTGTCGGCAGAGCTTGTTGGTACCACCAATGAAAATTTTCATCAGGGTTTGAAGTTTCTGGCAAAGCTTCGAAAGATCTTTTTTCGTTTCTCATGTAAAATGAATCTGATAATCTATTCATAAACCAAGGTTCAAGAAAAGCAAATATCCTACATGGTTTACACATGAAAATATCTCTGACATTAGAGCGAAAGAAAGAAACCACAAACTGTACAAAAAAAAACGTCCCCAATGTTTTACTGATTTTGAATATTTGAGAGCTGAAATCAGAAGAAAAACAAGAATAGCATATAATAATCATATTACGAATTTTGAAATAATTCTAGAAGAAACCCCAAACTAATGCTGGAACTTCATAAATACGAAGAATAAAAACAATACTAGAATCCCGTCAGAAATGTATTTGGATAATCACTCTATCACAGGAGGAGACCTTCTTGCAGAAGCTTTTGCCCAATATTTCAAATCAGTTTTTGAAGATCATGTAACAGTGAACCCAATCACAGAAAAAAATTATTCCAATATAATATAACACACAACATGTTTCTTTATGAATATGGACTTGGCAACAAATCTCGAATGAGGATCCAATAACTTGGTAGATTTCAATGCAAACAAAACACAAGCATGCCTTTTCTCTAGAAAAGCCGATCTCACTGTGCCCAACATGAGCCTCTGTCAGGAGTAACCATACCTTTGAAGACGTCCATTTCGATGCTTGGTATTACTACCAACAATAACCTTTCTTGGGGAAATCACGTGAGATCAATCGCTAAAAGTGCATCCCAAAAACTTGGTTTTCTGTTTCGGGCCAAGAGCTATTTCCCTCCCAGTCAGCTGCTTATGATCTGTAAGGCACAGATCCGACCTGTCCTGGAATACTGTTTCCATATTTGGAGTGCAGCACCCCAACATACCCTGAAGCTATTGGATTCTATCCAAAAAAAGGCAATTCGTCTCGTGGGTGATGCCTCGCTCACAAACTCACTCACTTCTCTGAAACACCATAGAAATGTTGGCAATCTGAATCAATTTCATAGATATTTTCATGGACGGTGCTCTTCTGAGATATCAACCATTGTTCCTCCCTTGGCAGTCCCCGCGAGATTAACCCGTCGAGTTGAGGCTTCGCACCCCAGTAGTTAAAACTAAGAGAGCACGACTACCAGCATAGGGAAATACATGCTTTAATCTTAACTGGAACGCGGCCTGTGTTCTAGCGGGGAAGCGGGGTAGCGGGAGCGCGATGGTGTGACATCATCAGTGACAGGGTGTTTGAGTTGAATAAAAATTGAAAATTATATATACAGGGTGTCCCACGGTTAGACTACCCCACTTTAGGGGTAAATATTGAAGGATTGGGGAGTGTGGGTACTCTGAGAGAAGGATTTTTTATGGACAATTCGGAAATGCCAATATACCTATATGCAAAGTCTCAAGGTTTACAAGATATCGCTCTAAATGCGTTGGAAATATCATATGAAATAGTCTCTTTGGATATGACATAGTAGAGCTAGTTTCGATTTTTTTCCCAGCGTCAAAAGAAAATATGAATAAGTATTGAAGTTGAATATGACCAAATAACAGGAAATTAGTGATAAGAAGATATTACAATAGAATAACAAGTTTATCATTTGGAAGAAAAAACAAATTTTACAAGAAATGGAAAAAACAAGGCAAGAGCTAGTTTCGATTTTTTTTTCCCAGCTTTGAACTGGAATATGAATGAGTATTGAAGTTGAATTGAAACAAATAACAGGAAATTACTGATAAGAAGATATTATAATAGAAAAACAAGTTTATCATTTGAAAGAAAAAACAAATTTTACAAGAAATGGGAAAAAACAATCTCTTATCAGAAGACAACATATTATGTGAGAAACATTATGTTTTCATTCTACCACCTTGATATATAACAGCGGAGCGCTCTGACAAAATTCAGTCAACGTTCGACATTCACATAAATCAATACCTAGCCACATCTAATAGCAATCTTGTGTAGTGCCAACTGCTGATACCTAATAAAAGTAAGTTTTTTTTTTCTTTATATTCACCTGGTAATGCAATTTCTTTAAGTAATTTTTTTTGTTTTTATTTCTAAGAGCGAATAATATTGCATGATATGTTTTCTTTAATAATTATTTCATTGTTGGTGTACATATCATAATTCATTTCGATGTTTTCCATATTGAAAAGTGAATGTCATTGTGTGTTTTCATCGATTCATTTCTTCGTGTACACATCATAATTCACTCATTCTATTTCAAACATTTGAAATGAAGAGATTTTCACTGATTTTGTTTGATTTCTGATTTTTAGGTATCACATTACAGTTAGACAGCCACATAAAATCAACACCTAGTCACATCTGATAGCAATCTTGTGTAGTGCCAAAACTGCCGATATCTAAGAAAGTAAGTTTTTTTTTTCTTAATATTCACTAAAGCTTGATCCTGATGTTTGATGCAATTTCCGTAATTCACTTTTTTGGTTTTCATTTCTAAAAGCGAATACTATTGCTTGATATCTTCATTTTTGTGTGTACATTTCATAATTCATTTCAATGTTTTTCATATTGAAAAGTGAATGTCATTTCGCGTTTTCATCGATTCATTTTTTCGTGTACACATCATAATTCAACCATTTGAAATGAAAAGACCAGTTCCACAATCTTTTCTTTTTAGATGGATCTGAATGCAATCAATAATGTTGGACTGTCATGCAACAGGAAAGTGTTGAGGAAACTGAGCCAACTGCCCCTAGATGTGCCACACCCCATTGTCGGAGTGCAAATTAAACTGGGAAAATACGGAGAAGCACCACTCGTTGAGTTGGACGATTGTAAGGTGTTTCTACCAGGCAGAGCGACCCAAGCCATCAAACCTGCGGTGGAGCAGTTTATCCAAAACAAGTACGCCCTCATCTACAAGGGACGAAAAAACTGCGGCCAACTCCATCCCATCGAGCAGTTTGAAATTGTGGAAACAGCACCTCAACCACCAACATCATAAGCTATTGAGAATCAGAGTGTGAGTCATTTTACTTTGTCACTTTTCACAAGATACATTTGTAAAGATGAATATCGCTAAACAATCAGATAACTTAGTGATAGCCATTAGGAAACTAAAGAAAATTTTGTTTGATAATTTCACTGATAGGGATGAAAAAATTTGGTTAAATCGCTTAAAGAGGTACATAAGATTATGTAACAATGAAATTAATAAGAATAAGATGTCCATAGGCTTGATGAGAAAGTTTCAAACGAATGTTGGTCATTTTAAGCATTTTCGCAATTTAATTCGAAATAGACATCGAGACAGTAGAGGGCTTGAGTTGAAAAATAGGGTTCAATGGAGAGATGTGGCATCAGGTTTTTCAAGTAGAATCAGAACGGGAATAATCATCAATATAACACATAAGGACTTGGAGCAATTTTTTATAGATGCATTCATTTTATTCAAAAATAAAATCAAAAATATATTGAAGGGATTTCCAATTATTAAAGTGAACGCTAATTTCTGTGGAGAATTCATAAAGAAATCAGATGATGCAGAAATTATTGAATTGAAATATTTCAACACTAAAAATGCCATTGTGGACGTAGGAACGGATTTACAACATTGGTACTATGATAATGTTCAGGACAAAATTTTGAATAAATTAAGCGAATTTCAAGAACGTGACTCTGGGTGGGCTTTGCATAAAATAATATCAATGGAAGTTAATATTAACAAACTTGAAATGGGAAATGGTTCATCCTTTATTAGACTGCCAGAACAAATTTCTAAAAAGCAAGCATGTTTGAATATAAAAAATACTGACTCGGCATGTTTCTATTGGTCAATCATAAGTGCCTTCTACCCAGCGAAAACACATAGGGAACGGACTTCTTCATATCCATATTACACTACAGTTCTGAAAACAGTAGATTTAGATGCACCCATGTCTCTACGTCAAATTCCAAAATTTGAAAAAGACAATAACATTTCCGTGAATGTATACACATTAGAGTTGAATTTAGTCAAGGAAAAATCATATTATACTGTGGTGCCAGCCAGACTTACAAAAAATAAATTAGAAAGGCACGTTAATCTATTGCTAATTCAAAACAAATATTATCCAAAATTAAATGATTATGAGGCTCCTCCGATTGATGAAGAAGATTCTGACATCAAATACCATTACTGTTTGATTCAAGATATGTCTAGATTAATATCAAGCCAAGTGAATAAACATAATGGTAAAAAATTTATTTGTGAAAGATGCATGAATTATTTTCAATGTGAACAAAAATTGATTGATCATCAAATGCTGTGTTCTGAATTGAACCAATGCAAAGTTTCATTTCCAAAATATGATCACATAGAATTCAAAAATTTCACCTACCAACAAACCACCCCCTTTATAATTTATGCAGACTTTGAATGTCAATTAGAACATGTGGATGATATGGTTTCATCAAAAACAAGCAAATATCAGAAACATGTGGCTCATAGTGCAGGCTATTATTTTAAATGTGATTTCGATGATTCCTTGTCGTTTTTCAATAGCCATAGGGGTGAAGATTGTATGGATTGGTTTGCGAATGAAATGTCGAAGATAGCTGAAATGGTGCAATCTAAAATCAAAACAATCGTGCCAATGACTGTTAGTCCTGACAAATGCAAAGCAAAAATCTGTCATATTTGTGAGAAACCATTCAGGGAGAAAGACATTATCGTATCTGATCATAATCACTTTTCAGGCGAGTTCAGGGGGTGGGCGCATCAAGCACCCTGTAACATAAATTTCAAGAAACTCTTTGTTGTTCCAATTGCATTTCACAACCTGATAGGATATGATTCACATTTCATGATCAGTCAATTGAGTAAAAAGGGTCGTATGAGCATACTTCCAATAAACATGGAAAAGTACATATCTTTCACTTTACATGATGACAATACAGGCATCAAATTCCGATTTATTGACTCTTTTCGCTTCATGGGTACATCCTTAGATAAATTATCTTCAATCATGGATAGAAAAGATTTTGAAATTTTGAAAAAAGAATTCAGTCATTTGAATGATGATACATTCAACCTCCTCACCAAGAAGGGTGTCTTTCCCTACGATTACATTAGTTGTTTGGAAAAATTGAATGATACTGAATTACCTACAAAGAAATATTTTTATAATAAATTGAATGATGAACACATTAGCGATGAGCAGTACGCCCATGCTCAAAAGGTATGGTCATCATTCAAAATTCAAAATTTAGGGGAATATTCTGACTTATATTTAAAAACAGACGTTATGTTGTTGACCGCTGTTTTCGAGAAATTCCGGCAGAAATGTAGGACAACTTATGGGTTAGATCCAGCATGGTACTATACCATGCCTGGATATACATGGGATGCCATGTTAAAGTACACCAAATGCAAACTGGAATTATTGAATGACGTTGATAAAATCATGTTCATCGAGAAGGCATTACGTGGTGGTATTTCTGTTTGTAGTGGTAGGTATTCAGAAGCTAATAACAAGTATATGTCTGAATATGATTCCAATAAACCTTCAAAATATCTCATGTATTTAGATGTAAATAATTTGTATGGTTGGGCAATGTCAGAGTCTTTACCATTCGGAGATTTCTCATGGATGGAAAACGTTGAAAATTTCAACGTAATGAATATTGCTGATGATGCTCTTGAAGGATATATTTTACAAGTAGACTTAGAATATCCTCGCGACTTGCATAACAATCACAAAGACTTTCCATTTGCTGCTGAACATCGCATACCACCCGGCTCAAAATTACCAAAATTAATGACAACACTTTACGACAAAAAAGATTATATTTTACACTATAGAAATTTAAAACAATGTTTAGCAAACGGACTGAAACTGACGAAAATCCACAAAATTTTGAAATTCAGGCAATCTTTTTGGCTCAAATCATATATAGATCTGAATACTTCTTTGAGGACTGCCGCAACAAATGAATTTGAGAAAAATCTCTATAAACTAATGAATAATGCAGTTTTCGGTAAGACGATGGAAAACATACGAAAGCATAGATTAGTGAAACTAGTAAGATCATGGCAGGGACGTTATGGAGCCAGAAATCTCATAGCTAGTCCACGATTCCGTGGTAGAACAATTTTTGAAGAAAACTTGATTGCCATAGAGATGCAGAAAACCGAAATAATTTTTAATAAACCTCTATACGTAGGAATGGCCATTTTAGATTTATCAAAAT
This sequence comes from Phaedon cochleariae, assembly GCA_918026855.4. Taxonomy (NCBI): domain Eukaryota; kingdom Metazoa; phylum Arthropoda; class Insecta; order Coleoptera; family Chrysomelidae; genus Phaedon; species Phaedon cochleariae. The sequence continues at coordinate 32,600,354 of OU896722.1, read as the reverse complement.
TGTGTATGTACAAATTTCACTATGAGTATATGATTCCGAAAATGGGTATTGAAAGGTGTAAATTGTTATATATGGATACAGACAGCTTCATATATGAATTGAAATGTGATGATGCATATGAAGAAGTTATAAAGGCTGATCTCTCTCAATTTGACACATCTGAATATGCTCCAGATAATAAATATAATATGCCACTAGTCAATAAAAAAAAGTTGGGTTTATTAAAAGATGAAGCAAATGGGAAAATCGTTACTAATTTCGTAGGACTACGTTCGAAAATGTATGCATATAAAGTACAAGGGGGTAAGGTTGTCAAAAAATCGAAAGGGGTGAAAACTAATGTTGTCAAGAATAAAATTGGGTTCGAAGATTATTTGAATTGTTTGAAGAATTTCGGAGCACAAACAGTGTCTCAACGTACTATCCGTTCATATGCCCACAATGTGTTTAGCATTCAACAATCAAAAATTGCTCTGAGCCCCAAAGATGATAAACGGTATTTGATTCCAGGTTCGTTCGACACATTGCCATGGGGTCATACACAGGCAAAAGAGTAATTTTTTCATGTAAATCAACTCATCAAACATTTATAAAGAAAAAAACTCATACACCTACACTTACACTCCTCTGTTTTAGATTTAGAATTATTATTTGGGCTTAAAGAACGATATGAATGTGATATGGATTTACATGATTCACATTATCATTATGAGAGATTCATCGATTCTGGTGATGAACATACAGATATTGATTCTTGACTTACTTTAACAATATGTTACAGATTTTAGTAGCATGATATCATCTTTACAAATGTAGTTTGCGAAAGAAGACAATGAAAAATGACTTTTTTTTTTTTTTCCAGAATATGTTTTTTCTTATGAAAATGTAATACTTGTCCTGGCTATTAATGTAAATATAAAATATGCTGTCTATCTATCATTAATAAAATAATCATTGGAATTTTCTGTGTATCATTGGGATGGGTAGTGAGTGTAAGGGAGAGTGAGAGGGTAAAAAAGTGAGAAGAAGAGAGAGAGAGAGAGAGAGAGAGAGAGAGAGAGAGAAAGAGAGAGAGAAAGAGAGAGAGAGAGAGAGAGAGAGAGAGAGAGAGAGAGAGAGAGAGAAGAGAGAGAGAGATTGGATGGATATTAGTTGAAGGTATGGATGTAAAAAACAGTTGTATCATGTCTTCTGACGAATACAGACGTGCACTAGAAGAATTTGGGTTGAAAGTTAGAAAGCTCAGTGCAGACATCCAATTGTATGAGCAGAAAGTTTGTTTGTTCAAAGATTTCGAGCAATTGAGTGTTTGGGACAAGGTGTTCACAGAACCAAGACGTTCAGTTGCAACGTTTCCTACATCGAGAAGAATCCAACCAACACAGCTAGATGGCGATACTGAAAGCAAGCTTCATTCTATTGACAGCTCTGAGCAACAACGTCTTCTACACAAACATACCGTACAATACGAGGAATGCAGCCGTATGTTTTGATGTGAATCGTACACAACAGTGTGATTGGAAGCTGATGAGTAGAATGTATGTCAATGATAACAAACTACCTGTATATTCAATCGACATGCCTCGAGTCAATGGGACCACCATCGACTACAAATTGAAATTATCGTTTTCTGATGGCAGTGACGGCGAAATGGGAGACTGGCAGACATTTACATTGAAGAAATCACCTGCAAAATTAGATGATGATCAAGATTCTGTCAATATCATTGCAATTTTGACACTTTGTTGTACACTAATATGTTCACTCATTTTAATCTCGCATGTTTTTTTCATTATACTGAGAAATAAGGGATGTGATGAATAAAAACTCTGAAATTACGATATATAGTTTTTTATTTTGGCAATAAATTACATAACCAATTATATAAAGTATCGACATTGTGGAGACTGCACTGGAACCTTCCTCCATGGAAATGATTCATGCAAGGTGGAATGGATTGTTGAAACGTTATTGGCTGCCACCAAGAATTGTCAAAATCTTCCAAATTAACAATGTGATTGGTCATCTCCAACTCTGCACATTTTCGCTGCAAAAACTGAATCTTTTGATGGCCTCTTACGTAGATGATGTTTGTCTGCTGCAGGTTATCTCGTAGTATTTGATCCAACTCATTCAAATCCACATAACCACTGGAATATTTTAAACCATGAACGTAACGCTCCACATGATTTGCCATCTTTTTATCTTCTCTGCTTAAACTCGAAAATTCTACAGATGGCTTGAATAGAAAATGACTCGTCTTTTTGCCAATGCGAATGGTCATTTCCTTTGGAATGAATTCACCATCAACCATGAACCCTTGAATGTCAACCAGTGCGATCTCCATGACTCTTCGAAGCAAACTGACGTCTGACTGATGCAGCAACACCCACCTAGGCAATATTTCGAACAATTTCGCTGAGTGGGAGATGTTCCATGATTTGATCGTGAATGATGATGCAATAGGCTTTGGTGTCGGGAGGGAAGCCTGTAGTCGCTTCAATGTCCAACTTTATGTCAACTGTAGACGACTTTAGACCCAGATAGCGCCTCGAGCAATCGATAACAAACATTGGTCGGGATTTGAATTCGGCAAAGTTTACTAGAGAGCGCTTTTCTTGACAGTTATGGTAGCTCTTGTTGAACTCTGTATAGTTGAAGTGGGCGTCGGCATATTGGTCTCGGGAAAAGTCCAATAGCATTCTTTCTTGCGGATAATAGTCGCTATTCAGAGCCAATCGTATTGATTTGATGTTGGCATTATCGAACAAGGTGACATCCTCATGCAAATTATCGGCTTTTTTCGTTTGGAAAAATACTATAACATATCTTGGACTGTCCAATGCAGAACATGTCTTTACGGACCAGATTTCTATGGTAGATCCTTGTGTGAGTGCTGGTAGCTCGTGCAATTCCCATCGGCGAAACGGTATCATCATAGACTCATCTGCTTTGATACGTGTCAACAACTGCAACTTTATGTCATCGTTGGGTGTGAGATGTGGCACTTTCAAATTGATGCTTTCTATCGTTATTTTAGCAATACTCTGAGTCTGAGGAGATCCTTGCAAAGCAGTATTCGCTCTCTCGACAACCTTCACACTATTGGCATCATTGCGAGCTCTCACTAAACGGATTGACTGCTTGCCCCACGTTGCCACTTGATGATCATTGAAGATGGAAAACAAATGTTTCAGTGGAATGTTCATGCTAAACGTACCATCGGTGTTGAGGATCGGAGCATTGGGATAGTTCCAGCCTGCTATGGCTAGATGACGTGAGTCTTCAGGTGTATAACACAAGTATCCTCGCACAGTACTCGTTATTCCAGGATATCTGACAGTGTCCAATTCTTTATTACACAATTCATAGGTGCAGGAATCAAAGAGATAAGCTCCAGCATTGTGGGTTAATGTACCAGTACCACCACCGGTCACCTTCAATTTACCCTTGATGGTAATGATGCCTTCAAACATGGCCAACCACGAATCTGCTTGATTAACCGTTATATCGATGACATCATTGTTCTCGAATGATTTCACATATGGATAATAGGTACGCCATTCCACTTTAGTGATGCTTTCGTCGAGTCTGGGTTTGCGGAAAACGTCGAACACGGGTGCTAACAACATTGTAGTCTTTGAATGATTTCAGAAACAGGACACTGGATAATGTCAATGTTTTTCTGTTGCTGCTGCTCTTCGAAGACACGACTGCTTTGGTGCACGGTGTCGAGAGAACTGGTGCCGATGATGTTGCTGATGATGGTATATTATCTGATTTATAGGAGTAATCAAACACTAGTACCATCTTGCGAGTTTCTTCAATTCCAATCTTATTATGATTTCTTCACCTCTAAAATTCACCTGCCTGAAATCTTGGTCTAGAATCTGGAGTGTAATGTTGGGCAATTCCCGCCTGCTGACTATAGGTAGATAGATTAGATTTCTGGGAGTCTCGTCTATGGCGTAACCAGGATCGACTGCAACTGCAAACTCATAGATCGTATGTGATGGTCTGTCGTTGTAGAGAGCTCCAGCAGTAACGTTGCTATCAATGTGAATGGTTCTCACTTTGGTTATGCTGACCGGCAAATCGGAAGTGTGAACTTGTTGTGCGTTCAACAATCTATTTGAAAATCCCAAGACTTGAGCTATGCTATCCTTTGGATGAAAATCAATGGCAAACTGTTTGCTCGAAATCTCACACTTTAGTGTATTATTGTTGGGCTTCAACGAGAATATATCATCAACGTCCTTTGCACTTGAGATGCCCAATTCTTTGCGTATGAATGTCTCAATGTCCGCAATGTCGTATGAACCTTCGGGAATATCGATGATCTTTCCCACCTTGGTCTTATCTTGCAGATAAAACTTTGATCCTTTGTCGATATTCGGTATACTGTTGTATGAATGGAATCCCAACAATGCTAGTCCGTAATCAGAGTCTGGATCGAGTTGGAGTGGTGTCAAAAAGTCTATGGAGAGCGTAGATGTACGACCTTTCAACGTCACAATCAGAGACATGACTGATGCACAATGACCGAGTTACTTGGTCTCATTAAAAAGGAATTCTAAACATAGACGTCCACAATTACTTTGATTGAAATTCTGGTATTGATTGTTATTGTACAAGATTTTCGTGCTGGCACCCAAATATTGCGCCAATTCTCTGGGCGGTTTCAGATTGCCATAACTATCGAAATATAAGGCTTTTTTATCATTTTTTATGTAAGCCACCCAATGAGTGCCCGCATGATTGGCGGTATCCAAATTCAATACAGCACACTCGCGATGCCATGGACCGGTGGAAGGTAGAGTGTCCCGCATAAAAACACCTCGAAAATTCGGTATTTTCAGCTGTTTGGCATACTTTATCACATCTTTATCGTACATTGATTTATTGGGTAGCTTGTCTAGAAGTTTTTTGAGTTTTTTGATTGTTTCTTCAAGTACAGTCCGAATCCTCTCGATGTTTTGCGTAGAAATAGGCCGGAACCCTGCTTGCCGATAGCCTCCATTGCTTTATTATGTCTTTGATCTTCTTCGAGCTTTTTCTTTGCATTTTTCGCATCAATGACTGTCTTTGCGACTGCTCCGGCTCCTCCAGCTAGAGATCCTAGGGCTCCCAAGGCGGCAAAGATTGGTATCAATGGTAGTATACCACCACTGTGTGGAAGAGGTATGATTCTTGGTACTCTGATTCTTTTTTTACCGCCAGCCCTCTTGACTGCCATTCTGGCTGCATGGAGTGCTTTCAATGCAGATTTATTCAGACCACTTCCTGATGTTGTACTACCACCACCACCACCATCTGACTTTGATAGTACATTTTTTATGAATTTGATAATGTTGGATAGGGATTGCTGTGATACAAGACCCATGCCAAGTTTTCGTTTGACCTTCATTCCGGTGGTGACAAGCCAAGCAGCAGCCTTCTCTTTGAATTTAGCGTTCTTCGACTTGACTCTCTCCCACGCTCTATTTTCCAATATCCAATCAGCTTTGTGCCTGTCTTCTATTGAGGAATTTTGTGAATAGGCGATATCGTGTTCTCGACACGCGTCGTCCAACGGATTGATACCGGTGTCTCCTCTTGCAAGTCTTTTATCGAGTTTGGTACCTGGACCACAAAATCTGTAGCCTGGAATGTGTAATTCGATGGGAAGTTTATCGATCAGAGAATTAAGCACACCCTCTCCGTGGTAGAGCAACATGAAGACTGACGTGTAGGAAGTTCGACAACTCTGCATATACCTAATGAAATGAAAAATATATCATCACATGATGAAGATCATTCAACAAGAACGGATGTTACCCATTGTGAATTTGGATGAAATTTTGTCAACCAAACCACCAGTAAATAGTAAACATGGGAAACTGCTTCCCCATTCGTTCAGAGCAATCTTCTGCGGACCAAGCGGATGTGGAAAGACCAATGCGATGCTTTCCCTGCTGTTCAATCCAAATGGCGCGAAATTCGAGAACGTTTACGTGTATTCAAAGTCGTTGTACCAACCGAAATATCAATTGCTGCAACAAGTGTTGGATTCAGTGAAAGGTGTTGGGTATTTTCCCTTTAAAGAAAATGATGATGTCATTAGTCCATCAGAAGCGAAAAATAATTCGATATTCATTTTTGATGATGTATCATGCGACAAGCAGCAAAAAATTCGAGAATATTTTTCAATGTGTAGACACAAGGATATTGACGTAGCATACCTATGCCAGACTTTTTCTAAGATACCGAAGCAGCTGGTGCGAGACAACAGTAACCTGTTGGTGTTATTTCGACAGGATGAAATGAATTTGAAGCATGTGTTCGACGAGCATGTCTCACCAGACATGTCATTCGATCAATTCAAAGCATTGTGCTCAGAGTGTTGGAATTCCAACCAATATGGTGCGATGGTGATTGCAAAAACTTTCGATATGAATGCTGGCAGATATAGAAATGGTTTCGATAAGTTCATAAGACTGTGATCTCTGGACCATTCATCAAGATGACGTCAACCAAGATGCATGATGATGTTGCTGATGCGCTGCGCAAGAAAAAAATCAACGAACTATCGAAATCAATCAGAAGAAAATATTTAGCACTAAAATTGGGCAAGTCTGAGGATGATGATGCGTTACAGAAAATATTCCAACCACTGACATCACCTTTGAAAAAAATTGCCACCACGTCCAAGGTAATAAAAGAAAAACTCGATGGAACGCTTTCAAACATCAAGCGAAGCAGAGCAAAATCGTTGGGGTTGAAGAAGGAGAAGAAGGAGGAAGAGGATGGGGAGGTTGAGAGGGAGCAATCGGATTTGAATCAAACTAATTTCATACCTATGATGGATGTGGCTGATAATGCTGGGCATACTGAAGATGATGATGAGGATGGTTATGACGATGCTGATGATGAACTTTTTGTAGATAGTGAAAATATCTCACCGGCTGCAATACATGATTACGTTGATCAGTATCCTGCGATGGCTCAAAAATATCTGACTGAATACTGGACAAATGATGAAAATATCGATACGGTTTATGGTCCCAAATATGATCCAGTAACATCGAAATGGTCTCTCAACGGAAAAGAAATGAATTTCCATCGAAGAACTGGAGATATACTTCTTGATGGCTTTCGGTTCCGTGGCACCCCAGGCCTCTATCAATTACTCTTCTATAATGATCCATCCTTTGCCAAAGATGATACGAACCCATACAAGCAAATACTCTTGCTCACCAAAGCTCATCTGAATTCTGCAGGACGTATGAAGTCCTCCTCTAGACTCAAATACGTAGAAATTATTCGTCCAATGTTCAGATCCAATTCCAGTGGTCGTGGTTTGAAGTTGACATACAACACAGCACCTATCGAATACATGTATTGGGATGATCCAAATGAATTGGTAGATAGATTGAAGTTGCTCATTGCATCACAGCAAGCCGGAAATACATCAAACGATAACGAGATTGTTGCCATCTTGAACGAATTAGAAGAGGCAGGCATAATAAAACATGTGTAACATTTCTGTGATACTTCCGTGACACTTCCATGACAACTTCCGTGACAGTTCCATGACACTTCCTTGACACTTCCATGACAGTTCCGTGACAGTTCCGTGACACTTCCTTGACACTTCCGTGACAGTTCCGTGACACTTCCTTGACACTTCTGTGACACTTTCATGGCATGTCTATGAGTGAAGGGGCTAATAATTGGCGAGGCAAAGTGCCGACCATTATCGATAACGTACAATACTTTAGTCATTAGCATAATGAGTCTCGACAAATTCGGACGTGGTTCGTTTCCACGCTCAGCTCAGATGGTGACAGTCAGATCTGGATTTTCACATACTCCAACCGGTGATATTGATGTTGGTCATTTGAAGATGTGTAACGTAAAACTGCCAACAGATGTCGCTGATGTTGCAAACAAACAATATGTGGATGAAGTTATATCGCAAATAAAGTTAGATTTCAAGATTGCTTTCGATAATTACGGTGAAAAAATCCGAAATTACCTTGCTGGCTTCAGCAACGAAATTATCGATGTACGAAAGAGAGTGGATTCTCATGATCTCAAACTGGCAACGTACAATACAAACTTTGTTCAGTTGTCTGGCATAGTGCACAAGATCAACATACATGTGGAGCAGCTTCGCAACAACTCTCTACCAAAACTCAAAAGCGACATCGACTTGAATGTGAAAAATATTCTAGAACTTGTCGATAAGATTGACAACACTGTGAAGAGTTTGCACGATTTGAAGGCTGAGCAACAACACAGCCATGATAAAGAACGTCAGCTTGCTGATGCCATTGATCAAATGAAAAAAGATCTGACCAAGATTGCCATCACTCCAAAATCTACGACAACACCACCGCCACCAAAAAGGAAGCCCCCTGTGTGAAACCCATCATATAAACTCCTAATCCAACGAAGTCAATATGTCACATTCTAAAGAAAAAATCCAACTCGTCAATGAATTACATAGACCTGCTAGGAAAAAATTTCCAAGGCGCAGCATTATCATCAAAGGTTTGGATGACTTATGGCAAATGGATCTAGCCGAAATGCGACCTTATGCCTCTGTAAATAAGGATCACAAGCTGGTAATGGTCGTGATTGATTGTTTTTCCAAGTACCTATGGACTAGACCACTAAAATCAAAAACTGGTGCTGAAATCGCTCGTGCATTTGCTGATATTCTATCGCATGCCAACAACAGAATTCCCAAGAATTTGCAAACCGATCAAGGTACCGAATTCTACAACGAAAAGTTTCAAAGTCTGATGAAAAAGTTCTCCATCAACCATTATCATACGTACACCATAATGAAGGCAGCCATTGCTGAACGTGTTATACGAACATTGAAGGAAAAACTGTACAAATTCTTTAGTTTGAATGGCTCATACCGTTGGATAGATGTCCTGCCTGAAATCACGAAAAATTATAATAACACGAAACATACGACAATAAGATGCAAGCCCAGTGATGTCACCAAAGCCAACGAACAAGATATTTTAAAATCCACGTACAATCACATCAAAATTGCTGGAATTAGAAAATTCAACGTTGGTGACATTGTGAGAATAAGCAAAGCCAAACATGTTTTTGAAAAGAATTATACACCAAATTGGACTACTGAACTATTTAAAATCGTAAAAGTTCGTATTACGAAACCTACTACATACATCTTGGAAGATTTGCATGGTACTCCGATCAAAGGTGCTTTTTATCCTGAAGAATTGCAAAAAACTATAAATCCTGACATCTATCTAGTGGAAAAAGTTTTAAGAAAAAAAGGCAAAAAGGTGTTTGTCAAATGGTTGGGATTCGATGATACACACAATAGTTGGATTGATTCCAACAATAAATTATAATGCAAACATATGGAAAAGAAGCACACATTCAATGGCTATGAGAGGGCCTTTCATCGATCACTAACAAATAACCTGTTATTCCAATCTGCCGGATGTTATGATCAGTCAACAGTTATGGTATAAATAATGAGGACTGAAACTTTCAACACATCAGTTCGAGAACAATGAGTGAAGACTCTGGTTATTCATCTAGTGAAGTGCTTTTCGAAGACGGTAGTTCTAGATCATCATCATCATCAATGATGGGTTATTATGGTGACGTTGATACGTATTTGGACATGATTGAGCAAGCAGCGAAAGCCGAATCGTACCTCCTGCTGACTTCATCGTTCCAGTTGTCCACCTACATGATTCAGTGCGGACTTAGTCCAGCTAGACAGTTTAGTCCGAGCATCATCCTGAAGAAACCCTTCCATCCAGCGAAAATTTCGTTCTCCACATATGAATGGGCCACCTTCATCGATTCGCTGTATAAGGTACAACAAGACTTTTTTGAAGCACCCCTGCCCTGTTTCATTGATGAATATGATCCTGCCGTTACCACCTGCGGAGACTATATCGCTATAACCAAATTCGTTTGCGATGGTGTCAAAATGTTGTCACTAACCAAATACCACATTACATTCGAATTGGTGGAAGAGGATGTTGCAGACATTTTGAGTGCTGAAATGTGCATTGTTTCACATCGAGTTAATTTAATCAATGACTTGGACTTTTTTATGTTTTATCAGAATATTATGAATGTAATAGCTGAATGGATAAAAAATAAACTGACTGTTTTGAGTGCACAAGAGCTTATATTAGGGTTTTGCGATGTTTGCAATAGCATGTCTAGTAACGCTCTCAGAGAATATCTATATTACTGTAAAAATGAATTGATGGCTGATTTGAATAAAAACCTGTGAAATATGTGACTCGTTTTTTATTTATTTCATCAGTCTACAACTTGACGCGAAACTAGTAGCATCTGAAATATTTTAGCTCTGCTCGAAAAATCATGAAGTCTGAAATAGCTGTGCTATTGGAGTTTATAAAATCTCCTGCTTTGGCTTTGACGAAATTCACTGAACAAGAATTGCAGTACATTCCAGTAGAATGTCTCATTGAATATGCAGATCCTTATGGGCTATTAAGGGTGTGGCACAAACTTCCTCAAGAATATCGCAGCAACTTTAACCTACAAATCAAACTGCCATGCTTCGTTCATTATAATCGTCCCGATTGGACCACACACTGGGATGGACCGCCATCTTCTCAAGAGGCATGTCATTTTTGTAGAAAAGGATTACTTAAATAAATAGATTATTTATCTTCGTTTTCGTATTCTTTCACCCTCATGGGCCGCCCTGTATATATTTTTTTTCAATCTTCATTAACTCAAACACCCTGTATATGAAAATTAAATCTTGTTATTGTCATTAAAGTCACAGTTTGAGGAATGAGTATACGAGCGCGCGCTTATCATTCTAAGGGATCTCTCGCTTTGCTTCGAACGCCATGAATCGAGACAGCGTTGCCACACACAATAATGTAACAATATTAACACCCAAACACATACGTCCGACAACGCTGCAGCACCGCGCGCTCGAGCCTTACTCTACCTCGATAGATCCGTTGCAAAGATAAGCGCGCGCCAGCGATGGATATTATTTTCGACTCGAAGTTTCTTATCTCTGGAATGCATCTCTCGCTTCACTGTACCTCGATAGATCCGTTGCAAAGATAAGCGCGCGCCATCGATGGATATTATTTTCGACTCGAAGTTTCTTATCTTTGGAATGCATCTCTCGCTTCACTCTACCTCGATGGATCCGTTGCAAAGATAAGCGCGCGCCAGCTATGGATATCCCGTTTGAATAGCATTAAAATAATTGGCATATCACGGAGGTCGGAATACCACAGTGCGTATATACGCTGCATCGTAATGCAAAGGTCCCTGGTTCAATTTCCCCCAGCGGTGACAGCTTTTTTTAATTTATTTATTTAAAAATTCATCATGATGATGATGATGTCGTCACCATCTTGTTATTGTCATTAAAGTGTTATTTGTTGCGGTTTCGATAAGCTCGCGCTCCCGCTACCCCGCTTCCCCGCTAGAACACAGGCCGCGTTCCAGTTAAGATTAAAGCATGTATTTCCCTATGCTGGTAGTCGTGCTCTCTTAGTTTTAACTACTCACCCCTTCGTGGTCACTTTGGAGACCTGCAGAACATCTCTTTCCAAAGACTCGTTCATCCAACGAACAGCTAGGCTCTAGAACACATTGCCAAGGGAGGTGTTTCCCGAGGCATATAACCTCCAATTCCTATCTTATTTTCCTTGGTTCTCACAATGTTCTCTGAACATTACAGGATATCCCTTGAACATGAAAAAAAACATGGTAATCGTTCGGAGATTGCCAACTACAGACCAATAGCTAAACTATCAAACGTCGCTTCAGTTTTTGAGGTAATTTTATGTAAACGGACTGGTCTGATAAGGATTAGTGTTTCACTCTCCGTACAGACATCAATTATTTAGGGGTGAGGGTGTTGTAGGTGAATCAAATTAATTTCCCTTTCAGGCACACCAATAAACATCGATTTTGGCGAGCATCGCAGCAATCCAGAGATTTATTGGACGCGTCTGCGATTTTATTCACGAACAAGAACTAATGAGTACGGACTACTAGATGGAAACTTGATTAATGGCATTAAGTGCCACTCGAAAAGGGATCCACAAACCTGTATAAAAAATACACTGTATGGTACAGTGGAAGATATTGTTGTATTCATCAACTCTTCTTGTATTTCTTGTTGTTGAATTGTATTGAAATAGTAATTTAGTATAGTAATATTGTTTTTCTCGCACTATTGTGGGTAAAAATATCAAAATGCTATTTCCCAAACTGAATTGCGTACGGGTATAGGGTAAATCACGAACGCTTGTAGAAAAAAATATTCCATTGCTGAAAATAACTTCCTTATCATCTGTGAACTGAAAGGGGGTGTTTTTTTCATCCAATTGATAGCTAGGTCAAACCTCAGACCACTTCAGTATCTGCTCGTTTCGTTCAAATTCTTAAGTATGAAGACAAAATTCGTATCCACTATTAAGGCAGAACTCATGATACGTAAATATCTATGAAGAAAATATCTGTTTGGAAATTTAGTGCATCAGTGGGTTGTTTTATGCCATTTTTCAACCAAAAGTTTGACTTACACTGCTAGAACTCATCTCTTTCTCAATACAGCTAACTATCTCACTTATCACATAATCTGGCTAATGACAAGCCAGAGACAACCTGCTTTATCGTGAAAACATTAGCTTTCTTTCAATTCTGATTCGTCTATCATCGTTGAAGTTTTCAACGATGATTGGCATTAGATAATCATGACTATATACTAGTCAGAATGAATCACTCATTCATAATGAATGCTTTTTATGCTTCATGAACGTGAAATAGTCCAGCAAAATACCACTCTGTTCTGATTATCTTCTCATAATTCTCTGTTTCATCGTTAACTCAATTGTGTTGCCGTACAACAACACTCGTCCTGACGAATTCATGCACTTGATGATATTTCATACAATAATTTTTGTCTTGACTATTTCACTCATCACATAATTTAACCAATGACGAGCTAGAGACAACGTGTGCTTATCATGAAAACATTAGCTGTCTTTCAATTCTGATTGGTCAATCAACATTGATGTTTTCAACGATGTAACCATGGATAGCAAAGCAAAGTCTAGATATAACTGTGGATAGCAAAGCGAATTCTCTCAGTTTGGCATACAATAATTATGGCTGTACTTGTCAAAATGTATCACTTATTCATGATGATTGCTTTTAATCCTTCGTGAACGTGAAATAGTCTATCAACATACCACTCTATTCTAGATCTTCTCATCATTCTGTCTTTCATTGTTAACTCAATAATTTCGAGATTAATGAAGCGACAAAATTATCTCGCATATTCAGAACATCGTGATATTACTTATGATAATAATACTGATGTATATTTCGGTGTCGTAACAACATATCGTGGCAAAAGTGGCTTGATAACGAATGGCTGGCTGTGATTCGCTAGTAAAGTCACGTGGGTAGAAACCGTTTTGAAGGAGTGGGGGGTGACCGACACGCCGTGATTCCTACCGAAAATATTTCTCATCCCCCTCGTATTTAAGACGGATTGGAGGATCCGGGTCCGTCTCCCAAAGTTATTATCCCGTGTCACGGAGTGCTTGACATTTGACACTGTCACAGGCTCTGGAGATGCGAGAGATCCTGCCTGTTTGATTAAATGCTACTGACGAGCCTTCCTCTATCTCTATCTCTCTTACTTTCACTCTAGTATCGAATTGTGATTGAACAGTATGATTAATTATGGTCTAGATGGTAGTTTAGAATAATTGAGTCGGGTTTCTCGTCATCACAGGTATTCTTGTCTCATCAAAGCTGTGAGACTGCTGGTGATTAAGCTCGATGAAATTATCACACAAATATTGATATTCACAGGATGATCCAGGAATCTGCAGAAAGGTACACATTGTCGATGCACCTAGATTAAATGAACTCGAAAACAGTTTTAACGTCTCTTATATAACTCGAGAAAAAATCGTAGTTACGATTTATTTTTTGTTGTTGCTGCCATTTTTCAGATTACGTTTGAAATCTCCAAGGAAAAAAGTTTGACATTTCATCTCGGTTGATAGGTTATAAAAGTCATTTTCCGTAAATTACTTTTTTCTGCAACCGACACCAAAGTCGTCCATTTTGATACCAAAATTAGCTCTTTAATTGACGTTTCTATTACTGACACAAAAATAAGTATGTTGCTAGGCAACATATTTAGTTCCTAGGAGCTAAAGTTGAATTTTAGTTCCTAGGAGCTAAAGTTGAACTTTAGCTCCTAGGAACTGAAAATGATGTACTGGAAGTCATCAAGAATGAACAACATTGTGACGGTTGGTTATCTGGGTTGACACGCATACCTGATTTGTTTCCGATTTCAGCAGATTTTGCATTCCATACTCATGCTGGAGATATAGATACACCTCATTATAGTTTAGTATTGAAATTATAAACATCTCAGTTAAGTATTTTTGTTTTGATCAGGGAAGCCTTCAAGATGCAAATACTTGCTTGATCTGTATTTCATTCGATATTCTCGGGATGGATAACTTGCTTTTTTGTCTCAAACAACGATATTGTTTAGCTTCATTCGATTATCAAACACAGTGTAGTATGGAGAGGTAAAAATAATCACTATTATCATTGTTGATATGCTCACTAACCTAAAATTTTCCAAGTCTTGTTCCTATAGCTGACTCTAGAGCGGTGTTTGCCATTAGAGCACCTGGTCCATACACAAATATGTCACTCTGTGGTGGAATTTATATTGAAACTACAATTCGAACATCCTAGAAAACCTGACCTGCTGTTAATGCAGGAAGAATATTCTCACCACATGGATTATTTGTCAATATTTGTTGCATTGCATACATATGGCACGGCATTGGTGGTTACTTCACATATTTATTTGAGTTAATTGTTTCGGTTGCAGAAAAAATAGCATGTTTCATTCGGATGAAAAGTGACTTTGCTCGACTCGCAAATTCTGCTTTCGCTCGGCTTCGCTAAACGCTCCGCCTCGCAAATGCAAAATTCGCTTGTCAAACAAAGTGTCACTTTTGATCCTAATAAAACAATCTACTATTTTCCTGGATATATATATGTGATGAAATTATTTTTAATTAATGTAAAGAATTTTGTGATGACCGAATTCCGTCTTTCACAAGAATTTTGAATGTTTCGGGACACTGTTATGTCCAGAAATGTTACATCAACTTTCAAATTCTCTCAACACCGTAGTAATCATCCTCAAATAGTGTACCATTCGAACATTCCTCAATATTATTGTCATTGTAGACATATCAATTCCATTTGTTGTCTCCCTGAAGATGGAAATATACATTTCCGAAAGCTCGGCCAAACTGTAATGGGACACTAATGGCGGATTTCATTGGGCATGATCTGGTGCAGTATTTATGCACTCAGTGTATATCTATCTTTCTTTTCGACGTGTAGCAGAAAGAGAAATGTATACACTGAGTGCACACTAGTTTTAACAATGGAATCCGCTATAAGTTCGCAATTTTCTGAATCAAATCACATCATTAGGCTGACAGATATTCCATTACTTCAAAAGAATTACAAAGGTGCCTGCAAGAAGATGCCTTAAACGAAGATGTCATTCCTGTTAAAAACTTCGAATTTCACGTCGATTCTTCTCATCACAGAAAAAAATAGAGTCTCATACAAGGGAAAATTTCAGATGTAAGCTACTGTGGTTATAACTTTTCTACTAATGGCTAATCTTGAAGTACTTTGGTTCATCCGAAAGAAGAGAGTTATTAAAAACCAAATTTTGGCACAGAACTGATTGGGAAGACTTTGTTTGTATCAAGAAAACTGGGAAAATAATTGTTATTTGTACTTTAGTGATTTTCAGGGGTTTGAATTGGGTTTCAAAGAGTTCATCTCTTCATATTCGAACAGTAATACTTTTCCTTCATGGATTCAAATTCAAGAGAGACGTCAATAATTTTTTTTCACCTCCAGTGTTGAAATCTAGAACCATATTTGAGAAGCAGTGATAGATTTTATGTTCAAAAAATGGGCACTATCGGCTCAAAAACAAAAGAGAAAGTGATAAGACATCTTGAAGTATCTCTACTTGTAGATTGTAAATTGTAGATGGGTCGTATAGGCTGGGAGACTTCTCGATCACTGCGACCTAGAAGATCTATTGTGATTACCCCTATCTAGTTTTGGTCCTCTATCCCTAGACTTCTGATGAAGCCTACGATTTTCCTTACGGTTGAATTTTCCACTGCATCAGGGGTGAGATAGACCTGTTCTAGGTGGCTCAGCCTTTGGCGGACTAATACTTCACATGAGCAAAGTATGTGTTCCGAGGTTTCGGTCGTATTGTTACAAAAGCGGCAAGTGTCAGTCTCCACCAGGCCCATCTTTTTGAGGTGGTACCTCAGAGGGCCGTGTCCTGTGAGAAAGCCTGTGATAAGCTTCAGCTCTGGTTTGCTGAGGCTGAGTAGCTCTTTGGCTCGGTTCTGCGAATGGTTGATGAACCTTTTCGCTTTTCGTTGACCTGGAGTTGCTCTCCAGTAGGAGGACTTTCTCTACTTAAAAAATATGTTCTTATGAAACCGACACAAAAGTCGTCCATTCTAGTTCTTAGGAGCTGAAGTTGAACTTCAGCTAGAGGTCTTCGAGAATAAAAAACATTGTTACAGTCGGTTATTTGGATTGGGACGCACGATTTGGAGATATTTATACACCATATATTGGTAAAGTATCTTTATTTCGATCAGGAATGTGCGCTTCGCTAAACGCTCCGCCTCGCAAATGCAGAATTCGCTTGTCAAACAAAGTGTCACTTTTGATCCAAATGCTACAGTCTACTATTCTTACAGATGAACAATATGACTTTTTGGAACGAATTCATTTTATCATTCTGAAATAATTACAAAGTTGCAACGATGTCCGTTCTATCCAAAATTAAATCAAATCCAATAGCGATTTCCCAATATGAACAGCTAATATTTGAGAGGCATATTTGCAAATTACAGAGTCCTATTTAAATATTTAACAAAGCGATAATTGGCAATGTAACCTCACCTGCGAATCACCATCATCAATTCAAACTTTCTTACTCTCGAGGCGAATTATTCGTATACTGTCGTTTTTTTCTCCCGATCCTGCTAGCTATAGCTGGAAGTTATACCAATTAAGGTCGAGTCCAAAATTTAATCCCCTTTGGCGTTTAATTAATGCCAGTATGTTTCTCTGATTTATTTTGTTCGTTAGGATCCGTCTCTGGGCCCGAATTGGGCATTAACTAGCGGATCCGCAATGGAATACTCCGTATTTTTCCTTTCGTATTTAGCCTCTCTTCCGAAATCTGGGTTCATCAGAAGCTTGATGACATCCATCTGTTAATATGCATAAAGGGAAAACCGCCCTTATCAACTAAAAGAATCGGTTCCACTCGCAACTGACTTTTGACTTCCTCGAAAAAATAATTGCGACCAAACTGGTCAACATTGATAACGTTGTGGTCCAAAATATAGCCTGAAATCAAAGTAGAATAACCGAGAATAACTCACGAATTTCCTTAGCAATTTGAAATCGGTTTTGACCAATTAGCCTAATCTTTTGACAGTTCGTTGTGGCAATATCATAGTGGAGGGTGTGCTCAACAGAAAGCTCAAACTCGTCTTGTTCTGCGCATGACGTCAGCTGGGATATTATAACTGTCATTGATATTATTTGTTTTCGTGATTGATGTCTCGAACTTCAGATATTATATAAGAACTAAAATTGAATGGAATAATTTCGAAATGCCTACTTGTTTCGTTTATGGTTATGGAAATTCCAACTTACATACAAAAGGCACAAATATTGCATTTTTCTGCTTTTCCAAGAATGGGACCTAATGAAACGATGGGAGCTTGCTGCCGACAGAATATAAACTCAAATAATGGTACCTACCTTATATATTCCTTTATTTCTGACAGTGACATTATAAGCTTATATCGTCATAGTTACGATATCTATAATGAGGGTCATAACTCCCTTGGGATGTTATAGATGCTATAATTCCCTCTAGCTAAAATTAAATAAGAAATGCATAGCAACAACCACGCAATAACGTTGCAATAAGGAATCTCCTATTCGCGGTAGTCAAGATCATCATCTGACGTTCTGATGACATTGAAACTATACGGAAAAACATGTCTAACTTCCAATCGGGAAGGTATCTAATGAATGAAATCAGTCAGAAATAAAATTATCTATGTATCACGGGAATTATAGAGCCTCAATAACCTCTGGCAATTGCTGTCCCTCGGGCCAGAGGCCCTCGGGACGCAAACTTTGCCATCGGTAATTAAGGCCCTCATAATTCCCTTAATACATAAATAACTATTATTCTCATTCCAAAGTATTCACCTATCATATTATCATGACATTCATATTACAGCACGTATTTCTTCAAAACATTTCCATGCAAAATGTTTCCAAACAAGTGCGAAAGTACGGTTCTTGAATTACACACCTCCAAAAAATCACAAATATTTGAAACAAGATACCATTCCTACAAAACATCTTCCGAATATCAAGTCAGAAATAATTGAAAATGAATTCAAAACTCTTCATTTCTCACAAAATATAAACTGCAGCAAAGATTTGAATAACAAAACTGATACTCCTGTTGTCGATGTCGTAAACTGCTGAATTTTAATCTGTCAGAATCGACACCGTTGGGGGTCATTCAGATGGGATTGGCAATTCATGATAATTCGTATGTATTTGCTATTTTTTTTATCGCTTGGAGTGCACGAAAGGGAATCCCTATAATGTTCAAAGAACATCGTGCGTTCCTAGGGAGGATAGGGATAGGTGGTAGGTATTGGAATTTTTTTTGAACTTCTGGAGATTATATGTTGTTGGGAATACTTCCTCAGGCAATGAATTCCAGAGCCTAGCCGTTCTATGGATGTCAAAAGTGCTGTTCGACATCTTTCGAGGATGACAACGAAAGGATGTGCTGACTGGGCTTGTCTAGTTCGTCTGACTGGTATTGCTAGTGAAGGGATGATAGCAGAGATTTCCGAATTGCGAATTACCTCGAGATCACAATTTCCAGAATCAATGAAATAGTAAAATCGAAGGAATAGGAACCTGTTTATATAAATTGAATTATTTCTAATCAGATCGAGAAACTCATAAAATTTACAATAAACATGGTTGAATTCATTGCGCACGCCCATGGCAACGGTATCTGTCTGTGACTAGCAGCTGATATTGGTATCCCAGATGACGTCACATAATATGCGCGTAGGCACACCATCGTCTCCTTCCACTATGGGCAATATGAAACTTCTGTAATTTCAACATAGCTATAGGGTGATAATTGAATGGGTATGAGATTGCATCGTGGTCGTCACCTTACCCTTTGAACATATACTTTTTTTCCCCACCCGTATTCTCTTGATTGATGCTTTCTTTCGGAATTTTCAAATTCAGAGCTTTGGTAATCGTGTTATGAATATGGATTCAAAATGATGCATTTTTTTTACGATTAATTGAATGAAATTGCAAGTTGGAATTATTTTTCGAAGAATCAACGTTGTATGTATAGTCGTCGGACATGTGATTGTGTTCGAGCACAGGAAATTCTGAAGAAGTCTATACAGAGTGATGCATTTTGAATTGTCGGGTGATTTTGCTGAAAACCTGACGAGTAACAGGATTCATTTTAATGGCACGAAAAAAAAAGAAATTGTTGAATCAAGCAAAATTTAATTGAATGGAGCAAATAAAAGTGTCATATATGCACGACAAAATATAATCTTGAAATGAGTAAATCTATGTCTTGTTTCAGAGCGAATTTGAAGTTTGAATCAAGTAAATATGTCTTACATGAACTCTGGATCTTCTTCGATCAAGCACATCCATGAATTGTTTATGAAGAGATATTGAATTGGCTCAAACAATCATTTTGTTTGATTCAAAATAACAAGATATTGATTCAATCAAATATTTAGTTGATTCAACGAAATATTTGGTTGATTCAAAGAAATATTTGGTTGAATCAATAAAATATTTGGTTGATTCAATTAAATATTTGGTCAATTCAATGAAATATTTTGTTGATTCAAGAGACACTATATATCCATTCGACAAATTGTTTTGTTGAACCAAACACGAAGAATCAGCCTTCACGTATATAATGAATTCGAGGCAGGCATAGACGAGGCGAAATGATCGCCATCTAGAGGCGAAAATTTAAGTTGATGTAGAATGAACAAAATATTTAATTGATTTAACATATTTCGTTGCTCTATTCAAGCAAATGATCCGTTCGAAACGAGTTTATTGCTACATCGGAATAAGAAAACTAGTATGTTGTTTCAAAGATATAATCTCATCAAAATGATCATTGTTTGATCAAATCAACGAAATGTTTATAGTTGAATCAACATCGACATTATTTTAGATCGACATAATTTGTTTTTGAAGAAACCATATATTTTGTTGATGGAATTGATGATATACTGTTGATTCAATCAGCCTACATTCTTGATTTGAACAAGCTGCGTCCATGGAATAATCATGTATCTGGTTGATTCAACAAAAAATTGCTCAGTCCAACAAATATAACTCAAGCATAAATAATTTGTTGATGCAACAAATCCTTTTTTTCCGTGGGTATACCGAGGAATTATCAATAGGATACATACAAAAAAAGGACATGTGGTTCTTTTATAGAAGATGTTCATTATTTCAGATTTTTTGGGATTTCCTCTACTCGTTTCTATAAAATAAACTTAAATCAGATGATTTGCCCCAAAAATGTCACTGCGTTTGAAGAAATTTCCAATCCAACCCAATCGAAATTTCGAATCGAAAACAAACGGTCGGAATTTAAAGTATCACCCTATACCTATAATAACTTTGTTAATGCTTGTAGTAACGTATCGCCTCCTTGTGCTCATGTAATAGTGCCTAAATGGCAGTTGTGAGAGTGTTAGTTCGTGTAGCAGGACGATATGCATAATCACGCTAATTAAGAAACGCATGACCTCTCCATAAACTACCCTTATGAGGGGAATAAATTTTCGTGGTTGCTCGAAAATCCCCTTTAAATTAAACAATTATATTGAGTTATCGCAGTTTGCACCGTCTTGATGCTAAATTATCGGAATTCGGCCTGAAAAATTGCTATGGGTGCTCGTTTAGCCATAATTATGATGTATGTCTATTCGTTCAAGACCTCATAGAGAAATAAAATCATTGAAAATTCCACAATCGAGTACCACAATTACACAATATTGAAATCTGAAAATGCAAATGGTAAATTCAAGTTTAATTAATGAAAACATCCTGTAACTCATTTGATTGCAAACTTGCGATACAAAACATCAATTCTTTATGTTGAAAACGGGAGCAGATTCGTTCCAGAAACGTCCAAAGCCAAGTAAAAATCTAATATTTTTTCTATACTTATATATACCTTTATTTCTCTTCTCCAAAATTTTTCAAATTCAAATTGTCACTGACAAGCTGATGAATTTTTGTTTTAGTCTCTCTGATAGGAAAACTCTGTTTTCTACCAGCGTGCATGATTCACCCTATACCCGCACGCAATTCAGTTTGGAAAGTGTAATTTTCCCGCGACAGTGTGGAAAAATGTTTTCCACACTAGTGCGGGAAAAACAAAGATATGATAATATCGCAAAATATTAGTGGTAGGTGATGGAATATGAAAGTTTTGAGTTTGTTTGTTGCAGTATTGAGTATGTATGTTCAGAATCATCCATCAAATTGCACTATTTATTGTGAAAACTAAGAAATATTGAAAAATGAAAAGATCATGACCTCCGATCTCAAAAACCTCTACTTACCAATTTTGAATGGAATCGGACCAAATCTTGTCCGCCATCTTGGAGCAGCCATTTTTTCAATTTCAACAAAAATTCCATAACTCCGATTGACTTGAAATTTGGCAGGTGTTCAAAATTCCGGTGACAATACATCATGGAACTTTTGTTGAAATTAAAAAAATGGCTGCTCCAAGATGGCGGACAAGATTTGGTACGATTCCATTCAAAATTGGTAAGTGGAAGTTTTTGCGGTCAGAGATCATGATTTTTTTGTTAAAATTCATAAATTCAAGATGGCGACTTCCAAATAATTTTTTGTTTTTGTATAAATGACGATAACTCCGTTGTTATCAACACAAAACTATTACTGCGACATATCATCTGTTAGAGAAAAAAAAGTTATTTGTAACTAAGTCATAGTCATATGACCTACATTTGAAAAACTAAAATTGGTGCTGATATCTCAAATTCTAGAAGAGTTGGTATAAATTTCATATTTTTTTCGAAATCACTTCAAAAAACTGCCAAGAGAATGTGAAATTTCTATTTGAATATTTTCATAAATAAAGAAGTTACGGAGGAGACATGGAAATGATCAAAATCTGTTTTTTGCGTATAAAACAAAAAGGAATAGTTTTTATCAAAATATTTTTTTACATTATAGTTGGCCTTGACAAACTCCACATTTGGTGTCATTTAACCGACCTCGTATCTCTCACCGTTAAAAAGATACCCATGGTGAGCATGGTAAGTGGGACACACTGTATACACAGAATTTTTAGCATGTAAGGTCATCGAAAATGGGATAGCCTGAACATCGAATTCTCCATTTCAAGCTGCATCATCCCTCTTCCCTCTACCCAGACAAATTTTTCCGTAAGCCCGGAATAATTCCCGGACTTATTCGGCGGTCTCCTTTGATCTGTTCGACTCGACTGATAATGCAAATAAAAAGGACGAAAGGGCGAACGCACTACTGTCCAACACATCGAATTCTGACCACGGAGTTCCTTCTGAAGGGCGAAAAATCCACTTAGCTTTGCCTTTTAGAGCCCTTCCGGGTTTCCGGGAAAGTATCCCAGAAAATTATTGTCCACAAAAGATGGATCATATAGGGATTTCTTTGTGCATCGAAATTTGCAAGGGAAATTATTGTTTGTCTGAAATCCATTAAGACTTTCCAATAGGCCGATGATGATGCAGAGATTGCATTTCTTTTGTTCCTATGGAAATTCGTTTTGAAATGAGTTTTCCTTACATTATTATGTCTCAAATATATATAAAAGACAGGAGTCTTCTATAGTGATAAGGAGGACAGAATTGATTGTCTGTTTCTTTGTATTGAATAGACTCCGAATAGTACATTATACATCAAGAAGCAGAAATCCAAGATTTTTCCAAGGTGCGATTTGCAGCTCAAGGGCGAAGCGAAAATAGTTTTTTTCTGCAACCGACACAAAAGTCGTCCATTTTGATACCAAAATTAGCTCTTAAATTGACGTTTCTATTACTGACACAAAAATAGGTATGTTGCTAGGCAACAAATTTAGTTCCTAGGAGCTAAAGTTGAATTTTAGTTCCTAGGAGCTAAAGTTGAACTTTAGCTCCTAGAAACTAAAAAGGATCTACTGGACGTATACCTGATTTGTTTCCGATTTCAGCAGATTTGGCATTTCATACCCATGCTGGAGATATAAATACTCCTTATTATAAATCAGTATTGGGATTATAAACATCTCAGTTAAGTATTTTTATTTTGATCAGGGAAGCCTTCAAGATTCAAATACTTGCTTGATCTGTATTTCATTCTTTAATCTCGGGATGGATAACTTGTTTTTGAATAATCACGGCAAGCAATAGTTTTTTTGTCTCAAACAACGATATTGTTGAGCTTAATTTGATTATCAAGTCAAACACAGTGTAGTATGAAGAGGAATGAATAATCACTATTATCATTGTTGATATGCTCACTAACCTAACATTTTCCACTTCTTGTTCCTATAGCTGGCACTGGCGTGGTATTATAGAGCACCTGGTCTATACACAAATATGTCATTCTGTGGTTGTATTTATATTGAAACTACAATTCGAACATCCTAGAAAACCTAACCTGCTGTTAATGCAGGTAGAATATTCTCACCACATGGATTATTTGTCAATATTTGTTGCATTGCATAACTATGGCACGGCATTGGTGGTTACTTCACATGTTTTTTTGGAGTTAATTGTATCGGTTGCAGAAAAAATAGCATGTTTCATTCGGATCAAAAGTGACTTTGTTCGACTCGCAAATTTTGCTTTCGCCCGGCTTCGCTGTTGGACCAGCCCTAATTACAATAAGACTAATGTTTTTGATGATATAGGTGAAGTGGCAAGATTACTGTACAGGGTGTCCCAGCAAATACGAAACAGAGGTATTTTCGGTATGAAACAATTTTTTTTCCAAAAATCTCGGACACGTTGATTTTATTTTTGAGGGGGACAACTTTTCCTTACCAATGCACCCTAATACCAACAACCCCAATCGAGGGGATGGGATCACCCCTAAAATCTTAAATGGAAAGAGGGGTCGTGTGATACCTTATTTTGAAGGTCTTTCAATTCTGAATGTAACTGCAAAGTTTGGAGTGGTTAAAACAGTTTTTCTGAATATGACAGCTTGTCAAAATTCTAGGAACAGCGAAAATGAAAAAGGTATTTTGGACAGAGTCCAAATTTTTGGAGAATATTTTTTAGAGAACAAGGAAATCATATTATCGAAGGGGTCACTTATCAATATCAATATCAATACCCTAATACCTGGAACCCTTTACGAGGGGTTGAACCCTTTAAATCTTAAATAGAAAAAGGGGTCGTGTCATACCTTACTTTGGAGATCATTTCACTCCGAATTTAAATGGTGACTTCTGAGTGACTGATGGATATCTTGTGGATATAAAAATAGCAAGAAATATCTGTCTACTATCAGTAAAAAGTGGAGAGATAAGAAATACACCGTTTTCCTTTTGTGTCTTTCAAATGAAACAACTTTCAGGCTAAGGGTTTATGTAAAGCATTCTTTTCAGAATTTTATTTTGTGCTTGTGGTGTACCTGTCGGAGGATGGGGAGGGGGGGGGTTGATTTGCTATTGTTGCTTTGTTATCCAGAAGAAATCCATCAGTCACTCAGAAGTCATCATTTAAATTCAAAAAGAAAACGCCTTCAAAATAAGGTTGCTTTCAACCTCTCGTAAAGGAGTCCAAAATACCTTTTTCATTTTCGCTGTTCCTAGAATCTTGACAAGCTGTCATACCCAGAGAAGTAATTTTAGCCACTTCAAACTTGCCAGTTATATTCAGAATTAAAAGACCTTCAAAATAAGGTATCACACGACCCCTCTAGCCATTTGAGATTTCAGAGGTGATCGAAAAGTTGTCCTCCTCTAAAATAGCATCGACCTGTCCGAAATTCAAGGAAAACAATTTTTTTTTCATACCGAAAATACCTCTATTTCGTTTTCGCTGGGACACCCTGTATATAGGATCGGATTTTGAATCATTAAGAGATCAAGCTCTTGTGATCTGGGAATGGTAGATTCGATAGAATTTGTTAACATGAGTATTGTCACAATGGTCACTAATTTATAATAAATACTTTTTATGCTTCATGAACGTGAAATATAGTCTAGCAAAACACCACTCTGATCAGCATATCTTCTCATAATACTGTCTTTCATTGTTAACACAATTTCGTGAACAACAAAGGCGCAGAATTATCTCGCATATTTAGAAAATCGTGATATTACTTATGAAAACTCTAGCAGCTGTCTTCCAATTCTGATTGGTCTATCAGCGTTGGTGTTTTCATTATAGTCTAGTATAGATGTCAGAATGTATCGCTTTGGTTATATTTCGGCTTGTTCATTTGAAATAAAATGTTTCCCATGCTTCGTGAAATAATCTAGAAACATACCACTAGGTTCTTTCTATACCTTCTCATAATTACTCATCTTGCATCCTAACGGACTGGTTGTATTAATCGGCGACCCAATTCCGTAAACAATGAAACGAAAGAATTATCTCAAAAATACGAAATATCGTGATATTAGTGATATTGCTGTTGAGAATATTGGAAAAAGATCGACTCAGAAAGTTTTGGAAGAAGAATGTTTTTTTTTCAGAGTGAAGTAGCCGTATCCCCTATAGGTTCACTATTGAACACGTTCTTGGAAGACCATTTCCAAAATGTATGCTGTTATAACTACGGTTTGGCTGAGGGTATATTTTCCACCCCATAATACGCCGCATGATATTTAATTTCCACCAAGAATTGGAGTGTGAGCCCTACCAGATTATACTTCCACTGTTCTTAGAATCTCATAAACCCCAGTTTTGGGAACTATGGAGTTTAAAATCAGTTCACTCAGCATGCATAATAGGCAAGAGCACAAAGGCAGAAATCCAGTTTGAATATTCCTTGAAATGGATTACAGCAAACAAATAATATGCATACAGGGTTTGCCCGAAACATTTCCGACCCTGAAAACTCGCAGATACCAATTTAGAATTGAATCATAATTACACAACTCGTCTGCCATATTGGATTCGCCATCTAGAATTTCCCAGTTTTGATGAAAGAATCATAATCTCCAATCTCCGACCCCAACACTCCCAGATACGAAGTTTGAATAGAAATGGATAATAATTACAAAGCCCGTCCGCCATATTGGATCCGCCATCTTGTATTTTTCAATTTTCACAAAAGAATCATAGTATTCGACCTCGAAAACCCTCAGATACCAATTTTGCATGGAATCGGATCATAATTACAAAACTCGTCCGCCATATTGGATCCGCCATCTCAAATTCACCAATTTTGATGGAAGAATCATAATATTCGACCTCGAAAACACCTAAATACTAATTTTGAATAAAATCGGATAATAATTACATAACTCGTCAGCTATATTGGATCCGTCATCTTGTATTTCTCAATTTTGATGAGAGAATCATAATATTCGACCTCAAAAACTCCCAGATATACCAATTTTGAATAGAACCGGATCATAATTAATCACAAAACTCTTCCGCCATTTTGGATCCGCCTTCTGAAATTTCCCAATGTTGATGATGA
Source organism: Phaedon cochleariae (assembly GCA_918026855.4). Lineage (NCBI taxonomy): Eukaryota > Metazoa > Arthropoda > Insecta > Coleoptera > Chrysomelidae > Phaedon > Phaedon cochleariae. Next base: position 32,573,408 of record OU896722.1, on the reverse strand, counting down.
GAAACAAGAATATCATGATGTATTGTCACCAGAACTATGTAAACCTGCCAAATTTCAAATAAATCGTTATGAAGTGGGTCAAAATTATGTTCGAAGATTCCGTTACTAACAAACAAAGGAACAAATAAACAAACTCACATACATACATACCAAGCTAATATAGATGTGTCGAAAATAGTACTCAGTATCTCGAAAGAACAACCTCAGTAATGATTATCAAATGTTTGTTAATGTCAAATTTGTTCATACTGAATTAGACATATTCATAATCGAGAAGGCTTATTCATCAAAATCGTACTCGATTCTCAGTTTTATTTATAAACAATAAATGCTATTGGATTTTTCCTTTATGCTGCCTGATAGGAAAATTTGTTAAACGTAGTAAAATTTTGGGACAAATCATCTGATTTGTCCTACTTCACAGACAACTGAATAACGCCGAAAAAATTCAAGGGGTGATTCCTTGTGATATCCTAGCAAATAAAGTTCATATGAACATTGTTTTCTAACTTTTTTTTTATCGTAAGTTGCTTCATTTTGAAGGAAGAAAATCAAAAGCTGAACATCTGCCCGTCTCTGAAACTATCTTTCTTCTTGCGTAAGAGTATAAATATCAATTTACAGGTTGGAAAACTGCATATATCGGGTGGTCACAAAAAAACCGGAAGTTTTTATTTTCCTCGTGGTTTCATCATTTCTCAACCGAATTCAAATTTCTTTGCGTCGTTTCATAGCTGAAGGGCTATAGTATACAGTGGAATATTTTGAAATTTTATAATGAATAAAAACAAAATGGCGGATTCTACCAAAGTATTGTCATTTACAAAAACCGCTGGAGAAAAAGAAAATCGGTTTATTTCCAACCTGTACCGATGTCATCTTAGGCTATTCATTTCTGAAGAGAATGAGTACTCGAACATCGAAATCGAACAAATAGTCCAGTAGAGACACTCATTTCTTTGCAATTTGTTATGGAGTGAATGTACTAATCTCGTATAAACGATTATTATTATTTTGCTTCAGGCTTCATGAGAATTCAATCGAATTTGGATTTCTTAGAGTTATTTCAAAGATAAAGAACTGTAGTACACAATGACCAAAATTGTATCGGTCCTGATTGGAAGAATAAAAATTTTTTTATTCGCCTGAGTCACAAAAATTCTGGATCCTCCACCATTTTGTTTCTTTCAATTATTGGATTTTTAAATGTTCCATTGTGAACTACAACTCTTCATCTTTGAAATAACTTTAAGAAATCCAAATTTGATTGAATTTACATGAAGCCTGAAGCAAAATAATAATAATCGTTTATACGAGATTAGCACATTCACTCCATAACAAATTGCAAAGAAATGAGTGTATCTACTGGACTATTTGTTCGATTTCGATGTTCGAGTACTCATTCTCTTCAGAAATAAATAGCCTAAGATGACATCGGTACAGATTGGGAAAAATCTGATTTTCTTTTCTCTCCAGCGGTTTTTGTAAATGACAATACTTTGGTAGAATCCGCCATTTTGTTTTTGTTCATTATGAAATTTTCAAATATTCCACTGTATACTATAGCCCTTTAGCTATGAAACGACGCCAAGAAATTCGAATTCGGTTGAGAAATGATGAAACCACGAGGAAAATAAAAACTTCCGGTTTTTTTGTGACCACCCGATACAGTATACGAGTATAACACTTAAACTGACCCTTCTAACAGCCAATGTAAAATCAAAATCCTTCATTCTTCCATAAACATGCCGTGATTCTCTCATTTGCATGAGTGAATAATTGAAGTGCAATATGAGACAAAAGCGAAACTTTGGCCATACAGAAAAGTTTTACCCCCCCCCCCTTCCATCTCAGACTCGCGATGATTAAACATGTACGTATATTTGCATTCAAGAAATTCTACTTCTCATTATACAACACCTCGGTTGAAGTTCCACTAGATTTTAATTTCAAGATAACTTCATGCAAAGAACTTCCGTTGTTGTTTTCAACTTTGAGAATATCTGCCGACAGTTTGAGATGGATGCGGGCTTTATTGTTCAGCAATTTGATATATCTGCTATGAAACAATCGCTTTGTGACGTCGTTGCCAAATATCCTGATATAGATAATAGTTATTTGTTTTACCAGGCAGTAAAGTAGTAGATTGTAAAGGAAGTCAATCTAATTAGCTGCCTTGTGAAACATAATTGGTTCTCCGAATGTTAACAAGCCAATTTTGTGTACACTCAGAGAAATAGTCGGTAGTAAATACCAAACGTTTAGTAAAATAGGTGCCATTCACTACATTCATCAAATTATTCCACTACAGAATTGTATTATACTAAACTATAAGTATCCTACTAGTTTGTAGTGGTAATATATGATATGGTAAAGTATTATATAATGTTGTTGTGGTATCATTAGATGACTGTTGTGACTGTTACCATTTTTTTTTATGTTTTATATTCAGAGAACATCGTGAGAACCAAGGGAAATAAAGTAGGAATTGGTGTTCTCCTTAAATTCCTGGAGGTTATATGCCTCGGAGAACACCTCCCTTGGCAATGTGTCCCAGAGCCTCGCTGTTCGTTGGATGAACGAGTCTTGGGAAAGAGATGTTCTGCAGGTCTCCAAAGTGACCACGAAGGGGTGCGAAGCCCCAACTCGACGGGTTAATCTCGCGGGGACTGCCAAGGGAGAAACAATTGTTGATATTTCAGGAGAGCATCATCCATGAAAATAACTATGAAATAGGGCCAGATCGCCAACTTTTCTACGGTGTTTCAGAGAAGTGAGTGAGTTTGTGAGCGAAGCATCACCCACGAGACGAATTGCCCTTTTTTGGACTGAATCCAACAGTTTCAGGGTATGTTTGGGTGCTGCACTCCAAATATGGAAACAGTATTCCAGGACAGGTCGAATCTGTGCCTTATAGATCATAAGCAGCTGACTGGAAGTGAAATAGCTCCTGGTCCGAAACAGAAAACCAAGTTTTTGGGATGCACTTTTAGCAATTGATCTCACGTGATTTTCCCAAGAAAAAGGTATTGCTGATAGTAATACCAAGCATTGAAATGGATGTCTTCGAAGGTATGGTTATTCCTGAAGAGCTTATGTTGGGCACAGTGAGATCGACTTTCCTAGAAAAAAAGGCATGCTTGTGTTTTGTTTGCATTGAAATCTACCAAGTTATTGGATCCCCATTCGAGAATTGTTGCCAAGTCCATATTTATGTTGTCAACATTTCTCCCTCGTTCATTTCTGATTTGCCTGGCTGGTATTGGAGCCTTGGAAGAGGAAGCGGTATGGAGGGTACTATATCATTCGCGAAGCTGTGTACTGGACATGAAGTTGCTTCCAACAAATCGTTGATATGGAGTAAAAATAGTGTTGGTGCTAGAATTGAACCTTGCGGAACACCAGCATTTATGAAAAGAGAGTCTCAGATGAAACTCCGTCGACCACTACATGGAGAGACCTGTTTGAGAGAAAACTAGCTAGCAGAGAACATAGCTGCGGAGGCAAGCCATGAGATGGAAGCTTGGTGAATGCCTTGGAGATATCAAGTGCCACGGCTGAGGTTTTTCCATATTTTTCAATACATTGCTGCCATATATGTGAGACGTAAGCGAGCAGGTCACCAGTTGATCTCTGCTGACGGAAGCCATATTGCCTATCGTTGATAATACCTTAATGTTCCAGGCATTTCACGAGCTCGATGTTGATAGCTTTCTCCATGATCTTTGAAATAATAGATAGCAGTGCGATCGGTCTCTAGTTGCTAGGTAGGGTCTTTTTATCTTTTTCAGGTACTGGTTTTACTCTTGCAATTTTCCAGTTGGAAGGGAATATCCCCATTTTGTAAGAGTAGTTGAACAACTTGCAGAGAATATGTGTTTGTTCGGGAGCACATTTCTCGAGAACAATCGGTGGGATTCCGTCGGAGCCACAAGCTTTGTTGGTATTGAGACCCAATAAAATCTTGCTTATAGTACGTTGGCGAAAGGTGATCTCGAGCATATGTTTTCGCTATTGCAGACATCATCGATACACTAACTATACGTCATCGCCTCATATAAGATTGTTTATTTATGTAGAGTATTGGTCTGATTGAACAACTAGTCCATCAAGGAATTGAAAGTTATCACTCACCAGTTTGGATAACCGTGAATCCTTACCTGAAACAAAAAAGGACAGATTAATAACTATTCTGTTTAGCTCATATAAAAACATAAAGTATTATCCGAAAGCTTTCCGAGATGTCCTAACTTTATTAGTGCAGCTTATAACATGATTCGAACGAAACCAGATTGTGATATAAAAATAAAAAGCCAAACGTTTTCTTTTTGTGAAATTTAGTAACCGTAAACGGACCGAGTTGAAATAAAATCCGCACTAATCCTGTTACAGCAACAGCTGCGATTTCGGTTTTAAGCCACGTACGGAATATCCGATTTTCCGTGGGATATTCATTATTTTCCTTTTTTATACAATGCGGGGTTTAGTGTTTTGTCTCGTGCCATCTATTATCATTGAACGAGCCGAACAATATGAAATTGGACAGACGAAAAATATCCAAATTTCACGATAAAAAAGTGATAACCGAATTATGTCGGCGGATGTTTCAATATTCCGAACTGATTGGGAATTCAAATAACTGAAGTATATGCTAATCCGAGCTTACAAAAATTTAATTTTCTCTATCGAAGCAGCAGAACAGCAGTATTGACTTCAAGTTGGCACTTAAAATTGATTGATTTGCAAATTCGATATTTCGAGATATATTCGATAGTTTTTTTTCCAAATTGCTCCTATTTCAAGGTATGTTGCTCATCTTTCAAGGTATATACGTCGATGTGTATACATAGACCCTTTTCCTATCTTCTCAACCTATTTAAAAATTAGGTGAAGGATCGATTGGTTCAAACATTTTATTTTTTGAGGTATTTTCATTCGTTTTTTCCCAAATTGATTACCTCTCGAGGTATGTAAGTTAATATTCATACAGTTTTCCTTTCATTCTAACGTTTCGTATATACAGGGTGTTTCATCAAAAAAACCTAACCTCCTTGCTAGGGTATGTAAAAATAAGTTGGGTTTTTTCTCAGTAAAAAAATATCGTAACGCCATTCGTATTGAAACAATATTTTTTTTACACATATGTTATGATTATGTTGAAACTACTGGCAACATTGTGTGGAATTTTGTATGGATGTTTATTGGAATCTGGCACATTGCATGCATTTGTTTTTTATCTGACTCTCATAGAGGGCGCTAGTTACATGGTTCGGACCGAGTAGTTTTGAACATAACTTTTTTGACGTCAGATTTTTCAATCCAGATTTGATGTGAACTTGAACATTCTTTCAATTTCACACCAAAAAGGTACTCTTGGTAAAACTCGATACTGTGTTCCGTTTCCGGAATATTTCGATTTGAAAATGATGAAGTGGTAACTGTTGCTGGTATAAAGCTATGTATAAGAGTGAGTATTATGAAAAATTATCATCTATTTATTGAGAACCGAAAACAACAATACATTTCTGATGCAAAACTCATTGATTTAACAATGAATCACAAGAATAACATCGAAACAGATTTTACTAAGAACATGGATTACACAGTTTTGTTGTATCTTGAGCAGAAAGTCTATGCTACATAGGTAAATTCACGTCAAGAGTTGTGAGACATAATTGAACATCACTTAAATGACTTAAGAGCTGATCCCCAACTGTTCAGAAGAATAATACATTCATAAAAAAGAATATAGAATCTTATTGTATTCCTCGAAACGTAGGACATTTTGAACACTTACTCTAACTGATTCAATATTTCATGATTCTAGTCAAATATCTCTTAATTTTTTACTTTTGTTTCTTTGTTCCATCAATAACTATAGCACAAGAATAATTTCATTGTTTTCGAACCTGCATAAATAGGTAATTGAACTCAAGAAAATCATTTTATACCAGCATCATTACTACTCCATTATTTTCAAATCCGAAATACTCCAAAAACGGAACATAGTATCGAGTTTCACCTGGAGTACTACCTTTTTGGTGTAAAATTGAATGATGTTCAAGTTCATATCATATTCGGATAAAAAAATCTAACCTCAAAAAATTTATGTTCAAAACTACTCGGTACGAACCGTGAACAACTTATTTTGCAATGTTCTACCTACTCTAGCAAGGGGGTTAGTTTTTTTTCAAACACCCTGTATTTTGGTCAAAACGACAGGAAATTTCAAATAGTTACAATAATCGATTTCATATCAAATTAGTTTTCATTTCTAAGTTGCACCCTAACTGAATTTGATGACGTGGAAATATAACACATATCCAATCTGAAAGTTTCTTATGAAAAACTTCCTTCACTGCTAATGCTAGCAGATTAATTATATCTATCACAAACTTGTGCTGGTGGCTTTATATGTCATCTAAGATTCACTTTAATCCACGACAAAAAGAAAACTCAATCAGAAACAAACATCGATACAGGATGTTCTATTGAAACATGAGTTTCAGAACCATATTCTTACGACCCAATCCGCAGCTATATACCTATAGGCACCTGTCAAACCACTTCACTCTGAAAATAATCTATGATCTTCAAGGTCGTTTGCAGGAAGGACATATTATGTCGCTGCGGAGCCTGACTCCGCAATGGAGAATTTCAGTGATTTGAACATGATGACTTGAATATTTTCGAAGATTTCATCAGTATGCCTTTGGACATGAATATCTTTACCAAGTGAAATGTCAAAATTGCAATTGAAATATTTTTATTCAATAGCATCAGGACCCAAAATTACCATAAGATAACTATCGAAGATTTGATAACTGGAATTCGAACAAAAACACTATAGTTCGAGGACAAACTGGAAATGTTTCAATCTCAAATCACCAATGACTCATCGGCAATCTCTGCAAATGATTAAAGCGAACACATGAATTTTTCACATGTACTACAATGAAATTGGGTGTCTCTATTCTTTTTATCACAGCAGCATCGATCATGTGTGTTCACGAAACGGTATTTCATGGAATATCATTCATCAAATGAGACAAAATTTCTACCTAGAACGCCCACAATAGCTGCAGATTGTAACTGCAATATGCAATATAACTGAGACGTCTAGTGCCGCTGCGGAGTACGACTCCGCACTACGCTATGGAGTTCAAAAACAAAGCAATTATTCGTACTGAGTGCGACGGAATGAGGTATATTTGAGAAAACTCAGCTTTTATATTCATGCGGAGTGATACTCCGCGTGCGACTACTGAAAGGTTAATAAAATATTGCTGTGGTAAAAGATACAGGGCGTTTCAATAGAAAAAGTATTGACTATAAACTCGCACTAAAATGCATCCACTGACAAGAAGTGTCATTCACCAGCAACAATATTCTGACAGTACAAAGCACACTTTTCGTAAATGAAATTATATCTGAAATCTCCTTCCGGGACTTTGATCTGTGAGCAACATGTGGGGAAAAGCACTTTTTCCACTTTTTGCACAATATACTATTAAATGTTGACTTGTCTCGCGAATTTTCTGAAAAATCATTCACACCCCCCAGTATAGCAAATTTATTTCAATTAAAGTCTCCACCCTGTATTCCATTATTCAGTTTGCAGTGTCTGTTTATATTTCGACATTCGATAATCACGCGTCAATACGCACTGTACACGCTTCCTGAGCATATACGCCGATTTGGCGAATCTAGTTGGGAAGGAACAATCAATGTTCGACGGATTCCGCATATATTTGGGAAATATCTGTTTATCAGAATTATACATTCAAATGTACACGCATACTTTATCCAGTCACAGTTACAGTACCTAGTTGTTTCAGCTACACAGATAAAAAGGATTTTTCCAATCAAAAAAAATCCATATTTTCAAAGAAATTAAATTGCTTCGTACAATAATTTTTCATTTGATTGGAGCAATAGGGCTTGTTATTCATTCCATCGAAGAAAGTGTGAATTGATAGATGCGGTTTTTTGTCGTGACGTCACCAATTGTTCTGATGGAATTTATGCTGGAACAATGGAACAATGGATTATACAACACATTGAGGAGAAAACGGATTTCGTTGTGTGTCAGCCGTCATGTATCTTCAGAATTAGAAGAGGATGATACGATTTTATTGATTGAGACTCATTACTCTATCTGAAAAATTCCTCTATATTTTCAATTAAAAACGAAAAACAATACGTAAAATATGTCAATTGTTATGTCAGTCTCCTCCAAACCGCTGCATTCTCGCAAAGCGATTTGAACAGTTTGATGGAAATCCATCAACATTCCAGTGGAATTTTGCAACACTTCGATGAAATCCTCATCATATTTAAATGTTTTCATTTAGGTATATTATACATTTTTCCATTTTTGTTATGATAGGATGATTTCCTTCGAAATGATAATTTCTTGGAACAAGAAAATAAGGATCTTCTGAATAAAAATATTTATTTATTGTAATGAGATACTATCTACTTGTAACTGGCTCGGAATTTCTTGATTTAAGAAGAAACTCTTTGCAATTACGCATTACGAATCCTAATAATTTGTATCACGCGATACGATCTCTTCAATGTGCAATGAAAAGGTAAGTTTTCGATCGAAATACCCAGGATTTTGATTCAGTTACTCTTCGAACATTAAAGGGATTCCCTTTCGTGCTCTCCAAGCGATAAAAAAAACCTTCTCTCAGCAACTACTAAACTTGTTTCGCCTTGTATTATAGTGGGAGTAAGGGAATGTGTGCTGTCCCGGGCTTGTGCTCGTTACACAGCCTCCCCATATTTACATAACAGGGTTTCTCCCTCGAGGCGCAATTGTTTCTTTACGAGCATGCAACGCCGCCGCTGACGCCGAATTTATTATCGAGTTACATATGTTAATTTCGGGAGTGGGCCCGCCTGTCTCTGTATGTATATACACGTGTTTTTATGCCCCCCTCTATATCGCAGAGATGTGAGTTAGTTGAAGTTTCTTTGTCACTTTGGTGTTTCTCCACCTAAATATTGTTCAATTTTCCTAATGAAATTATCTGATTCACCTTTTACCTCTGAAGCTTCTTTGCTTCTTGAGAATCTACAAAGCATATAGCTTCAGCGCATTTTGAAATATACTATGTTTCCACCTTCGAAATAGTAGGTTTCTACATATAGGTACTTATTTGGAGTTCAGCACCCCATCCAAACGCAACATCGCCGACAAAACTTTTTGCTCCCCAAGATTTCCAGTCGAGATTTTTTTTTTCGTATTTCTTCGAGAAAAAAGATTGAGAACAGAACAAACCGGAGTTGAATCGGTCAATCCGTTCGCTAAATGTGACGATCTGAATTTTTCCAAAAAAGTTCCAAGGGTCCTCTGTTACATTTTTTCCAGTGGACATAATTTTTTTTTATTTCCATTTTTCTGGTAACAGCACTGTATTCTTTGAGGATAAAGGATGTGAACAGAACAAACCGGTGTTGAATCGGTCAATCCGTTCGCTGGATATGACGATATTTGAAATTTTCGAAAAAGTTCCAAGGGTCCCCCCTTTGTTAATTTTTTTTCAGTGAAAAAAAAAATATTCTGGATTTCTGTCTTTTTGGTTTCAGCACTGTATTCTTTGAGAAAAAAGAATGAGAATAGATCAAACCGGAGTTGGATCGGTCAATCCGTTCGCTAGATATGACGATTCGAAATTTTCGAAAAAGTTCCAAGGGTTTGTTAATTTTTTTTCTGTGAAAAAAAAATTATTTTGGATTTCTGTCTATTTGGTTTCAGCACTGTATTCTTTGAGAAAAAAGAATGAGAATAGATCGAACCGGAGTTGGATCGGTCAATCCGTTCGCTAGATATGACGATTTGAAATTTTCGAAAAAGTTCCAAGGGTCCCCCCTTTGTTAATTTTTTTTCAATGAAAAAAAAATTATTTTGGATTTCTGTCTTTTTGGTTTCAGCACTGTATTCTTTGAGAAAAAAGAATGAGAACAGATCAAACCGGAGTTGAATCGGTCAATCCGTTCGCTAAATATGACGATTTGAAATTTTCGAAAAAGTTCCAAGGGTCCCCCCTTTGTTAATTTTTTTTCAGTGAAAAAAAAATTATTTTGGATTTCCGTATTTTTGATTACAGCACTGTATTCTTTGAGAAAAAAGAATGAGAATAGATCAAACCGGAGTTGAATCGGTCAATCCGTTCGCTAGATATGACGATTTGAAATTTTCGAAAAAGTTCCAAGGGTCCCCCCTTTGCTACATTTTTTTCAGTGAAAAAAAAATATTTTGGATTTCCGTCTTTTTGGTTTCAGCACTGTATTCTTTGAGAAAAAATATGAGAATAGAACGAACCGGAGTTGAATCGGTCAATCCGTTCGCTAGATATGACGATTTGAAATTTTCGAAAAAGTTCCAAGGGTCCCCCCTTTGTTACATTTTTTTCAGTGAAAAAAAAATATTTTGGATTTCCGTCTTTTTGGTTTCAGCACTGTAATCTTTGAGAAAAAATATGAGAATAGAACAAACCGGAGTTGAATCGGTCAATCCGTTCGCTAGATATGACGATTTGAAATTTTCGAAAAAGTTCCAAGGGTCCCCCCTTTGTTAATTTTTTTTCAGTGAAAAAAAAAATATTTTGGATTTCTGTCTTTTTGGTTTCAGCACTGTATTCTTTGAGAAAAAAGAATGAGAATAGATCAAACCGGAGTTGGATCGGTCAATCCGTTCGCTAGATATGACGATTTGAAATTTTCGAAAAAGTTCCAAGGGTCCCCCCTTTGTTAATTTTTTTTCTGTGAAAAAAAAATTATTTTGGATTTCTGTCTATTTGGTTTCAGCACTGTATTCTTTGAGAAAAAAGAATGAGAATAGATCGAACCGGAGTTGGATCGGTCAATCCGTTCGCTAGATATGACGATTTGAAATTTTCGAAAAAGTTCCAAGGGTCCCCCCTTTGTTAATTTTTTTTCAATGAAAAAAAAATTATTTTGGATTTCTGTCTTTTTGGTTTCAGCACTGTATTCTTTGAGAAAAAAGAATGAGAACAGAACAAACCGGAGCTAAATCGGTCAATCCCTTCGCTAGATATGACGATTTGAAATTTTCGAAAAAGTTCCAAGGGTCCCCCCTTTGTTAATTTTTTTTCAATGAAAAAAAAATTATTTTGGATTTCTGTCTTTTTGGTTTCAGCACTGTATTCTTTGAGAAAAAAGAATGAGAACAGATCAAACCGGAGTTGAATCGGTCAATCCGTTCGCTAAATATGACGATTTGAAATTTTCGAAAAAGTTCCAAGGGTCCCCCCCCTTTGTTAATTTTTTTTCAGTGAAAAAAAAATTATTTTGGATTTCTGTCTTTTTGGTTTCAGCACTGTATTCTTTGAGAAAAAAGAATGAGAATAGATCAAACCGGAGTTGAATCGGTCAATCCGTTCGCTGGATAGACGATATTTGAAATTTTCGAATATGTTCCAAGGGTCCTCCGTTTGTTAAATTTTTTCCAGTGAAATAAAATTATTTTGGATTTCCGTCTTTTTTGTTTCAACACTGTATTCTTTGAGAAGAAAGAATAAGAACAGAACAAACCAGAGCTAAATCGGTCAATCCGTTCGTTAGATATGACGATTTGAAATTTTCGAAAAAGTTCCTTTGTAACATTTTTTTCAGTGAAAACAAAATATTTTGGATTTCCGTCTTTTTGGTTTCAGCACTGTATTCTTTGAGAAAAAATATGAGAACAGAACAAACCGGAGCTAAATCGGTCAATCCGTTCGCTAGATATGACGATTTGAAATTTTCGAAAAAGTTCCAAGGGTCCCCCCTTTGTTAATTTTTTTCAATGAAAAAAAAATTATTTTGGATTTCTGTCTTTTTGGTTTCAGCACTGTATTCTTGAATTCTTGATTCGTGAATCGGTCAATCCGTTCGCTAGATATGACGATTTGAAATTTTCGAAGAAGTTCCAAGGGTCCCCCCTTTGTTACATTTTTTTCAGTGAAAAAAAAAATATTTTGGATTTCCGTCTTTTTTGTTTCAACACTGTATTCTTTGAGAAGAAAGAATAAGAACAGAATAAACCGGAGCTAAATCGGTCAATCCCTTCGCTAGATATGACGATTTGAAATTTTCGAAAAAGTTCCAAGGGTCCCCTTTGTTACATTTTTTTCAGTGAAAAAAAAAATATTTTGGATTTCCGTCTTTTTTGTTTCAACACTGTATTCTTTGAGAAGAAAGAATAAGAACAGAACAAACCGGAGCTAAATCGGTCAATCCGTTCGCTAGATATGACGATATGAAATTTTCGAAAAAGTTCCTTTGTTACATTTTTTTCAGTGAAAACAAAATATTTTGGATTTCCGTCTTTTTGGTTTCAGCACTGTATTCTTTGAGAAAAAATATGAGAACAGAACAAACCGGAGCTAAATCGGCCAATCCGTTCGCTAGATATGACGATTTGAAATTTTCGAAAAAGTTCCAAGGGTCCCCCCTTTGTTAATTTTTTTTCAATGAAAAAAAAATTATTTTGGATTTCTGTCTTTTTGGTTTCAGCACTGTATTCTTTGAGAAAAAAGAATGAGAATAGATCAAACCGGAGTTGAATCGGTCAATCCGTTCGCTAGATATGACGATTTGAAATTTTCGAAAAAGTTCCAAGGGTCCCCCCTTTGTTACATTTTTTTCAGTGAAAAAAAAATATTTTGGATTTCCGTCTTTTTTGTTTCAACACTGTATTCTTTGAGAAGAAAGAATAAGAACAGAACAAACCGGAGCTAAATCGGTCAATCCCTTTGCTAGATATGACGATTTGAAATTTTCGAAAAAGTTCCAAGGGTCCCCTTAGTTAATTTTTTTTCAGTGAAAAAAAAATTATTTTGGATTTCTGTCTTTTTGGTTTCAGCACTGTATTCTTTGAGAAAAAAGAATGAGAATAGATCAAACCGGAGTTGAATCGGTCAATCCGTTCGCTAGATATGACGATTTGAAATTTTCGAAAAAGTTCCAAGGGTCCCCCCTTTGTTAATTTTTTTTCAGTGAAAAAAAAATTATTTTGGATTTCTGTCTTTTTGGTTTCAGCACTGTATTCTTTGAGAAAAAAGAATGAGAATAGATCAAACCGGAGTTGGATCGGTCAATCCGTTCGCTAGATATGACGATTTGAAATTTTCGAAAAAGTTCCAAGGGTCCCCCCTTTGTTAATTTTTTTTCAATGAAAAAAAAATTATTTTGGATTTCTGTCTTTTTGGTTTCAGCACTGTATTCTTTGAGAAAAAAGAATGAGAATAGATCAAACCGGAGTTGAATCGGTCAATCCGTTCGCTAGATATGACGATTTGAAATTTTCGAAAAAGTTCCAAGGGTCCCCCCTTTGTTAATTTTTTTTCAGTGAAAAAAAAAATATCTTGGATTTCTGTCTTTTTGGTTTCAGCACTGTATTCTTTGAGAAAAAAGAATGAGAATAGATCAAACCGGAGTTGAATCGGTCAATCCGTTCGCTAGATATGACGATTTGAAATTTTCGAAAAAGTTCCAAGGGTCCCCCCTTTGTTAATTTTTTTTCAATGAAAAAAAAATTATTTTGGATTTCTGTCTTTTTGGTTTCAGCACTGTATTCTTTGAGAAAAAAGAATGAGAATAGATCAAACCGGAGTTGAATCGGTCAATCCGTTCGCTAGATATGACGATTTGAAATTTTCGAAAAAGTTCCAAGGGTCCCCCCTTTGTTAATTTTTTTTCAGTGAAAAAAAAATTATTTTGGATTTCTGTCTTTTTGGTTTCAGCACTGTATTCTTTGAGAAAAAAGAATGAGAATAGATCAAACCGGAGTTGAATCGGTCAATCCGTTCGCTAGATATGACGATTTGAAATTTTCGAAAAAGTTCCAAGGGTCCCCCCTTTGTTAATTTTTTTTCAATGAAGAAAAAATTATTTTGGATTTCTGTCTTTTTGGTTTCAGCACTGTATTCTTCGAGAAAAAAGAATGAGAATAGATCAAACCGGAGTTGAATCGGTCAATCCGTTCGCTAGATATGACGATTTGAAATTTTCGAAAATGTTCCAAGGGTCCTCCGTTTGTTAAATTTTTTCCAGTGAAATAAAATTATTTTGGATTTCCGTCTTTTTTGTTTCAACACTGTATTCTTCGAGAAGAAAGAATAAGAACAGAACAAACCAGAGCTAAATCGGTCAATCCGTTCGCTAGATATGACGATTTGAAATTTTCGAAAAAGTTCCTTTGTTACATTTTTTTCAGTGAAAAAAAAATATTTTGGATTTCCGTCTTTTTTGTTTCAACACTGTATTCTTTGATTAGAAAGAATAAGAACAGAACAAACCGGAGCTAAATCGGTCAATCCGTTCGCTAGATATGACGATTTGAAATTTTCGAAAAAGTTCCTTTGTTACATTTTTTTCAGTGAAAACAAAATATTTTGGATTTCCGTCTTTTTGGTTTCAGCACTGTATTCTTTGAGAAAAAATATGAGAACAGAACAAACCGAAGCTAAATCGGCCAATCCGTTCGCTAGATATGACGATTTGAAATTTTCGAAAATGTTCCAAGGGTCCCCCCTTTGTTACATTTTTTTCAGTGAAAAAAAAAATATCTTGGATTTCTGTCTTTTTGGTTTCAGCACTGTATTCTTTGAGAAAAAAGAATGAGAATAGATCAAACCGGAGTTGAATCGGTCAATCCGTTCGCTAGATATGACGATTTGAAATTTTCGAAAAAGTTCCAAGGGTCCCCCCTTTGTTAATTTTTTTTCAATGAAAAAAAAATTATTTTGGATTTCTGTCTTTTTGGTTTCAGCACTGTATTCTTTGAGAAAAAAGAATGAGAATAAATCAAACCGGAGTTGAATCGGTCAATCCGTTCGCTAGATATGACGATTTGAAATTTTGGAAAAAGTTCCAAGGGCGATTTTTTCCAGTGAAAAAAAATATTTTTGGATTTTCCTCTCTTTGGTTTCACCACTGTATTCTTTGAGAAGAAAGAATGAGATGTTGTTGGGAATACTTCCACAGGCAATGAATTCCAGAGCCTAGCCGTTCTATGGATGAAGGAGTCTTGATAAAGTGCTGTTCGACATCTTTCGAGGTTGACAACGAAAGGATGTGCTGACTGGGCTTGTCTAGTTCGTCTGAGTGGTATTGCTAGTGAAGGGATGATAGCATAGATTCCCGAAGAACATTTCCCGTGGAAGCATCGATAGAAAAGTGAAAGGTCGCGGACCTTTCTATGGTGTTCCAATGATGTCAAAGAGTGAGTGAGTGTGGCGTCACCCACCAGGCGAATGGCTCTTCTCTTGATGGAATCTAAGAGCATCAGCGTATGTTTTGGAGCTGAACCCTATTCGTGGGAACAGTATACTAGAACAGTTCTTATCTGCGCTTTGTAGATCATGAGAAGCTATAGAGGTGTAAATTAGCTTTTCGCACGGAACAAAAATCCGAGTTTTTGTGAAGCAGTTCTTGCGATGGATCTGACATGATTATCCCATGAGAGAGTGTTGCTGATGGAAATACCGAGCATAGATATGGTGGGCTTGGTGGGGATGGTGGAGCCAGACATTACAATATCGGGCATACTGATGAGTTCCGCCTTTCTAGAGAAACTGCAGGCTTGAGTTTTGGTGGCGTTGAATTCAACTAGGTTGTTTCGTTGTTTGTTTCCCAGGCTGTGATTTCAGCAAGATCTTCATTGACAGCATTGACCTGTCTGCGCCGTGAGTTCTTAGTTTCCTGTGAAGAAATGGGAATTCTGGAAGAGAACGCAGTATGAAGGGTACTATCATCTGCAAAGCTGTGGATGGGGCAAGTTGTTACTCCCAACAGATCATTGATATGAAGCAGGAATAATGTAGGTGCCAAAATTGATCCTTGTGGAACGCCGGAATTGAAGTTTTATACAGGTGAAACCAAGAGTTCTCTTTCAGTAAGTACGAAGGAACATATCCTTACTGAAGATGGACAACAATGGCAAAGTGGAATAATATTAAAATCATTGGAAAAGAAGATAACAACCAGAAGAATATATTGAATATAATAATAAATCGTCTTTATTACTTATTCTTTAAAGTATTACAAGAATAAAAAAATTAGGAAACAAAGGGCGAAGTCTATTTTCTGTTATACTAGAGCATAACAACAACAACAACAAAAAACTGTGTATTATAATACTGAGGAGATGAAACAGTCGAATACTAGGAGTTGAGTATAACGTAGCTCAATTGAAATATACATAGCTGGTGATTCATATACTATGTTCCAAACCTAATTTTGAGCGTCTAATAAATGAATTTTGTAAAACAACTTGAATTTTGATTCATTTGAAGATATCATTTTTTTCAAAATCGGGTTGCAAAAAAACAATATTTGATAACTGAATGAGCGTCTGAAATATTCAGTTTAGAAAGATGGAAGATGGAAAAATTCAATTGTAAATGACTGTGATTTTCAGGGGTTTATGGTATTTCTGTAGCTGTTTCTGTAAAAGTGTTCACGAAAAGATAGAAAGTACCTTTCTCTATCATGTCGATGCCGGTATATGGATCAAAAATATTCAATGCATTTCGAAAAAGTTATATACATCTAGAAAATCTTGAACTCTTCATTGGAAGAAATATAAATATTCGGAAAGCCCAATTTGAGTTTAACCAATTATTTGTTCACCAAGTATAGCAAACAAACACATGCATTATAAATTCGGAAGAAATTATCGAAACCTACAATAAGCCCAACGAGCTCAGTACCAAAATATGTATGTTTATGCAGTAATAATTATTAATTTTCATGGCTCACTAGACATAATATTTCCCAACAGAATCAACAGTGTGTCCAAATTGTAGCAGTATTAATGTGAACCTGTAATTTTGAATGGATAATACAGCGAACGAACATGAATTAAAATCTCAATTCAGGGATTGTATAATACTAATGAACAATAATGTCATGACAAATATACATAAATATTAACAAACGAGGATGATTATAGTATGCATGGATCGTGGATCTCATAATAATATAATGGTTGAAACAACAACTGGCAAACAAACTTTTGTTTTAAAATAAATAGAAATTATATTTACTTGTGATTCATACTATACACAATAGCAAGGCTAAGAAATTGCACAAAAAATATCACAATGAAAGTAATAATTATATACCAAGAGGTAGTTATTAGGAGAGACATTTTGTCTAAGCCGAACCGAAATAAGAGGGCAGATATTTTCTTAATACAGGGTGAGACAATGAAAACTTTCCACTCTAATTTATAGGATTTGGAATCAAAATATTGGAAAATGCGTCGATTTTTGATTTGAAGGGAAACTAATTTTCAGCTCTTTTGAGAATTTCGATTTCAAATGCTTTTGTTACGATGGAAAGTTTCCATTGGCCAACCCTGTATAATGTTTCCTCTTTGAATCCGACACCTATTCGTGAATAATTATTGTAATCATTGAAATTCATTGAGAGCTGTCAATTGAGTGACATTTCACATGAGACTTAAATTGAAAGCATTTCAAAAGGATCAAGGATAGTTGATGTCTGTTATTTTTATAAGATAATGATTATTATTGATTGCCTTATAAGTGAGACTATTTTCTAGTTACTATCAATCTCAATCATGGTAAGTATCTCATCTCATGACTATTTCAGTTATTTCACTCATCACAATCATAATCTGACCAATCACAAGCCAGAGACAATGTATGTTTATCGCTAAAATGAAACATTAGATGTTTTTCAATTCTGATTGGTCTATTAGCGTTGATGTTTCCAACGATGTAACCATGGATAGCGAAGCAAAGTCTGGATGTTACTATAGATAGCGAAGCATAAATATTTAAAGCTTACTTGTCAGAATGAATCACTCATTCATAATAATTGCTTTTTATGCTATTTGAACGTGAAATAGTCTAGTAAAATACCACTCTGTTCTGAATATCTTCTCCTAATTCTGTCTTTCATTGTTAACTAAACTCAGAATTATCTCGAATATTCCGAACATCGTGATATTACTTATGATTATTTTTTTCACGAAAAATTATCAGACTAGTTTTTCCAACATATAAGTCGAATTTACTAATACGAAACAAAATAACCGCAGGTTCGTTACTTGACTGGGTTATTTTGGGATCTCTGTCAAATATGTTGGATTGATTCTGTAGAATTTGCTTCAGCTCCAAAATCATCAGGAGTTATCAAAATGATTGATGACCAATATAGTTAGAAAGTTTGATCCAAAAATGAAAAATAAACTGGTCGCACTATATACAGGGTCTATCTCGAATTTTTTCGGTGTTATTTAGATACACCCTGTATAATTCGTATACGAACCACCTAGGTCATAGAACATAAACAAACAATTTTCCGAATGAATAGCACACTCAAACAAAAACACGCGTTTTATTTGTCTCGATCGGATCGTGTTTTTCGAATCGTCCTAGAATCGAAGCCATAAATCTAGTTAATAAGCTGGGTATTTGTCGAATGATAGACTCAATTTGTGGGGCCCGGTACAATTATTTGTTTGGTGGCGTTATCAAATTACAATTTATCTGATTCGGTTGTCATCATTATGGGTTATAAACTTAAAAACCACGCCTAGGCGGCTCAGTTACAATGATGAATAAATGGAAATTTAGTGGTGGGTCCTATAATTAATTCATTATCGAGGATTATTATCGCTTTTTTTCAGCCATCCTCCATGGTGTGATAATTGATAGTTGGGATCTTGTGATCTTCGAACCATTCAGGATGTTTATCACGAGTTGTTCCTTGGATTATTTTGAAAATATTTTGTCTTCTGGCCAAATTTGAAAACTCTCTTCGTATACAGTAAACTCGGCGAAAAATTTTTTCGAGAACACGATTTTTAATATTTTTTCCGTCGACCTCGTATTAACGAGTAAGTTTAATGTTTATGAATTCGTTCATTAATGACCCCTATTAATGATCAATTTGTCTATTATTATTATTATCATTATTATTATTATTATTATTACAAAAATGATAAGAGCAGGAGCCAGAGGCTCATAATGCTCAGGATAACAAAGTTATGTAACAATTTGTGCCCTATAGTCTAATAATTGGATACATTGGATGCTTAGAAAATAGAGAATAAGAGAATAAGAAACCAAGTATGAAAAGTACTCAATATGTCGATATTAGTTATTGTTCATATTGATGCACGATTGTTTTATAGGCAACCAAGCATACACCGCGTGCATTCATTGCTTATGCTATAACTTACGGAATCTGCATCTAAATCGAAAATATGGATTTCATTGAAGATTTTCCGTTAACGGGTTCGCCTTTCCAAGTTTCGGTAACGATTTTAATCCCTATTTTCTAACACAAGGAATTTATTTTCTATGTTGATCATTTCGACAAATGTCAAATGTCACTAATGTCAGTAACAAGGCTATTGGATGATTTTTAGTAGTTCCCGGATGAATGATGAATTCGCGAACCAAGTTTTCTTCATTGCAGGAGGAATGACAAATATAGTCGACGGAAAAATTTTGTAACCAACTCGTATATTAAATGGCGATTATTGATCACGTTAAAATATCTCGATCATTAATCGCCCTCATTAATACACTAGTTGGTTAAATAACTATTAATAGTCTGATAGATCACTGGATTGGTCGAGGCTATGGACCTTATTTATGACCTCTTGTTTCCCGGACTTACACCTTATTTCCTATATGAGGTCATCTAAAGTTATTATTTTTCAATACTCTGGTAAAAAATGTAGAAGACTTGCAAATTCAGATGATTACTGGTATAAGCTTATATATAGATTCTTGCTTTCTAGCTGCAGGAATGACACTGAGAAGAGTTCCAGAAGGAAAATCTTTGCTAAGTATTTTCCACCTCTCGTGGCCAAAAAAGTAACAAACGTATAGTAATGTGGCTTCGCTCTCGCAGAAAAATTAACTTCAATGAAACTATTTCACTGGTACTCCATATGAACTTGCTGTCACGAAACAATTAATACTATGTTGTTCGTAAAAATGTACTCTTCTAGGATGAATATTGATATCTCACTATGGTAGCAAACAGGTTTCCATATTTTTTTTATAATGACTTTGATGTTCTATGCTTTTCCAGCAGAGACAATTAGCATCATGAATATCTTTTCATGATAACTGCTTCTATGCTATCCCAGTAAGAACATTTTGCTGGAAGCGGTTTGGACACCTACATGTTCAAGAGTTCTGGCATGTAGATTGACGAAGATTAACATTTCCAAATTTCATCATTGGCTCGGGTCCGCCATCTTGGTTCCGCCATCTCAAATTCCCAAATTCCGCCAGAATTTTCGAATTCTGACGAAAGAATCATGATCTCCGACCCCGAAAACTCCCATATTATTATACCAATTTTGACACATACGTCATTATGCTTATTTTCCGCCATTGCACACTCAATCGCCCCCATTAAATTTCGATTTCATTAATGCCGTTCGCCTCGCCTTCCTTCCATCTGCAATTCCGAATCACGTGACGAATATTAAATTTTGCTCTTCGTCGTGGTGGTAACCTGGAGCAAGGTGTCGTCTACCTCCCGGAGGGTAATCATTGATTCCCCCAATTTTCATAGAATGGGGAAGACCACTGAGGGAAGAAATCCGTGCAAACCTCTTTCAATCGACGAATCATGATTTACATTTTATAAACAATCAATATTATGAGTTGAAGTTGAAGGGAATCGAATCTATATCGTTTTGAAATCAGCATATTTCTTTCGATATTTCAAACAGCCAAATATGATGGTGGAGTCGTGACGTATTAGTCCCGAACTGTAGCTATCTCTCTCTGATACCTCGTCATTCTGCAGTGTTGCAGTGTAATTGGCCAGTTCAAGGACAATAGGCGTGTTGGGACTAAGACGTCGCACCAGTCACACCAATGAATTGATGAAATTTCAAATGGCGTAGGAATTGTGTGTTTTGAAATGGACATATATTAATTAATTTTTTTCATCGTCTTAGCATGAATGAAAAAATTCAAAATTAATTCACTGGTAGTTTTTCAGTATCGAGTTCATGATAATGTCGTTTTAAAGAATCAGTGGTCTTCCCCATTGGGAGATGGCAAATTGCCTCTCCAACACGTGGTTCATATCTTGTATATTGGATCTTTTCATTTGATTCAGACCAGGAAAGAGTACCTTTTATCCTGATATCTATCATGGAACAAAAAAATGAAAATGAAAACGGTGTTGAAGTTCGATGCATGTATTAAAGTAAAAATATGTACGAACATTCACAAATTCGTTTTTGAAGACAGTAATACCCCAGACAGCACCAGATATTCCATGAATCTGTCTATCATATTCCTTCTGGAATATTGGAATATTCTAGAAATAATCTGGAATATTCCGGAATATCTGTGGAATATTCTCTAAATATGCGAATGGGAATTCCTCAGATAATCATAGAATATACCCAAAAGAATATTCTATGTTGAATGTTCCTGGAATAATCCAATAAACATATTCTAAAATAAAAAAAAGTGACCCAAGTAGGGATCGAACTCGTGACCTCGAGACTATCAGAGCAACACCTTGACCACTAGGCCAGTAATCGAATTGAATAATGTTATACAAATCAAGTTCTTGTGAGAGAATTGTTCGAAATCGGATCATAAACACTTTTTGTTTCAAAATCCCCTTATATCTAATTGATGTTCGATACTCATATCTCTGAAATAATAAATGGTATTTATGTGTTGAGAAACATAGGAATATTCTGTGCGGTATATTCATGAAATATACACCACAGAATATTCAGTTGAGAATATTTCATGAATATACCTCACAGAATATTCAGTTGGGTATATTTCATGAATATACCGCACAGAATATTCAGTTGGGTATATTTCATGAATATACAACAAAGAATATTCAGTTGGGAATATTCCTGGAAGATTCATACCTGAATATTCCTTTTAGATGTTCCAGAGGCATGTATATATTCTAGGAATAATCGATGAATATTCGGAATATACTCCTCCTTTTTAGCATATTTAGAGAATATTCTATGAATATCCAGTGCTGTCTGGGACATTTATAAGCAAGTTTGAAACTCGAAAGAATTATTATAAAATCTATAGAAACTTTTCAACCGATTTCGTAATTTTGTGTTCAGTTTCTATCTGCTTTAGGTGCAAGGCAGATGATTGAACAACTTCTTACCTTCGTAAATTATAGTATTATTGGTAAGATTTGGCGTGGGAATAGGCAGTTTGATGTTATCGGAAGAGCTTCGGGTGTTATGTGTCGTCGACTCATGTCTGAATTCTTTAATTTTTTATTTACTAGGCGAACAGCCCTTCAAAATTTAGTTTGGCGTGTATTAGCTTTGATTCTAAGACAGTCCTTATCGAGAAATACATTGTTGATAACGCTCATAGAGTTGATTATACCTGTCTTAAAGGTGTTGAAAGACAATAAGTTGGCGTCGCACCATTTTTTAACTTTGTTCAGGTCCTCATTGATGATGTCTTCTAAAATAACGTGATCAGTACCAAGCCAGAGGATAGTGGTATCGTCTGCAAATATTGTAAATTGCCCATGTATGTCGACAAGTGTTAGGTCATTCACATATAATGAAAATATCACGGATACCAGAACATAGCCTTACGGTTACTCCATGTTTGAGAGCCAGATGATTCGAGTTCACATTTGCGATGATGACGTTTTGGAAGCGTTTGGCTAGATAAAATTGAAACCAGAATAATGCTACACCTGTGAAGCCATAGGTGTGTACTTTTTGAAGCAGTATTCTGTGATTTACACAGTCAAAGGCCTTCGAAGGATCACATATTACTGCTGCAGCTACCTCCCCCTCATTCAACCTAAGATACAGATGCTCAAGATATGCAAATATAGTATCATTGGAATTTTTCGAGGTTTGAAAGCCATATTGGTCAGTACTGAGAATACTATGTTTGCTTAAAAACGCTACCATTCTGTTTTTGATCAATCTTCCGATGACTATCGCTAACGCTGGAAGCAAAGCAATCGGTCTAAAGTTTGATAGAGAGTCAAGGTCACCACTTTTATATAAAGGAGAAACACCAACTGAGAATGACTGGTTAACCGTGTCTAGACCTCAGAGAGAGCAGAAAGCAGTTCTATATATAGAAGTCACTGTGTAATAGATACCACGAAATCACCATAGGGGGAATTGATGTGTTCTCTTGCACTTGGCAGTCCTTTCCGATAGCAATCTTTCGATTCATCGGTTTGGACTCATTAAAGCTCGAAATCAAGGGTTGTCGCTACATGGTCGGCGAATTTAATTATAGGAACTGTTCAGCTCGATGGTTGTCTATGCTGAAATGCCTACCGGTAAGTTTCTGTAGCTAAGTCTTATCACCTCTCCAATCACGTACTATGAACTCTCTTTTTCTTTTCCTTTCATTTCTATACAGCTAGCTTCTTATCCTCCATGAATCGTATAAGATTGGTAGATAGATACCATCAGTATCTGTTAAGCATTATATTGTTCGACTTCTTCTAGATTTGCCGTACAGCTTTTTTTCCACGCTTCAATCAGCTTGGTATGTATGCTTGTATTAATGGATTCTTCGAAAGACCGAATTTTTTTTTTGATAACTCTTGGAAGCAATGCACTGTCATGGTATTCACTACTGAAATCTGAAAATGAAAATGGTAATTTCAAGATTAATTAATGAACACATCCTGTTACTCATTTGATTGCCAACGTCCAAATTGTCATTGAGAAATGAGAAGTGTCAGGACGAATACGAATTTGCTTTACAAATATCCATTTTTCATGTTGAAACGTCTAAAGCTAGGTGAAAATTTGTTATTATTTCTATATACCTTTATTACTCTCCTCCAAGTATTATCAACGATAGGCAATATGGCTTCCGTCATCAGAGGTCAACTGGTGAACTGCTCGCTTATGTCTCACATATATGGCAGCAATCTATTGAAAAATATGGTGAAACCTCAGCCGTGGCACTTGATATCTTCAAGGCTTTCGATCGAGTCTGGCACCACGGACTCCTCGCCAAGCTTTCAACTTATGACTTGCCTCCCCAGCTGAGTTCTCTGCTAGCTAGTTTTCTCTCAAACAGGTATCTCTATGTAGTGGTCGACGGAGTCTCATCTGACTCTCTTATCATTAATGCTGGTGTTGCGCAAGGATCAATTCTAGCACCAACACTACTCCATATCAACGATTTGTTGGAAGCAACTTCATGTCCAGTACACAGCTCCGCGGATGATAGTACCCTCCATACCGCCTTCTCTTCCAAGGCTCCAATTCCAGCCAGGCAAATCAGAAACGAACGAGGAAGAAATGTTGACAACATAAATATGCACTTGGCAACAATTCTCGAATGGGGATCCAATAACTTGGTAGATTTCAATGCAAACAAAACAAAAGCATGCCTTTTCTCTAGAAAAGCAGATCCCACTATGCCCAAAATAAGCTTGTCAGGAGCTACCATACCTTTGAAGACATCCATTTCGATGCTTGGTATTACTACCAGCAATAACCTTTCTTGAAAAAATCACGTGAGATCAATTGCTAGAAGTGCATCCCAAAAACTTGGTTTCATGTTTCGGGCCAGGAGCTATTGCACTTCCAGTCAGCTGCTTATGATCTATATAAGGCACAGATCCAACTTGTCCTGGAATACTGTTTCCCATATTTGGAGTGCAACATACCAAAACATACCCTAAAACTGATGGATTCTGTCCAAAAGAGGGCAATTCGTTCCTTGGGTGATGCCTCGCTCACAAACTCACTCACTTTTCTGGAACACCGTAGAAAAGTTGGCGATCTTGCTCTATTTGATAAATATTTCTTGGTGGACGATGCTCATCCTAAATTCACACCATAGTTTTGATCCAAATCAGGACCTTAAAATTCTACATGTCTGTCCAAAAGGTAGGTTACTGAATTTACTGGAAATTTTTGAAATTAATTGTTCCTTGAATAATAATTCTGGCTTGTCTCTAAATGAGCAAACACATTTTGATTGTATAAAAGTTTTCAATGCTTTGGATTTTAATCACTGATAGTTCACCTACCTTGGTCTCAACTTATTTTATGATATTTCATAGTCAATGATTTTTCAGGTTGCTCAACTCTCTTCTACATGTATCCCTCCTCCTAAATCCACATTCTTCAATAGTTGTAATAGATATTGTTATATGCCTATGCTCATGGTCAGATTTTCATGTTTTATCCCTTGACATTGACATTGACTCTATGTCATCGTCTTGTCCGTGTCTTCAATTGACATAATTTTCAGTGTTTTCTAACCAAATTAGTTTAGATTTGAAACAAGTGCTGGCTGTTTGCCCCATCAATTTTATTGATATTTGCCTTTAAATAACGGTTTCATTAGGAAACGGGGAACCCCTTTTTCAAAAACCCGCTAGTTTATGGTGTTGTCAGATATAAACTGTTTGACAATACCCTTCATATACCATTTTGGGTATATGAAATGATTTAGTCGAAATATTATTAAAATTTGTGGAGATGACTTCGAGCTTTCCTTCCTTCCTGTGAAATATTTCACTCCACTTTGAGCAATTTGGACTTCTACCAAAGATTTCTAAGCTCTAATGATATGAGATGTACAAGAGTTGCCACTTTCACATTCATAAAACAACGTCAAAGTATTTAAGATTGTAGAAAAAGCCCATCAAACAATGTCGCGATATTCACTTTGCGATATGAATGCATAATAATTAATATTCATAAGGGGCATACCACGTAGCAAAAGTAGCATTAAATACAAAGTGTATACCACACCAGTCTACCCCGAGTTATATGCTGGTATTTTGCCCTTTTACGACTCTGCGAAAGGCATATACATGAATAACCCATTACGTCTTGGCCGTAATGATGTCAAATTTGCATGTGAATTATACCCGTTCGGCCTTTGTAAATCATATACAATTCCAATTTTGAAATTAGCTATTGTTTGGACTAATAGACTGCAAATTGCCCAAATGGATGTGATCAGCACAATACTCTTCTATGGATGCGCCAGCATCAATTCAAATCTAATGAAACTTGGTCGGTTTATATATAAAAGAACCCCGCATGAAAACACGAGAAATTGGCTCTTGGTCGAATTGGCTGAAATTTTACTATGTTTTTGTGGGATGGCTCATTAGTAAAATATGAGAGTTTGAAAAGTTTTGCATGTTTATTTTCTGAGATATAAGCCGACAAAGTTCGTAAAAACGTCGTATTGGGGTAGGATAAGTTTCAAGACAGATACGAATTTGATATTCAAATAACCATTTTTCATGTTGAAAACGAGATCAGATTCGTTCTCGAAACGTCCAAAGCTGAGTGAAACTTTTTTTATATTTTTTCTATATAAGTATACCTTCAATACAAATTGTCGCTGACAAAGCTGGTGAATTTTTCTTGTAAGCTCTCTGATAGAAAAATTCTTTAAACGCAGTGACATTTCGGGGCAAATCATCTGATTTGTCCTTACTACAAGTATATTGAAATGATATTCATATTTTATTTTATTATAGATAGTAAGCTCAAATTTGTTGAACATGTTATATCTTTGAATAATGCCTTAGGTCGTTTTGCGATAAAAATCGTATCTAAGGAACTGAATACATCCTCAGCCAGGATGGTATATTTCTCCTTGATCGAGTCTCTTTTGAGATATGGTATTGTTTTCTGGGGTTCATGTAGTGAATATTTATTCAATTCTGTTTTTTTACTACAGAAAAGAGCAATTCGGTATCTGGGTGGGGCACAGTATCGTGATCATTGCAAACTTCTTTTCATTAATCAACAAGTTCTGACACTAACTTGCTCATTTATTTTGGAAACTGCGAGCCTTATCGATGAGAAATATGGTAAGACTCTGAGTGAACGGAACTATCAAACAAGAAATGAAGGTTGTATTCCTTTACCAATACCTAAGTTTAATCTGATAAAAAACTCTGTAATATATGGGAGCAAAAAAATATATAATCTACCAATAGTATATAGGAAGATCAATTCTGTGAAAATCTTCAAAAATAAATTGAAACAGGCATTATTGTAGAAGGCTTACTATAACCTGCAGGAGTATTATATATGAGGACATACTACTTTAAATTATACATATATAGGTTTTGACGATGTGCGAACCACTATCATTTGTTTGTGATACAATTTTTATCTCATTTTATTTATGTTTGTGGACGCTGTCATATTTTTTTATGACTACTTCATTAAATTTTTCAAACTGATTTTATTATTAGTACTTTAGTTCTTTTGTGTTGATGATAAAATATTGATCATCAAAAATATGCTGATATTCTGTTTCATTTTTTATTTTATTTTATTTCTGTTTTGTGATCTATGTACAGTGTGTCCCACTTACCATGCTCACCATGGGTATCTTTTTAACGGTGAGAGATACGAAGTCGGTTAAATGACACCAAATGTGGAGTTTGTCAAGGCCAACTATAATGTGAAAAAATATTTTGATAAAATCTATTCGTTTTTGTTTTATACGCAAAAAACCGATTTTGATCATTTTCATGTCTCCTCCGTAACTTCTTTATTTATGAAAATATTCAAATAGGAATTTCACATCCTCATGGCAGTTTTTCAAAGTGATTTCGAAAAAAATATGAAATTTATACCAACTCTTCTAGAATTTGAGATATCAGCACCAACTTCACTTTTTCGAATGTAGGTCATAGCTAACTATGACCTAGTTACAAATAACTTTTTTTTCTCTTGTAAATGATATGTTGCAGTAATAGTTTTGTGTTGATAACAACGGAGTTATCGTCATTTATACAAAAACAAAAAATTATTTGGAAGCCGCCATCTTGAATTCATAGATTTTAACAAAAAAAATCATGATCTCCGACCTCAAAAACCCCCACTTACCAATTTTGAATGGAATCGGACCAAATCTTGTCCGCCATCTTGGAGCAGCAATTTTTTTTTAATTTAACAAAAATCCATAATGTATTGTCACCGAAATTATGAACACCAGCCAAATTTCAAGTTAATCGGAGTTATGGAATTTTTGTTGAAATTAAAAAAAATGGCTGCTTCAAGATGGCGGACAAGATTTGGTCCGATTCCATTCAAAATTGGTAAGTGGGGATTTTTGAGGCCGGAAATCATGATATTTTTGTTAAAATTTATAAATTCAAGATGGCGTCTTCCAAATAATTTTTTGTTTTTGTATAAATGACGATAACTCCGTTGTTATCAACACAAAACTATTACTGCGACATATCATCTGTAAGAGGAAAAAACGTTATTTGTAACTAAGTCATAGTGAGCTATGACCAACATTTGAAAAACCAAAGTTGGTGCTGATATCTCAAATTCTAGAAGAGTTGGTATAAATTTCATATTTTTTCGAAATCACTTTGAAAAACTGCCATGAGAATGTGAAATTCCTATTTGCATATTTTCATAAATAAAGAAGTTACGGAGGAGACATGAAAATGATCAAAATCTGTTTTTTGCGTATAAAACAAAAACGAATAGATTTTACCAAAATATTTTTTCACATTATAGTTGGCCTTGACAAACGCCACATTTGGTGTCATTTAACCGACTTCGTATCTCTCACCGTTTAAAAGATACCCAAGGTGAGCATGGTAAGTGGGACACACTGTATACACCATGTTTGTTATTATACATTTCATGCTTTGTCATTAAGATGTATATCTGCGACAATAAAGTACACTTCTGATTGATTGATTGATTGATATAGAAACGAGGACAGAAAATCCCAAAAAATCTGAAATAATGTATCTTAAATCTCTTCGTCTTTTGTTGAATTCGCAGGCTGACGAGGATCCCAAACTTCAATCATGGACTGCCAATCCAGCCCATAGCATATCGTAAGGGTTCTCCTAATCCCATTATACTTCGCGGCACTTGCACAGTTTTGCTGATGAACGTTCCGGATGTTAGACATCGAGGGTTATTTTGGGATGTTCTCGCTTTTAGGGAATCGTTTGTTTCGACGATATGCTCTCCCGGAAAGTGCCGGAACAAAGGATAGTCACATGAGCGAAGTTCCAGAGATGTTTATCTGAAACAACTCCATCTGATGGCGGAAGATTATGTACATGAACACGGAGTTGGAGCTTTGATTATTTGAGAGGGGGTGCATCCAAGTCCTCGGCTAGAACAATTGCTTTTTTTTTGCAACCGACACAAAAGTCGTCCATTTTGATACCAAAATTAGCTCTTAAATTGACGTTTCTATTACTGACACAAAAATAGGTATGTTGCTAGGCAACATATTTAGTTCCTAGGAGCTAAAGTTGAATTTTAGTTCCTAGGAGCTAAAGTTGAACTTTAGTTCCTAGGAACTAAAAAGGATCTACTGGACGTCATCAAGAATAAACTACATTGTAACGGTTCGCTATTTGGGTTGAGACGCATACCTGATTTGTTTCCGATTTCAGCAGATTTGGCATTTCATACCCATGCTGGAGATATAAATACACCTTATTATAGTTTAGTATTGAAATTATAAACATCTCAGTTAAGTATTTTTGTTTTGATCAGGGAAGCCTTCAAGATTCAAATACTTGCGTGATCTGTATTTCATTCGTTATTCTCGGGATGGATAACTTGTTTTTGAATAATCACGGCAAGCAATAGTTTTTTTGTCTCAAACATCGATATTGTTTAGCTTCATTTGATTATTGAGTAAAACACAGTGTAGTATGGAGAGGAATAAATAATCACTATTATCATTGTTGATATGCTCACTAACCTAACATTTTCTACGTCTTGTTCCTATAGCTGGCACTGGCGCGGTATTTGCCATTAGAGCACCTGGTCCATTCACAAATATGTCACTCTGTGGTTGTATTTATATTGAAACTACAATTCGAACATCCTAGAAAACCTAACCTGCTGTTAATGCAGGTAGAATATTCTCACCACATGGATTATTTGTCAATATTTGTTTGCATACATATGGCACGGCATTGGTGCATGGTTACTTCACATGTTTATTTGAGTTAATTGTTTCGGTTGCAGAAAAAATAGCATGTTTCATTCGGATCAAAAGTGACTTTGTTCGACTCGCAAATTTTGCTTTCGCTCGGCTCCGCTAAACGCTCCGCCTCGCAAATGCAAACTTCGCTTGTCAAAAAAAGTGTCACTTTTGATCCTAATAAAACAGTGTACTATTTTTTGCAACCGACACAAAAGTCCTCCATTTTAATACCAAAATTAGCTCTTGAATTGACTGTCTATTACTGACACAAAAATAGGTACTGTAAAATTATCCAGAATGAGACGAACACCTCTCATTCTTCTATAGTCTATCACGAGGTCTATCATCAGAAAAACTAAGAAGATCTTTCTACCTATGGAAAGATATGACCTTTCAAGTTCCTGAAGAATAATTCTTGCGAATAAGCAGCAGTAAACCATATTGCAACTTGTTATTCTGATTTTGTCAGCTCTATTGAGGCTTTATTAACCGTTTTAGTCCATGGCTCTTTTATCTACTCCAGTTTCCAAGAACTGAAGGGTTTTTTTTTCAAATTATATTTGACAAAAATCAATGAAGCTAGATATAATTGGAAAACTCCAACTTATATTCTTTGTTTTTCAACAAAAAATAGCATCAGAGGTGAAGCAAAACAGAATGAATAAATGTTTGGTTAGTTATTTATCTCGATAATTCACCGGAAATTCACCCAAAACAGGATAAAACAAGTCCTAAGTAAAGCCAGTTGATTTACCCAGGAGACTAACCCCGTGACACTTTTAATACACGGCACATATACGTGGTTGGTCAGGAAAGATTTACGACTATTTCGAAGAGGCTTATTCGCATCGAATGCCAATGGGAGAGAAACCGGAAGATTTCTGGTCTGGTTCAACTTTGGTGGAAGAGTCAATAAATCGACGAGTAGGTGAATGTTCACAATTTTAGTTGAAAGTAATCTCTTTTGACATGTGTATTGTGCATGTATAGCGTTTGAAATCTCTCGTTATCTATATCAACATTATAAAAAGAAGAGATTTGATTGTTTGTATAGAATAAGCTCCAAAACTACTAGACTGATTTGAAAAATTGCCTTTCCATTAGAAGTCGATATTATCACTGATGAACACAAGATACTTTTTATCAACAGTAAAAACACGAAATCTTTTCTTTATCGGATAAAATTCTCTTGGTATATCTGCATGTAAACTGTTGGATATTTCAATTGAATAATTCAAATTTCTAGACGCATTTTCTTTCAGACAGAACGCTCCACGTGGTGGTGAACGGTGTATCGTCTGATACCATTGGCATCAATTCCGGCGTTCCACAAGGATCAATTTTGGCACCGACATTATTCCTTCTTCATATCAATGATCTGTTGGGAGTAACAACTTGCCCCATCCACAGCTTTGCAGATGATAGATAGTACCTTCCATACTGCGTTCTCTTACAGAATTCCCATTTCTTCCCAGGAAAGTAAGAACTCACGGCGCAGGCAGGTCAATACTGTCAATGAAGACCTTTGCTGAAATCACTGTCTGGGAAACCAACAACCTAGCTGAATTCAATGCCACTAGAACTCAAGCTTGTATTTTCTCTAGAAAGGCGGAACTCAGTATGCCCGATATTGTAATGTCTGGCACCACCATCCCCACCAAGCCCACCATATCTATGCTCGGTATTTCCATCAGCAACACTCTATCATGGGATTATCATGTCAGATCCATCGCAAAAGCTGCTTCACAAAAACTCGGATTTTTGTTCCGTGTGAAAAGCTACTTTACACCTCAACAGCTTCTCATGATCTACAAAGCGCAGATAAGGACTGTTCTAGAGTACTGTTCCCACAAATGGGGTTCAGCACCAAAACATACGCTGATGCTCTTAGATTCCATCCAGAGAAGAGCCATTCGCCTGGTGGGTGACGCCACACTCACTCACTCTTTGACATCATTGGAACACCGTAGAAAGGTCGGCGACCTTCCACTTTTATATCGATACTTCCACAAGAAATGTTCTTCGGAAATCTCTGCTATCATCCCTTCACTAGCAATACCAGTCAGACGAACTAGACAAGCTCAGTCAGCACATCCTTTCGTTGTCAACCTCGAAAGATGTCGAACAGCACTTTATCAAAACTCCTCCATCCATAGAACTGCTTGGCTCTAGAATTCATTGCCTGAGGAAGTATTCCCAACAACATATAATTTCCAAAAGTTAAAAAAAAAATTCCAATACCTACCTCCTGTCCCTATCCTCCCTAGGAGCGCACGATGTTCTTTGAACATTATAGGGATTTCCTTTCGTGCGCTCGAAGACTATCAAGACCATGATCAAGACTGACCAATACCAGAACTACATTTATTTTTCGAGACTGAGAATAAGACTGATCAATCATGGTCTTGGTCTCGCGAAGCCATAGTTAAAAGTGAGACACGCTGTATATTTATTAGTGTGACACTTTTGGAAACGGCATAGGGATAAAGTTGAATAACGACTCACTTTCCGTAACCAATCAGGCAATGTGAAATATACCATTTTGTATAATTCAGAAAAGATCGTTCGTTAGTTTCCCACTCTACCCTATTTGTGAAACAGCGCAGTTTCCTAGTATACTTAATTAACAACAATAACCGTAAAGTTGTGCAACTAAACCTCTCGGCACAGAGTATTTAGCTGAACAAAATAAATTTCACGTCCGGATATTCGGCTGTTTGAATATTCATATGGCCAGTTGGAAATCTCGAGAGAACGCAGTTGGTGTACAATGCTGCTCAAAAAAATGCATGTATGTCTGAAGAGCTCACGTACTAATTAATCATCGACAATATGGATATCGCCACCGAAGATCAACTGGAGCAGGATGAACAGAAGATGGTGTAGAAACTCTTATCAAATCCCATCTACTGTTTTTCGGTCGAAGTTCCCGACCTACGGCCTACTTGACAGAAGGATTTTTCTCAATATCGCGGAATAAAGGTCGCATTTTACCCGTTAGATGCCGTTATCCCAACCAAAATTCAAGGTTGGTTGAAGTGATGATGATTAAAATTCCCCACAAATTATCGTACTTTCGAATTGAATCTCATTTGATTTGAGGTTATGTCATGAATCTTATGTTATAATTATTTCTGATGCAAGCGATGTTTTAGCGCCGTTCTCTGTTATGGAAGTTCTCTGTAAAAAGTGTCGCCATCGTGCGAACAACTGAGAACTAACATGCCATTATCGCGGAATCTGGGGTCAAGCGTTTTGGGAGAAACAAAACATTGTCTGTGATTACACCATATTCTATCCACCTTGAACTAGAGATTTACTTGTCTACGTCACTCTTGATATATAGCCAGAATCATTAGAAGAACATGAGGAATCTCTAGCTGAACCGTTAGATATATCGAGAGCATTCGAACGTGTTTGGCACCAAGGACTGATTGCCAACTTTCATCAAGTTTTCTTTCAGATAGATCATTCCACGTGTGGTGGACGGAGTATCGTCTGATACCATTGTCATCAATTCCGGAGTTCCACAAGGATCAATTTTGGCACCAACATTGTCCCTACTTCATATCAACGATCTATTGGAAGCAACCACTTTCCCTATCCACAGCTTTGCATACGATATTTCTTCCCAAGAACAACAAACTTTACAACGAAGGCAGACTAACGCTGTCAATAAACTGAGTTTGGATCAGGAGCTGGTATTTATGGGGCCAAGCCAAAGACAAGAATCTCACTGAGCTTAGGTAAATACGCGACGGTGTTTCAGGCAGAAATTATTGCAATACATCATTGCGTGAAAGAATTGATAAGGCAAGAGTTTAAAGGCAAAACCATTGCAATCTATTCAGATAGCCAGGCGGCAATCAAAGCAGTCAACTCTATGCAAGTTAACTCAAAACTGGGACTGCTTAGAAACCCTAAATGCACTGGGCAGTCAGAACAGACTGACTCTAGCATGGGTACCAGCACATACAGGGTACGAGGGCAATGAAGAGGCAGACTCACTTGCCCGAGCAGGAGCAAACAAAGCTCTGAATGGCCCAGAACCCTTCTGTGGTATTGCGAAAGCTATACAAAAGACTAGCATCAAATCATGGATGCAAACCAAATCTCAAGAATGGTGGAACAAATCGCCAGGAATGAGACAGGCAAAAGAGTTTATTAAAAAACCATCGCCAACATTCACAGAATATCTACTAAGCCAGAAACGAAGTTCAACTAGAATACTAGTGGGACTTCTCACAGGGCATTGTAGGCTCAACAAACACATGAGTACGATAGGTCTGACTGAAGAACTGCTGTGCAGGTTCTGTCAGGAAGAGGAGGAAACAGCAGTACACATACTCTGCCACTGTGAGGGCTTGTCAAGACTAAGGTTCCTTACGCTGGGTGAGGAAAAACCAGAAGCCCAGAGATACACAGGGGATCTGAAAGCTTGCCTATGGAGTCTCATAGAGAAGACGGGGCTAGCCGAAGAACTCTAATCGATTTTGAGGGCAGACACAATAGATCTGAAAAGGTCGCGGTGTGGAGGCAGATAGCCCGAAGGCCCCATTCTAAATCTAAATCTAAACGCTGTCAATGCAGATCTTGAGGAAATTACAGCCTTGGGAACCAACAATCGAGTTGAATTCAATGCCACCAAACCTCAAGCCTGTATTTTCTCTAGAAAGACAGGACCCGGTATGTCTGGTACTACCATTCCCACCAAAACCACTATATCTATGGTCGGTATCACCATCAGCAATAATCTCATGGAAAATGAATGTCAGATAGCAACCAAACATACGTTGAAGCTATTAGATTCCGTAAAAATGTCGGCGACCTTTCTCTTTTCTATAGATACTTCCACGGGAAATTCCTCAGAAATCTCTGCTATAATTCCATCACTAGCAATACCAGTCAGACAAACTCGACAGGCCCAGTCAGCACAGCCCTTTTTCGTTAACCTTGAAAAATGTCGAACGACACCCTACCAAATATCGTTCGTCTATTGAACGGCGTAACATTGAAATTCTTTGCCAAGAACTTTAATCTCCAAAAGTCCAAAGAAAAATTTCGGCACCTATCTGTTTACCATATCGTCCCTAGGTACGCACGATGTTCCACGAACATTATATGAATTTCCATTCGTGCGCTCCAAGAGATAAAAATAATCATTCTGAGGTAGTGACCAAATTGAAACGAACTGAAAGAGTCAGTCATTTTGACGATGGATAGTTATCAGCTTACATAAAAATAAAATAAACATAACTAGAAAATCATTTCGTTATATCTGAGCACTGCTGTACATCAGTATGCAAAAAGTATAATAGAATTTTCGGAGCAACTCAACCGCTTGTTTTACGAACACTTTTAATAGACGTCCGATTTATAGATCCAGAGTCCGGAGTCCGGAGTTGGGCAAATGTTTATGTAGGACGAGCAACGTATGCTCGTTCGCCCCTAAATCGAGTGATAAATTATATATATATATATATACATATATGTTCCCGTTCTCTCATTGTTTTACTACTACAGCATTCTATCGATTCCAGATTTTTTTTGTATTCTAGAGCAAACATTCTGAAAATGTATCACCTATCGGATTGTTTGCAAAGCGGTTTGCTTATAATTCCACTCTGTATCGTGTAAATTGGTATAAAAGCGTTCTGCTGCTTTGAATCCATTTTGGATCGGAATCATTGAGAACAGTTCATGGAATGGATTTTAGATAGCAGAAATATAAGTATATATATCTTATGGTATCTTGAAAGGTACTGTAGATTTTTCAAAGTACGATGTGTCAGTGGCGTTTCTCTAGTTTTTCGTCGTGACTTGCCAAAAAATCAACACAGGGACTCAATATAGGGAAAACTATGTTCTTCATGAATAAGTAAAGAATTTCACTCTGGTCTCTTCTGCTCGCATTTTTCATTCATATAGAAAACAGATATAATAAAATAAAACAGAATGTTCACCAAAAATAATGAGACCAAAATGCCACATCCATCAATAGAATTATTTTATTCAACATAGGGACATAATGAGGAAATGAAGTTTTTTGAAAAAAATTGTTCAACTATTAAAAAAACTGAAACTTGGCTCAATGAAACTGATGCATGAATACTATATTGTGGAGTAAAATTGACACATAAAATTCTCAAGATGGTGACTGGGCGCCATCTGGCTTCAGGCAACTATCAAATGTCCCGGCAATTTGTAGTCGGTGAACATATTGTGTATATTCTAGGGTGGTGAAGTATTCGTCAGGAGCTCCAAGGAGATGTATCACAAGAACCCCCTTTTTATTATTTTTTCTCCAGTCGCCATCTTGAAATGTTCATCTGTCAATTTTACTTCAAAATATAGTATTATTACGCCAGCAAGAGTAGAAGTTAGTTTCTCTGGTAACAATAGAGAGACAGAAGTCTCGTTTTATTCCCCACAAAATGAGGAAAGTCATGATGAACATATCTATTTGAGAAAAAAACGGTTGCGAAAAATCGGCACAAGAAGATGAAGAGAAAACTATGTTCTTCCGTTGCAAAGTGATTCGATGAGGTTTGTTTGTTTTAGTTATACTTCATTACATCGAGCTCATGAAATACCTGGAACATTCAGGTATTATCAACGATAGGCAATATGGTTTCCGCCATCAGAGATCAACTGGTGACCTGCTCGCTTACGTCTCACATATATGGCAGCAATCTATGGAAAAATATGGTGAGACCTTAGCCGTGGCACTTGATATCTCCAAAGCATTCGATCGAGTCTGGCACCACGGACTGCTCGTCAAGCTTCCATCTTATGGCTTGCCTTCCCAGCTATGTTCTCTGCTAGCTAGTTTTCTCTCAAACAGGTCTCTCTATGTAGTGGTCGACGGAGTTTCATCTGACTCTCTTACCACAAATGCTGGTGTTCCGCAAGGATCAATTCTAGCACCAACACTATTTCTACTCCATATCAACGATTTGTTGGAAGCACCTTCATGTCAAGTACACAGCTTCGCGGATGATAGTACCCTCCATACAGCCTTCTCTTCCAGGGCTTCAATACCAGCCAGGCAAATCAGAAACAAACGAGGGAGAAATGTTGACAACATAAATATGGACTTGGCAACAATTCTCGAATGGGGATCCAATAACTTAGATATAGGTATAGATTTCGATGCGAACAAAACACAAGCATGTCTTTTCTCTAGAAAAGCCGATCTCACTGTGCCAAACATAAGCATGTCAGGAGTAACCATACCTTTGAAGACATCCATTTCGATGCTTGGTATGACTATCAGCAATAAACTTTCTTGGGAAAATCACGTGAGATCAATTGCTGAAAGTGCATCTGGAAAACTTGGTTTTCTGTTTCGGGCTAGGAGCTATTTCACTTCCAGTCAGCTGCTTATGATCTATAAGGCACAGATCCGACCTGTCCTGGAATACTGTCTCCATATTTGGAGTGTAGCACCCGAACATACCCTGAAACTGTTGGATTCTGTCCAAAAAAGGGCAATTCGTCTCGTGGGTGATGCCTCGATCACAAAACTACAGAACATCTCTTTCCAAAGACTCGTTCATCCAACGAACAGCGAGGCTCTGGAACATATTGTCAAGGGAGGTGTTACCCGAGGCATATAACTTCCAGAAATTTAAGAAGAGCACCAATTCCTACCTTATTCCCCGTGGTTCTCACGATGTTCTCTGAACAATACAGGATATCCCTTTTCGTAGGAACCAGAACATAAAAAAAAAGTTCCGTGTGGCCAGCGTAGCCTCGTGGTAAAAGCGTCAATGCTATATCCACGTTGGATTACCGGTAGTGTGTTGGATTTCCGGTAGTGTGTTCGATTCCCACCACGACCGCAGAAAATTTTCTGATGGCCTATGAAAGTGTTTGGGATCACACGTTGAAAGGTAAGACTCCCGTCATTCCTTGCTTGCACAAGTCTCTCGAAGATTTCTGAGGGGGCAACCGAATGATGGAAATGAACAATTCTAAGAACAATACGCATTGTCTGAACGTTGAAAATGAGCGGAAATACAAATCAATGTTGATTTCACGACAAACGTGGAATATGCTTGGTATTAATGTTCACCCCATAATTTTTCCTCATTTGGTGAACGAGTCCCTGAAGGACTCCCTGGATACGGTATCGGAGAACAAATAAAACAGAATGGCCTAATATTCGGGAATGTAACTGTTATGCCAGTAATTTTCTCCAGTTTCCCTTTGAATAAATTCATTGCAGATGACAGACTGACTATACGGTAGAGGAAGACACACTCTGCCGGGTTTCATTTTGCTCGCACAGTGTTCATCTTGCCGTGATTCTCCTTGAAGTGATTGTTTAGTGTCGCTCCTTGTGATTCTGATGATGATTCGAGAGAAAGCGGAAACTTTGTTTCATGGTTCGATGAAGAGAGAAGTGTAATAAGGAATGAGTTAGTATTTTTATTCATTCTAAATAATATGGAAAACAAATGTTCAGCTTCAGCTTCAGAACCTACCCTTATGAACTAATTTTCGAGGCGTACAGTAGTATGTTGTTTCTACCAGAGTAGCTTCTGTAAGTTCATGAGCCGAATTAGATGTTTTGATGCGAGATTTGCAGGAATAGCACTCGAATCTAGTTGGTATTCATCGATAACGACTTGATCATTATGCTGTCATAGTCATGATTACTAAATTTCAATGAGAATAGAAGTGCTTCCATAGTGACAATAGGTCCATCCTTCAGTTTAACAGACTTATAATGATCAAACTTATTTTCTCGTTCTCGTTTATTGCTCTTCGATTCAAGCAAGAACGTGGTTCTGCTAGCTTAACGTTAAGCTAGCAGAACCACTTCGTAAATAAAAGTTCAATCACAAAACTAATGCAAGGCTCTAATAATAGCCTCTTTTCAAGTTTTTCGCAAAAAAAAAAATCATGGGTTTTGCTAGCTTGACCGTTAGTAGAACCAAATCTCGAATAGAAGGAATGTGAGAATATTGAATACACCATCATCCAAGGCTAATCTGAGGTTCTTTATTGAACTTATTATCGATTTATTTGTTCATCTATTTCGGCAAAAATTCTTCAAAATCCAACATGAACATGACACATCGAGAGCGAATCAGAAAAAGTTTAATGACGAAGCGAATATTTTATAATTCAAGGCTATAATTGTAGTCATTTATCATAATATATTTCCAATTTTTTCGCACATTTTTTTTCAAATGATGGGTTTTGTGGCTTGACCTTTAAGCAAGCAGAACCAAATCTCAAATGCAAGGAATATAAGAATATTGAGTACACCAAAAATCAAGGCTATTTTGGGGCTCTCTGTTGAGCCTATCATCAACTTTTTTGTATGACATTTTTTGCAAAAATTTTCCTACATCCAACAAGACCAAGAAGAACCAATAGCAAATCAGAATATTGTTCATTCATAAAACTAATTATACCACAATTAGAGGCTAATTTAAGACTGTTATCCTAGCCTATTGCCGACTGTTTTGAACATTGTTTTTTTTCAATCATGGGTTCCGCTAGCATAAGCGTTGAGTCAAAAAATCGGCAATAGGCTAGGATTAGAGTGATAAATTAGATTTATATTATGGTGTAATTAGTTTTACGATTGAACATTATTCTGATTTGCTATTGGTTTGTCTTGTTTTTGTTGAATTTGGGAAAATTTTTGCAGAAAATGATCAACAATAAAATCGGTAATCGGTTCTTAAAGAGTCTTTAATTAGCCTCGAATCGAAGTGTATTCAATATCCTTATATTCCTTCTATTCTAGATTTGGTTCATGATTTTTTAAAAAACATTACGAGCAAGAAATCGGCAATAGACCCTCAAATTATGATTCAATTAGTTTTGTGATCGAACTTTTATTTTCAAAGTTACGTTAAACTAGCCGAACACATGTTTGTTTTGCATAAATTAGCCTCAAGTTATGGCCGAAGAGAGATTTTGAAAATGGAAAGTGGTTCTGCTATAGCTAGATGGGGGTGGAAAAAATTCAATATACCGGGTGTCCCAGTATACCTGTTCCAATGGATTATCTCAGTCATTTCGAAAGTAACAAATTTGAAAATTTCATGATCTTCAATTCGTTCAAGGAACGTTCAACTGAGAAAAACTAAAATTGAAAGTCACTTCCGGTTTGACCGGAAGACGGAATCTCTCATAATGCAACAGTTTGTAAGTTTACTCTTCATGTTTGGTAAACAAATTTGTCGATAAAACAATGGCGTTTCGTGAATTCACTACTCAATTCACCTCAAAGTCGAAAATATACAGGGTGTTCTATTTGAAAAAAATGATTTGGGATGGCAACGGAGGCTGAGCCTCCTCATAGATTTTCCTTCAACTAATATTATCTATACTTTCTCGATAATAGGACACCAAAATACATGAATTTTTTATTTCCTGTTTTTAGGTAAATATTTTTGAATTGGCAACAGTGCTTGCCCACGCATCACACGTTGGAGTCTGCAAATCACGCGTAAAATATTCAACTTGGCAGCATCTATAGGAGGCTAGACTCCTCAACAAATCGCAACCCACGCGCGCAATGCAAATGCCCGAATACGCCCGAATAGCACGTGTTTGTCGTGTCGCGTCGCGAATTGCGGACAATCCAGCGCAAGTGCATTGTTTATGTTAATGTTAGCTTGATAAGAGTAGCGTTTTCATGTAATGCTTCTTTATGTTGCCAAAAAGAATACAAGGGAAAAAATTTCTTCAGGGTTCAAAAAATCATAACCCACTCTCTGAAAATACCATTTATAGCAATATCAGAAATGTAAAAGTGTATCAGAAGATTGTATCTCATTAACATAAATTCATCATGATCCATATTCACTATGTCGAATTTTAAGTCGATCCATTTTTAGATTCGATCTCACAGTGTTAAGAAAAAGTTTACATATTCATTGCTCACCCTGTATAGTGAAAGCAGCAGGAGTTCCAGTCGGCGGAGCATCATTTCGAGCAAGTAATTAATAAATCGTTGTTGATTAATGAATGGCAACCGCGTGTAAATTGCCCAAATACGAGCCATAAATTAAACGCTGTCTGATTAATGATTTTTCCTTGCTTGATTTGTTTATCGAAGTCGTTTCGGCGTCCAGGAATACTTGTAGCTGTCACGAAATGATCTATGCGTTTTCTTGATCGCAAGAAATACAGTGGCGCACTCAGATGTTTTTCTCATATGCAATACCGCCATACTTTCTTGCAGAAAATATTCTGCCATTGTTAAGACAGCTTGGTACCTAATAATTTCCCGAATGACATTGTTTGTCAAAACTTTCGAGCCGTGGGCGAGAAGTTCTGGAACAATGTCATGAGCATAATCAAAGTAGCAGGCTGGAGTATGATATTTGAGTACCTGAGACTGTTTCTAGTTGAATTTTACTTGTTCGAAAGTTCGAAACCTGAAAACCTGAGAGAGCTGAGTAATTACTAATTGAATGTTTCCTGACTTCCCAAAGCTTTTCCTGATAGTAAAGTCCGATAAACAGCATTACGACCCTAAAGACTTCCATATTTTTCAACCGTTCGCTTATGTCAAGAAACGTGGTTCTCACGAAAAGGGATATCCTGTAATGTTCAGAGAACATCGTGACAACCAAGAGAAATGAGGTAGGAATTGGTGTTCTAATTAAACTCCTGGAGGTTGTATGCCTCGAAGAACGCCTCCCTTGGCAATGTGTTCAAGAGCCTCGCTGTTCGTCGGATGAACACGTCTTTGGAAAGAGACGTTCTGCAGGTCTCCAAAGTGACCACGAAGGGGTGCGAAGCCTCAACTCGACGGGTTAATCTCGCGGGGACTGCCAAGCAAGGAGCGATTGTTAATATTACATAAGAGCATCGTCCATGAAAATATCTATAAAATAGAGCCAGATCGCCAACTTGTCTACGGTGTTCCAGAGAAGTGAGTGAGTTTGTGAGCGAGGCATCACCCACGAGACGAATTGCCCATTTTTTGACAGAATCCAACAGTTTCAGGGTTTGTTTGGGTGCTGCACTTCAAATATTGGAACAGTATTCCAGGACAGGTCGAATCTGTGCCTTATAGATCATAAGCAGCTGACTGGAAGTGAAATAGCTCCTGGCCCGAAACAGAGAACCAAGTTCTTGGGATGCACTTTTAGCAATTGATCTCACGTGATTTTCCCAAGGAAGGTTATTGCTGATAGTGATACCAAGCATCGAAAGGATGTCTTCAAAGGTATGGTTACTCCTGAAAAGCTTATGTTGGGCACAGTGAGATCGGCTTCTCTAGAGAAAATGCATGCTTGTGTTTTGTTTGTATCGAATTCTAACAAGTTATTGGATCCCCATTCAAGAATAAATGTTGCCAAGTCCATATTTATGTTGTTATTTTTTCCGCATTTTTTGAGGTAGAGAACATGTGCTGTTGGATGCTAGTTTTTCATATTTCTTTCTTTGTTGGCATTGCTTCCATTTCCGAATAGTTCCAATTATTTATTTAATGATTTTCAATATTTTCATCTGTCAAATTGCTCATTATTATTGACGGACGGCTGACACTGACATTGTCAGCTGT
Source organism: Phaedon cochleariae (assembly GCA_918026855.4). NCBI lineage: Eukaryota > Metazoa > Arthropoda > Insecta > Coleoptera > Chrysomelidae > Phaedon > Phaedon cochleariae. The sequence continues at coordinate 32,530,880 of OU896722.1, read as the reverse complement.
CAATTCTTCTTCTTCTTTTCCTTTTTCAGTCCTGTGCACCCGTGCCTTTGTGCTTGGTGTCCTGTCAGGCTGTGGCTGATAGTTAATGATATTTTGACATGGATAGAAAAATGTAATTAACCACACTAAAATTCCGATATTGAAAAATCACAAAATCGAAGGGAAAGGAAAGATAAGTACGAATTGATTCTGTTTAATTAACTGTGTTTCCGATTCTCCAGGTAGATTAAATGGAATAGTTTGAATGAATAATTTCCTAGATCTAACCTAAAAATACCAGAGACCCGATTTCGACAAGGATATTTGCTTTGATTCCTGTAATTATCTAGAATTAAAATAGAAACCAGTTTTCCAGGCTAAACCCAGGGTTTGTAATTGAAGCCTTCACTTCCTTGGCTCCTCATATTGATTCAAGGTCGATTCAATAACCTTGACACCTGGTTTATACTAGGTACTAGGTACCGAGGTAGGTATACCTCCTGTACCTGTCTCCACTGTTGCTACTTTGGGCCTCTGTACAGAAATAGCTTTGTGAAGACCACTTCATAAACAATTTGGCGCCCGAGCCCCACTCGACGATTACCAGAGTAGTATCTGTCCGGACAAGCGCCAACAATATTGGGTGTTGTATGTTTATATTTAGATACACCCTGTATGACATACGAAAGATGACATCTAGGGCAAAACGTCTCCTGATTTATATTACCTTGCCGCTGAGGGCGCAACTAGATAATTCTGGGGAGAGCAGCTTATATCTTGGGGAAATACCGAGGCGACAGCACATTTCCTAGATGAATCGCCTCCTTAGATTTGCAGGTCACACGTACGTAAGAAAAATGGCGAAAAGTGTTTTAGTGCCGCTTGTTAAGATTGCGACTTTTCACAGTCGGAAACTTCGAACGAGGGCTACGCCCTTTTGTGTTTATACTCTATGATCAAGACGCGTATTATATACAGGATGATCAGGATTTAGAATGTTCATTTCAAAGTTTTGAATCAAGATGAAGAATTGATTTGTTTGAAAATTAGATTTTTCTGCAACCGACACAGAAGTCGTCTATTTTAATACCAAAATTCGCTCTTGAATTGACGTTTTTATAACTGACACAAAAACCGGTATGTTGCTAGACAACACATTCAGTTCCTAGGAGCTATAGTTGAACTTTAGTTCCTAGGAGCTAGAGTTGAACTTTAGTTCCTAGGAGCAAAAGTTGAACTTTAGCTCCTAGGAATTAAAATATATGTACTAGAGTTCATCAAGAATAAACAACATTGTTACGGTTGGTTATTTGGGTTGGGACGCATTCCTTATTCGTTACCGATTTCGGCAGATCTGGCATTTCATACCCATGCTGGAGATTTTTTGTTTGGATCAGGGAAGCCTTCAAGATTATCATACTTAAAGGAGGAAGGAAAGCTCAAAGTCATCTCCACAACTTTAATATGAAATGTTTATTCAACGGGACATGTTTCGAACTTATAAAAGTCCATCTTCAGCCGTATTTGAGAAATTACTAAAAGTAAAGACATGTGAAAATATACAAAATGTTATAAAAAATTGTTTTTAGACTTACATAGAGGTGAAACATTGTTTGTTTTAACAAAGATGTCGATGTCTCCCATCATAATGTCATTGATGAGACCTTCTCCAAAATTCATTCAGTTTTTCAGCTCCACCTAGCGGTTCGTGATGCTGAAATAACGAAATAAATTCGGAGGAACGTTATTCTCCTTTATTCCGTATGGTATGCCGTGTATGTGGGCGGTCGATAAACCAAAAACCACAAAAACCGCATAGAGACCAGAATGTCTCTCTGTTGTCTGCTTGATTTGTAGTAGAACTGCACGAGAACACGGAGTTGCAACACCCGAACGAATGAATTGGGAGAACATTTGTAAGGGTCTTTATTCTGGGGCCCCTACTTTGACGTTCTGTTCAGGACAGGTGACTACTCTAGACAGGGGGGGGGGGATTCTCGAGCGCAGATTGTTTTTGAGGTAGTTTACTCTACCTGCTCTGCACAAAATAGTTTTGTACAGAGGCCCAAAGTAGCAACAGTGGAGAAAGGTACAGGAGGTATACCTACCACGGTACCTACAGTATTAACCAGGGGTCAATGGTATTGAATCGACCTGGAATCAATAAGTAGCCAAGGGAGTGTAGGCTTTAATTAAAAACCCTGTGTTTAGCCTGGAATACTGGTTGCTATTTCTAGTCTGGATAATTGAAGGAATCAAAACAAATATATTTCGGGACTCTCTGGTATTTTGAGGCTAGGTCGGGAAAATTATTTATTCAAACTATTTCATCATTTCTACCTGGAGGATCGGAAACACAGTTCCAAACGAATTTAACAAAATCAATGCTCATTTATCTTTCTTTTTCCTTCGGTTTTTTAATTTTTCGATCTCGAGATTTAGGTGAGGTTAACTATATTTTCCATTCATGCATTCATGTCAAAATTTCATGAACCACAGAACACCGCCTGACGGGACACAAAGCACAGAGACCCGGATGCACAGGACAGGATTTCTCGAGGAAAAGAAGAAGAAGAATTTACAACTGGCTTGTCAGTGTCAGTCGTCAGTCAATAATAATAATCTGCAATTTTGACAAATGAAAATATTGAAAATCAGTGAATGAATTATTGGAACTATTACACAGGTCGGGTGAGTATCGGTATGAAAAACAACAGGAATGAAATGAATCTATGAACAGGATGAATAATAATGGTGAACAATATACAAACTTACATGTGTAACAGGAAATCACTTTACAATAATACTTTTCACTGGTTTTGAATGAACTATGAGAGCGCTAAGAGATCAGCAAGAGAATCAAGAGCTTGAAGAGCAGGTCGAGCAGGTAGTGCAGACTTGTAGAGAAGAGTAGAGAGACGAAAGTCCTTAGCTGTCATCAGTATTTATACACTGCTTTGGCCTTGGCACAAGGACAAGTAAATCTGGAATCTCATTGGTCCAAACTCCCACCTTGTCATGGCTCATGGCCATGGCCACTAAATCTGTCCTTGGGAAGCACATGTGCACTTCCAACACAAAACGCGGAAAAAATAATAATCAACCCTAAAGGGGCACAGGAACAGGATCTACTACCTTTGCTTATGCTACTGAATGAATTTGGCTGGAAAATATTCAATAACAACAAAGTTATGAGCAGTCAAACATCAAGCATCTCAACAGATAGATAATTCATCTAATTTCATATCATAAGCAAAGGGTTGGAAATTATGGAAGTCTTTAGGGTTGTAATGATGTTCATGAGAGTTTACTATCAGGAAAAGCTTTGGGAAGTCAGGAATCAATGCATTACTGAGCTCTCTCAGGTTTTCAGGTTTCGAGCTTTCGAACAGGTGAAATTCAACTAGGTACTTGGATTCTGATCAAAACCAGTCTAGTAATGAAGCTGGTCAAAAACATTTCCTTGCACATTGAGCTCGAAATCGAAGACCACAGGGAAAAAAGGGGAAATGTCACAAAAATTGTGAATACTCAATGCAAAAAGTAAGTTTCTTACCTTAGGTACCTTACCATTTGCAAGCTGAAGGAAATTGAAATCAAACCATCTCGACTCAGTTGATGGAGTATAATGAGCAATAAAGGTGAACAACTAGAAATAAAAATCATATTTGAATGAAGAAATCATCGAAAATAAAAAATAACTCCAAAGATTCAAAGGAAAAATGGAGAATATTCAAATAAATTGTCGAAAAACTGGATTGATTACTCGCAATTATCCGCTCTACTCTGGTACATTTCACCATTCTTGCCTGACTACCTAAAGAGCGGTAAGTTGTCATACAGTACATCTAGCATCTCTATAATTTGATCATTTTCTATAAATTCCACGCATTATGAGTAGGAATCATCATGTAGCAATCTCATTATTACATTTACATCACTCAGACGTACTCGACAAGCCCAGTCAGCACACTTTTGTGTCGTCAACCTCGAAATATGTCGAACAACTCTTCACCAAAACTCGTTGATACATAGAACGGAAAAGCTTCGAAATTTTCTGCCAGTTACGAACAATTGTAAAAGAAAAAAGACTAAAAAATATTTACATAAAGGGTATAATAACGGTACGGTACAAAACGTGTTTTCACAACTACAGTTTATCAAAATCTTGATATAGATCGTAACATTTATATAGAAAACCTAGAAATTATATGCAAAATACTCTTCCAAACTATAGAAGCACTTTCCCATCACAAGGTTTTTTACCGATTTCCTAAATTGCTTCTGATCATTGATTGCTGTTATTTGTTTCGGTAAATGATTATACAGTGTGTCCCACTTACCATGCTCACCATGGGTATCTTTTTAACGGTGAGAGATACGAGGTCGGATAAATGACACCAAATGTGAAGTTTGTCAAGGCCAACTATTATGTGAAAAAATATTTTGATATGATATATTCGTTTTTGTTTTATACGAAAAAAACAGATTTTGATCATTTTTATGTCTCCTCCGTAACTTCTTTATTTATGAAAATATTCAAATAGAAATTTCACATTCCCATGGCAGTTTTTCGAAGTGCTTTCGAAAAAAATATGGAATTTATACCAACTCTTCTAGAATTTGAGATATCAGCACCAACTTTAGTTTTTCAAATATAGGTCATAGCTCACTATGACTTAGTAACAAATAACTTTTTTTACTCTTTCAGATGATGTGGTGCAGTAATAGTTTTGTGTTGATAACAACGTAGTTATCGTCATTTATTCAAAAACAAAAAATTATTTGGAAGCCGCCATCTTGAATTTATAGATTTTAACAAGAAAATCATGATCTCCGACCTCAAAACCCCCACTTACCAATTTTGAATGAAATCGGACCAAATCTTGTCCGCCATCTTGGAGCAGCCATTTTTTTAATTTCAACAAAAATTCCATAATTCCGATTGACTTGAAATTTGGCAGGTGTTCCTAATTTCGGTGACAATACATTATGGAATTTTTGTTGAAATTAAAAAAGATGGCTGCTCCAAGATGGCGGACAAGATTTGGTCCGATTCCATTCAAAATTGGTAAGTGGGGGTTTTTGAGGTCGGAGATCATGATTTTCTTGGTGAAACTTATAAATTCAAGATGGCGGCTTCCAAATAATTTTTTGTTTTTGTATAAATGACGATAACTCCGTTGTTATCAACACAAAATCATTACTCTAACACATCATCTGAAAGAGGAAAAAAAGTTATTTGTAACTAAGTCATAGTGAGCTATGACCTACATTTGAAAAACTGAAGTTGCTGCTGATATCTCAAATTCTAGAAGAGTTGGTATAAATTTCATATTTTTTCGAAATCACTTCGAAAAACTGCCATGAGAATGTGAAATTCCTATTTGAATATTTTCATAAATAAAGAAGTTACGGAGGAGACATGAAAATGATCAAAATCTCTTTTTTGCGTAAAAAACAAAAACGAATAGATTTTATCAGAATATTTTTTCACATTATAGTTGGCCTTGACAAACTCCACATTTGGTGTCATTTAACCGACCTCGTATCTCTGACCGTTAAAAAGATACCCATGGTGACCATGGTAAGTGGGACACACTGTATATCTGTGTACTTCTATAGATTTGAGAATGCTTGGTCAAAGTTGATGTGGGGAGTGGAAGGAAACTTATTTCATTTGAGTATATATAATGTTGCATCATATGTGATCATTTGAGGAGATGAAAAATAACTGGATGAAATGTTCGAGCGAAAAATAAGCCAAAGGGGTATACATCAGAGAAGTAATTATGAAACAGGCCATGATATTATTTATTCACAGAGTTTGGCGAATTGGGATTCAACTTCCACCATTTGCACACTCTAATAACTGTTCTAGATTAGTTCCGCAAACCGTATTCCAGTTTTTGGTTTACTTATTTCCTTCGGCAAATGATATACGACTGGTCCCGCAGTTTCATATACGAATATTGAAATATATGTATACTGGATTTTTCAAGGACTATAACTATATACTGTGTAAATGATCAATATTGCAAATACAACTAAAACAGATTGAACTTTCATTTTCACCACATGGTGCCAAATATGAAACGATTGGTTTCTCTGGCTATACTGGGTGCTATTCAAGTAGATGTGGCCAAACTTCAAGTGGTGATTATTTGAGTGATTCTAAGACAAAGAGTTCATATAAACATAGGCCCAAAAATGCATCGTTCTCCAATTTCGATGAAACTTGGTGATATTGTTGACAGTATCAAGAAGTTTCTCTTGGTCTGGTCAGTTTCGAAATAATGATTCCAATGGCGTCGCAGTGGGTTATTTTTTCAATATTAATTGTAAATGAGGTATACTTACGTTATAGGTTTTTCCAAGTTCGATATTTTAATCACATTGAAGAATTGAAAATACAACTCTCTTGTCCCCTATACAATTGTTGTATACCTATCACTTAGTTTTTAAAGAAATAATGGAAAATTGATTTGATTCCAAATTCTAATATAAATGTGCCCTCGTTGTGATTACCCAATAATCTCAATGATTATTATTCTGAAAGTTTTAGACTGCTTCAGTTAACAACCAGAATAAATTCTGCCACCTTGAAAGCGTATACAGGGTAATAGTCAATTCTTTCAACTTCAGCAATATTGTGTATCTTGAAAACGAAGCATTTCAGGACCTATATTCATATGAACTTTTCGTCTCAGAAGTTGGGCCACATACAAAAATAATACACTGTATACCAAGTGACACTGAACCATGGTATACCCCTCTTTTCTCCTTTGTGTTTCTAACTATATTTATGAAATTTCGAACATAGTATATGCTCACAAAATTTGTCGTTGTATGGAAAAAATTGCCCGATGATTTTTTGTGAACTGCTTTTTAATCATTACTTTACTATACTCACTTGTGATACTAGATTTAAGATAGATTATAAGTTTATATTGTGACGATTCCTATACAATGTAATATTGTCTGAAAGGAAAATAAAGATTAAGTAAGTAAGTAAGTGAGTAAATTATACGAATTCCAGGAATCAAAAAATATATCATTGTATCATGAGAAAGCCCACGATGTTCTCTGAACATTATAGGGATTCCCTTTCGTGCGCTCCAAGCGATAAAAAAAAATTCCCTTGTATATCGCTACCAACCAAACAATTTTCTAGGATACTCTGTAACCTGTTGCTGGTCAGAAAGTACCAAGAAAAGAGGCATAATAAAGGAGTAGCTATATAAAATACCCTATATTCATCCAAGGAAATGGAAGTGACAGTCCATTAATCTCTACTCTAAGTCTAAGTATACTTCGATGAAATAACTTTATTCAGCCAGGGAAATGCTTCCACTACAAGCTGATGATATTTGATGGTATAAACTATATACAGGATATTCCAAATACACTATACAGGGTGTAAATTGATTGGGTGGCGATAAAACAAAGTGTGAAAACACGGGTGATTTCAAGGAGGGAGGTTTTTATCGATATATTACCAAAACCCCTTAGTTTTTGAGCTACATGGTGTTGAAATCAGAGGCGTACAGTTTTTCTGGAAATCGAAATATTCCGGCTTTTGTGAACAGCACTGGTGAAAGTGAAAAAAAATATTTTCGTCCCAAAACAAAATGTGTTTCTACTCATTAGATTTTAGATTAGATTTGGAATGGGGCCTTCGGGCTATCTGCCTCCACACTGCGACCTTTTCAGATCTATTGTGTCTGCCCTCAAAATCGATTAGAGTTCTTCGGCTAGCCCCGCCTTCTCTATGAGACTCCATAGGCTAGCTTTCAGTTCTCCTGTGTATCTCTGGGCTCCTGGTTTTTCCTCACCCAGCGTAAGGAACCTCAGTCTTGACAAGCCCTCACAGTGGCAAAGTATGTGTACTGCTGTTTCTTCCTCTTCTTGACAGAACCTGCACAGCAGTTCTTCAGTCAGACCTATCGTACTCATGTGTTTGTTGAGCCTACAATGCCCTGTGAGAAGTCCCACTAGTATTCTAGTTGAACTTCGTTTCTGGCTTAGTAGATATTCTGTGAATGTTGGCGATGGTTTATTATTAAACTTTTTTGCCTGTCTCATTCCTGGCGAGTTGTTTCATCATTCTTGAGATTTGGTTTGCATCGATGATTTGATACTAGTCTTTTGTATAGCTTTCGCAATACCACAGAAGGGTTCTGGGCCATTAAGAGCTTTGTGTGCTCCTGCTCGGGCAAGTGAGTCTGCCTCTTCATTGCCCTTCTACTCATAGTGAGTGCCTACTCAATTCAAAGACAATACCAAAAACACAATCTCAATGAACTGAAGCAGAAACATCTTCAGGTTTTTATTTTATATCGCGAAAATAGTAGGTGGTATCGGAGTGAGTCTATTTACCAAATTTGGTCGAGAATGGATGGAGATTTGGAAAATAATCTTGGTTTTCCAAAGAAACAGTGGCGTTTTAATTTCTCCTTATGAATTTTCAGTTCAAACCCCGTTCGGACATCACTGGTGAAAATTTTGAAAAATATTCCGTGTCAAAAAATTCTCCTAAATAATGAAAAGGTGTGTGAACATTTTTTTAATAATATCTAGGAGAGATACAAAAATATGATGAAGAACTCACTTTTTTTCTCGAAGCTTTGATACCTTATAGCTCCATAACTAAGATGTCTAGGCTATATTATGTTGATATGACCTTTTTTTCTCAAAATCAACCTAGATTTCACGCACCTTGTATTGTCGACATTCAATTAATTAACACCTTGTACAGGCATAATTTCAGTGGGTGTCCTTTCCAATCTAACCAAGAAGTCGAATATTTTTTGATCAAATTTAAAAAAAAAATTGACAAAATATAATCAGATCGTATTGAATATTTCCATTTGAAGGCAAGCTATATGAATTTACAATGTGTGAAGTGAAATGTTGTGAATATCTCCGCATTGGTATCTGAATTTATTTTGAGAAACTTTTTTCTCCGAAATAAAAAAACTAATATCTAGATCAAACATTACTGAGCAAACAAAATGATGAGAACTCCTGCCCTGAGGTACACTCGTTGATAACATAATCATTTCATTTTGTTCTGCAAATGGATTTTTATCGCAGATAGGATATACAGGGTGTATCTAAATAGCACCGGCAAAAATTCAAGCGTTGATTCCTTGTGATATTTCAGGAAATAAAGTTTATATGAACATGACGTGTCCTAACTTGCTTCGTTTTCGAGATACAGGGTATCAATATTCCCATGAAAAATCGTTTTTATATTCATTACTCAATTGTCTTTCCATCAATTTCAATAAAACGTTGTGGTGTTTCTAATAGTAATATGGAGCTTCTTCTGGTGCAATCAGATTCGGAATATCACTACCAGTGGCGTCACAGTGGGTATATTTATCGATAATTATGGTGAATATCATTGTACACCACCGGTTTAAGATTTTCTTCAGATTGAGCTATTAAAATACCAACTTTATAATTATTTGTGTAATTTTTGTATCTAGCTAATTTTCTGAGGAAACAATGGAAATTCGATTCAAGACTTCCATTGAGATTACTCAATAACCCCAATTTCTATCGTTTTGGAATTTTGGGACTTTCTCAGTCTCCACCCATACTGAAATTTGGCACCATCAAAGATCATACAGTGGCGTTAGAAATAAAAACAATTGATACTCCCAACTTCAACATTCTGTATGTCAAAAACGGAGCACGTTAGGACACATGGTTACATGATAACTTTATTTGCTAGAATTTCACAAGTAGATTGTAGATTGTAGATTGTAGATGGGTCGTATAGGCTGGGAGACCTCTCGATCACTGCGACCTAGAAGATCAATTGTGATTACCCCTATCTAGTTTTGGTCCTCTAACCCTTGACTTCTGATGGAGCCTACGATTTTCCTGACGGTTGAATTTTCCACCTCAGCAGGAGTGAGATAGACCTGTTCTAGATGATTCAGCCTTTGGCGGACTAACACTTCACATGAGCAAAGTATGTGTTCCGCGGTTTCGATCGCATTCTTACAAAAGCGGCAAGTGTCAGTCTCCGCCAGGCCCATCTTTTTGAGGTGCTACCTCAGAGGGCCGTGTCCTGTGAGAAAGCCTGTGATAAGCTTTAGCTCGTGTTTGCTGAGGCTGAGTAGCTCTTTGGCTCGGTTCTGCGAATGGTTGATGAGCCTTTTCGCTTGTCGTTGACCTGGAGTTGCTCTCCAGTAGGAGGACTTTTCAATTTCTTCCCATTTCCTGAGTTCTTCCTCTAAGTGACATTTGCTTATCCCACAAAAAGGCTCAAGTGTGACTTTGTTGTCCTTTCCCAGTTGCATGAGTGTTTCAAAGCAGTCCCATGTGATCTTTAATGTGAAGTTTTCACAAGTAATCACCCCTTGAATTTTTTCGGCTTCATTAAGATATACCCTGTATTTTCATCACACAACATTTTATAAGGAACGAAATAATAAAGGTATGACTGAGGATCGATTCACCATGTATGTGGTTAGAAGTTGTTGAACCGAAATAATAATATTTCCCGATATCTTTGGAATCCGCATTATGACCGGAACGGAAAAGCTTCAGACATCACATGATAGAGGAGAGATAAAAGTTCCGGGCAGAAGCACATCCGGCTTAGAGTCACGTGATTTGTCGACGCATCTTATCTCCGAAGCGTCGACACTGACGTCTCAGGAAATAAGTCTCAGACGATCCGGAACATCGGCATAAGATGAAAAAAAAAAACACTTCCATGTCCGATTGATAAATCATACATCACGATTTACACCTACAGTTCCGGATCATAATCACAAAACTCGTCCGCCATATTGGATCCGCCATTGTAAAATTTCAAGTATTGATGAGAAAATCATAATCTCTGATCTCGAAAATCCCCAGATACAAATTTTGAACAGATTTGGATCATATAATAACAAAACTCGTCCGCCATTTTGGAACCACCATTTTGTTTTTTTGTCTAACAAAAATTTCATGATGCATTGTCACCAGAATTATATACACATTACGAATCCGAATGAGTCGGTTACATGCAAGCAAGCATACATACATAAATTTTTTTTATGTTCTGGTTCCCACGAAAAGGTATATCCTGTAATGTTCAGAGAACATCGTGAAAACCAAGGAAAATATGGTAGGAATTGCTGTTTTTCTGGTGGTTATATGCCTCGGGGAACACCTCCCTTGGCAATGTGTTCCAGAGCCTCGCTGTTCGTTGGATGAACGAGTCTTTGGAAAGAGATGTTCTGTGTTGCGGAACACCAGCAATAATGATCAGAGAGTCAGATGAAACTCCGTCGACTGAAATTGCTAGTGATGGAATGATAGCAGAGAATTCTGAAGAACTTATCTCATGGAATTACCTACCTATTGAGCAGTGTGAAGAAGCGGTCATTTCTACGGTGTTCTAATGATGTCAAAGGACGAGTGAGTGTGGCATCACCCACCAGGCGAATGGCTCTTCTCTGGATGGAATCTGAGAGTATCATCGTATATATGCTTGGGTGCCGAATCCCGTATGTGGGAACAGTATTCTAGAACAGGCTGTATCTGTGCTTTGCAGATCATGAGAGGCTGTTTAGGTGTAGGTAAATTGGATAATACCGAGCATAGGTAAAGAGGACTTTGTGGAACATTCAGAAGCATATGTTCACAGAGAGAAATAAGAGTATTTTGTGGAGTAATATCGAGTCCTGGATTCTTAGCGAATAAAATTTGATCATCTTGTATATGTTTGGGTATGTAATACTGGTTTCTCGTTTTCCACTGCTTTGTCTTAATAAACCTCCATAATTTCAGGGATATTATGCTGCCCCATTAATTACAATTTCAGAGCGAAAGCGGAAAAACGAACTAAAGAATCGGTTTGCACCCTAGGCACTTTTCCTCTGGCACAGGAACGGACTAGCCTAATATACAGTGTGTGTGATTTCAACCCGCAATACCCTCCTAATTTGGAACCTTTCGACCAATTTTCAAAAACAAAAATTCATTGATATAGTACTCAACGAGCTCTATTCGAAAATGTAGACAAATCTGGAATATTCATGTTTTCAAGGCCTACTTTCAATTGCTGAATGGGTCAAAATTTCAAAAATGACTATTAGGCAAATTATTTGTCGAAACAGTGGCAGTATAGCCAGGAGAGTAGTTGTTTTCTGTTGAATATTCAGAATGATATTAAACGTGCATATATCTTCATATGAAGGAGAATGCAAATTCTATACTTCAGAAGATTTTGTTTTCAAATTCTTATCGTGTGTGTTCAATAGATATAATTCAATGTTCGTCGTGGCATATAGCCAGGAAAGTAATTGTTTTCTGTTGAATAGACCGGGAAAGAATTGATATTCTCATCACATAGAGATATCAAGAGTATTTATAATCCAAAAAAGATTCATTAGACTTATATTTGACCTGAATTATGACGAGTCATGTAAAGAAACCTTCCAAAATAATAAGTTATTAACAGTAACTTATATATATATATATACAAACTTCTCACATACACGTTTCAGATTCAGAACCTCCACAAGTATAACAAAAATAAAGATATCCACAGATACCCCACAAAAAATAGCGAAAACATACATTTGAGTCGTTTCCATAAATATCAATATAGAAAGTCACCAATTTATGCCGGAGGCCAATTATTCAATGCCCTTCAAAGAAAGATAAAAGACACCAAAGATGCAAAAAAATTCAAGAATAATCTGAAAAAATATCTTACCGAAAATTCGTTTTATTCCCTAGACGAATATATAGAAAAATGTGAAGAAGAAAGTTAGATCATTTTTTTTAAGCTGTGCTGTCCTTATGAATTGCCAAATTTTCAACTTGAAATTCATTATGTTATTTATTCATATTTTTGAGCTGTCCTGTTCCACTCTTTTTGTATAATTGATTGTGAAAGTTAACTTATAACTACTATAGCTTTCTAAAACTGACTTATCCAATGTCATGTAAAAATGATTTTTGAAGGATGAATAAAAAGTAAGTAAGTAAGTAAGTAGAGAATATGCGAAATCTCAATGTATTTCTTTAAATAAGTATCCATTATTTATATTCATAATAATTATATCTGAGAATATTTCTTTATAAGTGCGGGTTGCTGGGCTGTGTGCACGTGTGTATATACCAAAGAAGGGAAGTGTTGTATTTCGTGCAAGATAATTTATTCAAATTTATACTCGTAGCAGAGCGCTTTCGACTGTTAAGTCATCATCAGTGCATACTCGTCAGGTTAACAAGGAAATTCGTCCATAAAAATATCTCTGGTCTAGTTTAAGACGGGCCTTTCGCGACAGCTTTCCGACCGAATATAGCCTATATATATATACTAGTTCAACAACTATTTCTAGGTGTCAGTGTGATGTCGAAATCGGAATAAAATAATTAAATTACAGCTTTCACAGCTATTGTAGAGTTCTTCGATTTCGTCTGTTATAGCAGGTCACCAATAGGTGGCACACAATTGAATGCTATCGTAGGTAATTGTATTATGTACGTGCAGTGTTGCCAGAGCTACTGCTCCACGGGCCTGCTCAACATGATGCCACTTTTCACTCCATTCAAGTCAAGCAAATACCTATATCTCGCTACAATGAAAATTTATGTCATGAGTCATTCTTGAAACTGTCTCCACAAGTAGTCTTTCGAATATTTCTTTTCCTTTTCAATTTCATTTCCTACTAATATAATTTATAATTATTGGCGTCGCCAGAAAAACTTCCAAGGAAGGGGATCGAAATCATTGTTCAGGGCAAAATCGTCTGTGTAATTGAGAAATAATGTGTGCAAGATTTTTTATCAAGTTCAGATGGCTATAAATAGAAATTTCGTGTTTTCTGTAATCTGTATAGGGTATATACGTAGACGATTGCCTAATTTCAAATATCTTCATTCTTACGAATTCACACTGCTAACTAACGACATACTTAATGGTAAAATACAGCAGCCATTGTCGCTGCGACGTTTAAGTGTTGAAGTGAACTTGATGAGTCAATACTTATAATACTCTCACCCAATCAAGGGGTTTAAACTTGAACGATGGAAACTTGTAATTTTAATAGTCCTTCAATTGCAGATTTGTGATTAGGTGTCCTCAATTCACAATTTCTCTCCACGTTCTGTATGATGGATATCAATTTATCATCCATCCAAAAAAAAAAAAAAAAAAGAATAGTAATTGTCACTCGTGGTATTACATATTCAAAAGTAACACTCGAACTGAAAATTTTTATGGGATTACGTGATAGTGTCAAAGGCTTTTTGATTCGTCCCTGTCCTTGTGGAAGCTTTCACCCCTCTACTGCAGTTCCTACTACTCACCGGAAAGAAAATGTAGGGTTCCGGGAAATGGGAAAGTTGTGTCGCAAGGTGTGGAAATATCTTCACAAGAAAATGGTGTGTGCAAAAGGGAAACGATGCGTCATCGCGAAACAAGGAATTTTTTGTAGGACATTCGAATATGATCCCTGAATGGACCGTTATACAGGGTGATTCAGGTTTTGAGGCACACACTGAAATGGGAGATAGATCTCATCATTTTAATCAAAAAAGTTCATATAAACATTAGTGCGATCTCGTTCAGTAGCGGAGCTACAGGGGGTCAAAGCTGAATTATTTTCTTCTATTAGTTGAAATATCTCGCTTACTTTTCAAGATATCATTTTGAAATTTGGTGTGGTCAATACTTTCTAGAAGATCATCATTTCAAGCATTTCAAAGATTTTCAAAATCTACAGGGTGATACGTTTTTGGAGGTAGAGGCTTCCTTATCCCCTCCAAACTTTTTCGTAGTACGGCTCTGGCATCTTTCAGTGATCAAATTGTGTAGATCGTTCAATTTAAAGGCAATTCGTCTCGTGGGTGATGCCTCGCTCACAAACTCACACACTTCTCTGGAACACCGTAGAAAAGTTGGCGATCTAGCTTTATTTTATAGATATTTTCATGGACGATGCTCTTCTGAAGTATCAACAATTGTTCCTCCCTTGGCAGTCCCCGCGAGATTAACCCGTCAAGGTGAGGCTTCGCACCCCTTCGTGGTCACTTTGGAGACCTGCAGAACATCTCTTTCCAAAAACTCGTTCATCCAACGAACAGCGAGGCTCTGGAACACATTGCCAAGGGAGGTTTTCCCGAGACATATAACCTCCGGAAATTCAAGAGAGACATCAATTCCTACCTTATTTTCCTTGGATCTCACGATGTTCTCTGAACAATACAGGATATCCCTTTTCGTGAGAACCAGAACATAAAAAAAAGTGAAATACGCGAGGAGATACAGTCAATTAAGGCGATAATTTTTTACCATTCTTTCGCTGGAAATTTTCTCTCTTAACGTCGAGATGCCGGTCTTCTATCGTTTATTCCTGCTGCTTGGAAAGCAGCAGGAGGGAGGTGCCACGTGATAAAGTAAAATTGATGATGTAAACGTATCCTAATCTGTTCGGCTGGAGTGTATCTCTCGACTGAAAAGTGACTAGCATTATATGGAATATACGATAAGGTGGAAATAAGGTCTCTCCTTCTTGCCTCTGAAGTTGCCACTGAGAAATCGATAGATTAATCGAATTCGGTAAGATCTTTACAAGGAGTCCTTGTAACTCGAAGTGAAGTAATGTAGTTTGTAAATGAAAACACAAAGTCATCTCTACAACTTTCATAGGAATAAAAAAGGCTCAATAAGGATTTTCGAATACTCATTTAACTTTACATTGGTGGAATTCGACTGTCGAATAAAGAAAATCATCCATATCAGAGTGATTTGAAGAAAAATGGTCTCGATGATTTCTGAAAACCAATACGAAGATAACTAAAAAACAATTCAAATCGTCTGATATACCAAAGGATGAATGCAATTTTGCTCCGGTTTGATATATTCTGCTTATCATATAGGGTAGATTCAAAAACAGACGACGATAGATTGAGTAAAAATGTGGCATTGTGCATAGGTAGAAATCATGTGCATTATAGTTATTCCTACACCAAGACAGTAAAGAATATCTTTAATAATTTATATAGAAAATATTCACCGCTACCAATATATTTCAATTAGTGTAGTTCTGTGACACTGAAATATTGTCCCATTGTCACTATGAAAGCACTTCTTTTAAATTCTATAATCAGAATCTAGTGAACATGATCATGACAGCATATGAAAACTCGTTATCTATACTGATATTATAAAGGAGAGAGATTTGATTGATTGTTTGTTTGTTTATTCGAGCGTTTTTTTTTATGTTCTGGTTTCCACGAAATAGGATATCCTGTAATGTTCAGAGAACATTGTGAGAACCAAGGGGAATAAGGTAGGAATTGGTGTTCTTCTCAATTTTCTGGAGGTTTATGCCTCGGGGAACATCTCCCTTGGCAATGTGTTCCATGGCCTCGCTGTTCGTTAGATGAACGAGTCTTTGGGAAGAGATGTTCTGCAGGTCTACAAAGTGACCACGAAGGGGTGCGAAGCCTCAACTCGACGGGATAATCTCGCGGGGACTGCCAAGGGAGGAACAATTGCTGCTGATATTTCAGGAGAGCATCGTCCATGAAAATATCTATAAATTAGAGCCAGATCGCCAAGTTTTCTACAGTGTTCCAGAGAAGTGAGTGAGTTTGTGAGCGAGGCATCACCCACGAGACGAATTGCCCTTTTTTGGACAGAATCCAACAGTTCCAGGGTATGTTTGGGTGCTGCACTTCAAATATGGGAACAATATTCCAGGACAACTGTCTGGAAGTGAACTAGCTCCTGGCCCGAAACAGAAAACCAAGTTTTTGGGATGCACTTTTAGCAATTGATCTCAAGTGATTTTCCCAAGAAAGGTTATTGCTGATAATAATACCAAGCATCGAAATGGATGTCTTTCAAGGTATGGTTACTCCTGACAAGCTTATGTCGGGCACAGTGAGATCGGCTTTTCTAGAGAAAAGATATGCTTGTGTCTTGTTTGCATTCAAATCTACCAAGTTATTGGATCCCCATTCGAGAATAGTTGCCAAGTCCATAATTATGTGCGATGTGTTAACTGTGAGTAAAGAGCTACTTTCTGAGGCTGTATCTCGTGTGGTTTTGCCTACTTTCAATAGTGGCGTAGCCGTAGGTAAAACAACAAGAACAATACAAAAGATACTGAGAGACATGAAATGGGTGTGAGTATATATATAATAGTAGCTTTATATATGTAAGCTCAGACTAATTGAAAAAATAACAAAAAAATTTATATAATATATCGTAGATACGCGGCTGTAACAAAATTTCTTATTTTTTTTCAAATGGGTACACCAACAGCACCTGACAGCTGTAGTGGTTCATCAAATGACAATAACAACCTTGGCAGTCGAACCATTGTCGTTCTAGATGACAACCTAGTTAGGTAGTTAGTAGGCAGGAGATACTTCCTCGCACTAGGTCGCCTACGAGGTTTTCATTTAGATCGACAATGGTCAAACACACTTTGGGCCTTGAAGAGGAGTGAATAACGGTATTATGATATATAGCTAGAGTTGAAAAAACAATGAAAATCACTATAATTGAAAGACAAGAATTTTGGAACTCCACAGATATGTCATATACTCTTTTTCTTGATGGGAATGAGTATATCACAAGATTGGAATCTTACTGCTGGGAATATGCCATGAAAAATTCAAATTCAGTGCTTCCTGAAACATCAATAAATTCTTATCTGGCGGATATGAGAAAGATAGGTGTCGCTACATTTTCATTTTCAGCTATATTTTCGTTGCAAAGAATGAACATAAATTCAGCTGGATATTCTGTTATGAAAAAATCGGATTTTCTTCACATCGTTCGGATACACAATTTGTTAGAATAACTCTTTGGCGGTCTATATTTACAGAGAAGTGCACAAAAAACAGTCAGGATTACAACTTTCGAATTATTCTAGATATGGTTTTGAAAATTGGTGAGTAGCAAGTATACCTAATCGCTCATTAATTGATGAAACAATTTTTCTTCCATCACTTCCAGTTTCACCGGAAACGACCCTTACTTTTTATTCTTGAATAGGACACCCTGTATTGTATTCCATAATCGGTCAGGGATTATCATGACGAATTCAACGATACCGGACTTGATAGGGTTATTTCAAACAATTACAAAGATATTTGCGTTCGAAGGTTTCCATATGCTCAATGGGTGTGACTGGGCAATATCAAAACTTCTTTCTCTGTCACACTCATTGAGCATATGCAAACATAGAACGCGAATATCTGCGTAATCGTTCGAAATAACCTCATCAAACACGGTATCGATGAATTCTTGATGGCAATCCCTAACCGATTATGGAATACAATACAGGGTGTCCCATTTAAAAATCCAAAGTTGGAGTCGTTTCCAGAAAAACCGAAAGTGATAGAACAAACATTGTTTCGTCAATTGATACTATAGCTGCCAACCAATTTTCAAACCTATCTCGAATAATCCAAAAGGTACAGTCCTGGCCGTTCTTTGTGCACTTGTCTGTATATACGAGTATCAAATCAGGTCCAAATCGTCGCCATATCTCTTTTAAGAGTAGTTTATAGGAGGCAAGATATTTCGACCTGAATAATCTAGTTCATCATCAGCCATCAGTACTAGCACAATTTCCTGGTCTAATGCTGAACTTTTCAATGTTCGACAAATTTTTTTCTCTGGAAAATCGTCTCATTTTCCATGACCTCACTTATTTTCAAAGATAGAGACTTGTGGTTTCTGCAAACGTTGGCTACTTCTTTGTGAAACTCAAGATATCTCAAACAAATTTGTCATAGCACGCTTTCTTCCTGTGATACAGGGAGAAAATAAAAATGTTGCATTTTGATTCCCCACTTGTATCTCAGCTATCTTTCAACTTATCGAAAAAGTAGAAATTATCCTCTCTACATTTTTTCACGTATAATCCAGTGACGTACTCAGATTTTCAAAATATATAAGCTGTTATATTACAGATATAACCAAGAGTTATGTTTTTTAAATAGAACATCCTGAATATTTTTTCATATTTTAAGCATTGATGCTCTGCGCTTTTCAAAAATATATAACACTTTCAAGTATTTGCCATGAATTCAGTCAATTCCTATAGTTTCTCAGTAGATATTTCCTCGATGGGCCTGGAAATATGTGGCAACAATGTCCATATCACGAATTTTCATAATCACCTTGTTGCTGATAAAGTGTTTCGTCACACAATAGTTTGAATTTCACCAACATTCAACATTTACAGATCAGAATGTTTTATAATCTTTATTACCTGTTGAATTTTCAAAATTTTCATACAACGGAAATGATAATCCAGGATATTGAAATTCTGTAACCAACTAATATCCCAACCATATCTAATTTTGTGTAGTTTGAATATCCTGGATTGTTATTCGCCATTGAATTGAAGATTTGTAGAATCGACAGGTAGGTGACAAGGAAGAAAAAACATTATACACTTGCTATTTTTACATTATAGTCGGAAAATAGTGCTGAATATTTGTGAATGTTGAATGTTGTTTTCTTTATGTTCTGGTTTCTACGAAAAGGGATATCCTGTAATGTTCAAAAACAAGTATGTGGCGAAATATTGTGTCAGCAATAAGGAAAATAATATATCACTTTATCAAGACTCCTTCATCCATAGAACGGCTAGGCTCTGGAATTCATTGCCTGTGGAAGTGTTCCCAACAACATATAATCTCCAAAAGTTCAAAAAAAATTCCAATACCTACCTCCTGTCCCTATCCTCCCTAGGAACGCACGATGTTCTATGAACATTATAGGGATTCCCTCTCGTGCGCTCCAAGCGATAAAAAAAAAAAAAAAAAAAAATATGAAAATTTGTGATATGTACAATGTTGCCACATATTTACAAGGCCCATCGATGGAAAATAAACTGGAAAACCTGAAAATCATGTAATTTCATGGCTAATACTAAAAATTTCTCATGAGTGCTATACCTATATATATCTAAATAACACCGGAATAATTCAAGGGGTGTTTCCTTGTTATATTTTAGGAAATAAAGTTCATATAAACATGTCTCCTAACTTGCTTCGTAATCAGATACACCCTGTATATTTTTGAAAAGCACCGAGCATCAATGTTTTTATTCTGAAAAAATATACAGGGTGTTCAATCTGAAAAAACATAACATTCGGTTATATCTGCATAATTGAAGCTCCTATGAAAAAAACGGAGAGAGGTATTTGAATTCTGTCTGCGGTATCGTGAGTTTCAAGAAAAAGAACCTCTGAAAATGAGTGAGATATCCCGTAAGGACATCGAAAATGGGACAGCCTGTACACTTCACCATAACAGAACATAAAAACTGATTCATGTTCGTCCAGTGCATTCAATTTACTTCGCAATCTTTCGAAGAAAAAACTTTTATATGGCACCTAAATGAGTCGAGCTGGATGCGTTTTTTCACGAAAAGCCAGGTTTTCTATCACATCCGAGTATAATAACGCACACTAAAAATATAACTCAATTAACTTTTATCGTCCGAGAAATTTTGTGCGAACGAGGATTTTTCGTATAACTCCGAGGCCATATATCAACTTTATTTTTCCAGCTTGAAAAGGTAGACAATAGGAAATTATTGCTGCGTTCGCTGTTAATGTTCTGATTCAGATGAAGATCGTAACTTTTTTATAACATCCTATAAGAAATGAGGAATAACAATTATAGAAAATTATTATGATTGAGTCTACTTGAATTGGGTCAAATTGTACCTATAATTTCCACCATTTTGATTAAGTTATGTAATACACCCAATATAACCTAAAAAATAAGAAATGTCATAAATCTAGTGTTTATTGCCAGAAATGAATAAAGATGGACCTATATAACTATTTCACAAACACTTTAGAGTGAGAGGAGACGAGGATCTGTCCGTATACCATGTTATTGAAATGACAAATATACGTCAATTTACACCAAGGGACCCTAGTGTGATAAATTGATATTTTATTGGAAAAAAATTGTTTACGTCAAAATCTCTTATGAATCTAATGAATAATAAAGCCAAATCAAGTGAATAATATTTGTGAAAAATTAGGGAAAAAAATTGGATATTATGGAAGAATATCTAGAAAACTAGCATTTTGGGCTAGAAGAGTAGTATATAACACCATTATTTATCCACATCTTCAATATTGTATGTCTTCACTTATCTCTTGCACAAAAAGTGATACAGAGAGAATTCAAAAGCTGCAAAATAAGTGTATGAGAATATTACTCCAATGTGATATACACACAAAGATTACTGATATGCTTAGGATGCTGAAATTTCTAAATGTTGAACAAATGATCGAAGAATCGAATTTATTACTGATATACAAAATCATGAACAAACAGGCTCCTATGTATCTGCAATCTTTCCTTGTGAAAAGATCGGAAAAGCATAGATATAACGTCAGGTCAAGAGAAAATTTTCATATAGCAAGATGTCATTCGAATGTTCTACAAAAATCTCTTTTCGTCCAGGGATTGCATCATTTCAACAGCCTTCCACTTATTGTCTGTCAAAGTTGCACCAAATATTGATTTTTTCAAGAATATGTTACGAAAATAAGTCTACTTTGAGATTTAGTATAGTTTATACAGTGTGTCATTTAGTGCGTAATTCTTCGATATCTTGAAATTAATTATCACAAGAGAAAAACTTTGGAAAAAAAACTTTTTCAGTTACTAAAGTTGCTCATTTCGAAAATATTTCCAACAATACTGGGTGTTTTATAAAAGCGGGGCAACTCGAAGACGAGTTTTTTCAAATGGAACACCCAGTATTGTTCATTCGAAATTCATTGTGCTCAAGTTCAGCTCTACATCGCTGTAAAAAGAATTGAATTTGGTTACGGCGTTGCCAAGTTATAATTGATAAACTCATTTTTACTACTATTGAAGGGTCATGTTCAATTGGGTATGGTATATTTATTTATGGAAATTTCGGAAATATTATTGGCATACAGTAGTAGCAAGGTCTCACGTATACCAATCCAGTAATCTTGCGAGATAATCCTCTACAGGGTGCTAAAATTTACATTCTGAATATTGTAAGATTCAGACGACGATCATAAGAATTTTTCAAATGGAACACCCTGTATTTTTCATCACAGATTTATTTCGATATCATTCACCTTTTCATCGCAGAAAAAGAAATCGAAATCGGTTGCGGCGTTTTCAAGTTATGAGTAATTTCCTTATTTTTACTACTATTTCGGGGTAATTTGTACGTCATGATGGTTCCTTAATTTGATTTGAGTGTGGGAATATTGCTTGCCACATGACATTCGAGGTTCTACATAGATCATTAAGGTATTTTTGTGATATGTGCATTGTCCAAATTTGAAATATTCCGTAATCTTGTTCAAATAATATGTGAAACAAACATGCCAAAAGCAACGCCTGTCTTTGAAATAACTTCTACAATACAAACAATGAAGATGCGGATTGCGAAAATAAGGACAATTTTTTTAAATTTGGGCCATTTTTATTGTCGTTATTCCCACAATCCAAATCTCAATTTAACTTGAAGAAGGTAAACATAATGATACAAACAATATGTCTCTACTACGCGGCTTTTGGGAGGGAATTCAGCAAAATGTCGAATCAATCCAAGATATATTTGATTTTGGCGATGTTTGACAGGTCATTACAAAAATATTTCGAGAAAAATTCAAACTTGGAGAGCCTGTAAATGTTTCTTTTGTGAAAAAATATATGAATGGTCAATGAACAAATTTGATTATACCGTATAGCAACGCAATATTTCCACAATACAAATAAATGAAAGAACTATGACGTACAAATTACTCCGAGATAGTAGTAAAAATAAGGAAATTAACCATAACTTGACAACGCCGCAACCGATTCCGATTTATTTTTCAGCAATAAAAAGGCCAAGGATGTCGGAATGAATTTTCCAATAAAAATAGAGGGTGTTCCATTTGAAAAATTCTGATGAATGTCATCTGAATCTTGCAAAATTCTAAATGCAAAATTGAGCATCCTGTTGAAGAACATGTCGCAAAATTACTGGATTGGTATTCGTTGGACCTTGCTTCCATCGTATGCAAAACATATTTCCAAAATTTGAATAAATGAATATACCATGCCCAATTCAACATGACTCTTCAATAATGGTAAAAATAGATTTATCAATTATAACTTGGCAACGCCGCAACTTATTTCAATTTTTTCTTCAGCGATGTGAAGGTGAACCTCGGCGGAATTAATTCCGAACGAACAATACTGGGTGTTCCATTTAAAAAAACTCTTCTTCGAGTTGCCCTGCTTTTATAAAACACCTAGTAATGTTGAAAATAATTTTGAAATGAGCAACTCTAGTAACTGAAAAAGTTTTTTCTCCAAAGTTTTTCTCTATAGGTTATGGCTTTCGAGATATCGAAGAATTACGCACTAAATGGACACACTGTATATGTATAGTTAATAGTTATTTCAAGAATTTATACTTTGTTAATATGTTTATAATTGTAAAAATATGATGTGAAACTATCGAAAGCTAAATAAAATCTTTCAAATCAAAAAACAAAACCAATGATGGTGCGACATAAAAAAAATACGAAGCATTCTGATTCGTATAATAATTGAATATTTATTCATGAGGAAAGCAGTGTTCTGTTACTTGTTACCTGACATCATGACATTTTGATTCACCATTTTTTTTTCGATTGCCATTATAATGTAATGTAACAAAAATCAAATCACTTTATTTCTTTTAGACAACATACAATTGTATAAGAAAGAGTCAGGATGGAACCGCATGGTAGTACGGTAGGTATTCATAAAATGAATCAACAATAAAAAAAATAACATAGCACGTTGAATAAAACTACGTAACATGTTTACACAATCTAAGTACAAAATATAAAAAAATGGACAAAATATTGACTCAGCTTTATGATACTAAGAGTACATGAAAAATACAATTTACATTTAATAATTAAAATATGGAGTTAAAAGTATTCATTTAAACTATATAAACATTTCTCAACCAGATATTCCTTGAGATTTTTCTTGAAGGTGCGTTCATGTTTTAAGCTTCTGATAGAGAAGGGTAAGCTATTGAAAATCTTTGCGCCGATTCTAGCTGGAGCTTTATATGAAATATCGCGTTTAGAGAGTGGTATTCGTAAATCATCTTTACGACGTGGGTTGTATTCGTGGAAATCATTATTAATGAAAAACAAATCCCTATTTTTGAACACAAAAATACAGACTTCAAATACGTAGAGGCCTACACAAGTGAGAATTTCAAATCTTTTGAAGATTTCTCTACAAGAATAGTCTTTTTTCACACCAGCAATACACCTTATGATTTTTTTTTGAGAGACGAAGACATTATTCGACAGTGTAGAGTCTCCCCATAGGCAAATACCATACCTCAGTCGACTTTCCACCTGTGCGTATATAAATTTATCAGTTGTTGCTGTGTTAAAACAACTCTGAGATTTCTGAACATATAGTGGAGTGATGAAAGTTTGGAAATCAGGATCTTGCAATGTTCTTTCCAATCTAAATGTGAGTCAATGATTACTCCTAAGAATTTAAAGCTGTTATTTATAGGTAAGGGTGTGTTATTTAAATTTATATCTACATCTACCAATCTAACCGTAAGAGTCTTGGTATGTTCCAAGTGGTCCAAGAATATTTCAGGTTGGTTTGGAAGTGCACATCGTAAATTTGATGGTGGGGGACCGATCTTCTAGATTTATGGGACGTTGTTTCGCGTTCCAAAACCTCCATTATGCAAATATTCCACTACTCTCTCCTTCGTCTCGAATAAATAACACGCGCACTGTGGGAAAACTAGATAAGAAAAGCAATTATTCGGTCTGGCGGACGCACATAGATATTAATAATCCGACAAATAATGCGGAATATCTTAATCTTCTTATCCGCCCTTATCATCTTTCTGGGTTCGTCGAAGAATATTGGATAGCGAGGAAGTTCACTCTCGAAGTGGTTTTCTTCGATTAACATAACCGGCGACATTGAAATGTGAACTCCATCTTGAAAAAAAAAAGTACCTATAAACCTCAATAACTGTCACAAAAATGAATTTTCAAAAAAAAATACAACGAG
This sequence comes from Phaedon cochleariae, assembly GCA_918026855.4. NCBI lineage: Eukaryota > Metazoa > Arthropoda > Insecta > Coleoptera > Chrysomelidae > Phaedon > Phaedon cochleariae. The sequence continues at coordinate 32,505,799 of OU896722.1, read as the reverse complement.
ACACGTTGGTCGTCGATATTTGTTTGGTGCAAAGGATATAAACTCTCTACTTCCTAGAGCAAAATTATTGCGAAGGTAATTCAGTTCTGATACTATAGCAATGCTACAAACCGGAGCTGAATCGGACAATCCGTTCGCTAGAAATGACGATTTGAAATTTTCGAAAGTTCCAAGGGTCCCCCCTTTGTTACATTTTTTCTAGTCAAATTTGTTTTTTATTACCGTTTTTTTGGTTACGGCACTGTATTCTATGAGAAAAAGAATTAGAACAGAATAAACCGGAGCTGAATCGGACAATCCGTTCGCTAGAAATGACGATTTGAAATTTTCGAAAACGTTCCAAGGCTTTGTTACATTTTTGCCAGTTAGAAAAATATTTTTTTTGGATTTCCGTCTTTTTGGTTTCAGTACTGTATTCTTTGAGAAAAAAGAATGAGAACAGAACAAACCGGAGCTGAACCGGACAATCCGTTCGCTAGATATGACGATTCGAAATTTTCGAAAAAGTTCCAAGGGTCCCCCCTTTGTTACATTTTTGCCAGTTAGAAAAATATTTTTTTTGGATTTCCGTCTTTTTGGTTTCAGTACTGTATTCTTTGAGAAAAAAGAATGAGAACAGAACAAACCGTAGCTGAATCGGACAATCCGTTCGCTAGAAATGACGATTTGAAATTTTCGAAAAAGTTCCAAGACTTTGTTACATTTTTGCCAGTTAGAAAAATATTTTTTTTTATTTTCAATTTTTTTGGTTTCAGCACTGTATTCTTTGAGAAAAAAGAATGAGAACAGAACAAACCGTAGCTGAATCGGACAATCCGTTCGCTAGATATGACGATTTGAAATTTTCGAAAAAGTTTCAAGGGTCCCCCCTTTGTTGATTTTTTTCCAGTAAGAAAAAAATTATTTTGGATTTCTGTCTTTTTGGTTTCAGCACTTTATTCTTTGAGGAAAAAGAATGAGAATAGAACAAACCGGAGCTGAATCGGTCAATCCGTTCGCTAGAAATGACGATTTGAAATTTTCGAAAAAGTTCCAAGGGTCTCCCCCCTTTGTTGATTTTTTTCCAGTAAGAAAAAAATTATTTCGGATTTTTGTCTTTTTGGTTTCAGCACTGTATTCTTTGAGGAAAAAGAATGAGAATAGAACAAACCGTAGCTGAATCGGACAATCCGTTCGCTAGAAATGACGATTTGAAATTTTCGAAAAAGTTTCAAGGCTTTGTTACATTTTTGCCAATTAGAAAAATATTTTTTTTTGATTTCCGTCTTTTTGGTTTCAGTACTGTATTCTTTGAGAAAAAAGAATGAGAACAGAACAAACCGGAGCTGAACCGGACAATCCGTTCGCTAGATATGACGATTCGAAATTTTCGAAAAAGTTCCAAGGGTCCCCCCTTTCTTACATTTTTGCCAGTTGGAAAAATATTTTTTTTTTATTTCCGTCTTTTTGGTTTCAGTACTGTATTCTCTGAGAAAAAAGAATGAGAATAGAACAAACCGGAGCTGAATCGGTCAATCCGTTCGCTAGAAATGACGATTTGAAATTTTCGAAAAAGTTCCAAGGGTCCCCCCCCTTTGTTGATTTTTTTCCAGTAAGAAAAAAATTATTTTGGATTTTTGTCTTTTTAGTTTCAGCACTGTATTCTTTGAGGAAAAAGAATGAGAATAGAACAAACCGGAGCTGAATCGGTCAATCCGTTCGCTAGAAATGACGATTTGAAATTTTTGAAAAAGTTCCAAGGGTCCCCCCTTTGTTGATTTTTTTCCAGTAAGAAAAAAATTATTTTGGATTTTTGTCTTTTTGGTTTCAGCACTGTATTCTTTGACCTTTGTTGATTTTTTTCCAGTAAGAAAAAAATTATTTTGGATTTTTGTCTTTTTGGTTTCAGCACTGTATTCTTTGAGGAAAAAGAATGAGAATAGAATAAACCGGAGCTGAATCGGTCAATCCGTTCGCTAGAAATGACGATTTGAAATTTTCGAAAAAGTTCCAAGGGTCCCCCCTTTGTTGATTTTTTTCCAGTAAGAAAAAAATTATTTTGGATTTCTGTCTTTTTGGTTTCAGCACTGTTTTCTTTGAGGAAAAAGAATGAGAATAGAACAAACCGGAGCTGAATCGGTCAATCCGTTCGCTAGAAATGACGATTCGAAATTTTCGAAAAAGGTCCAAGGGTCCCCCCTTTGTTGATTTTTTCCAGTTAGAAAAATATTTTTTTTTGATTTCCGTCTTTTTGGTTTCAGCACTGTATTCTTTGAGAAAAAAGAATGAGAACAGAACAAACCGGAGCTGAATCGGTCAATCCGTTCGCTAGAAATGACGATTTGAAATTTTCGAAAAAGTTCCAAGGGTCCCCCCCTTTGTTGATTTTTTTCCAGTAAGAAAAAAATTATTTTGGATTTTTGTCTTTTTGGTTTCAGCACTGTATTCTTTGAGGAAAAAGAATGAGAATAGAACAAACCGGAGCTGAATCGGTCAATCCGTTCGCTAGAAATGACGATTTGAAATTTTCGAAAAAGTTCCAAGGGTCCCCCCTTTGTTGATTTTTCTCCAGTAAGAAAAAAATTATTTTGGATTTTTGTCTTTTTGGTTTCAGCACTGTTTTCTTTGAGGAAAAAGAATGAGAATAGAACAAACCGGAGCTGAATCGGTCAATCCGTTCGCTAGAAATGACGATTTGAAATTTTCGAAAAAGTTCCAAGGGTCCCCCCTTTGTTGATTTTTTTCCAGTAAGAAGAAAATTATTTTGGATTTTTGTCTTTTTGGTTTCAGCACTGAATTCTTTGAGGAAAAAGAATGAGAATAGAACAAACCGGAGCTGAATCGGTCAATCCGTTCGCTAGAAATGACGATTTGAAATTTTCGAAAAAGTTCCAAGGGTCCCCCCTTTGTTGATTTTTTTCCAGTAAGAAAAAAATTATTTTGGATTTCTGTCTTTTTGGTTTCAGCACTGTTTTCTTTGAGGAAAAAGAATGAGAATAGAACAAACCGGAGCTGAATCGGTCAATCCGTTCGCTAGAAATGACGATTCGAAATTTTCGAAAAAGTTCCAAGGGTCCCCCCTTTGTTGATTTTTTCCAGTAAGAAAAAAATTATTTTGGATTTTCTGTCTTTTTGGTTTCAGCACTGTATTCTTTGAGGAAAAAGAATGAGAATAGAACAAACCGGAGCTGAATCGGTCAATCCGTTCGCTAGAAATGATGATTCGAAATTTTCGAAAGTTCCAAGGGTTCCCTTTGTTACATTTTTTCCAGTCAATTTCTTTTTCATTTCTGCTTTTTTGGTTACGGCACTGTATTCTTTGAGAAGAAAGAATGAGAACAGAACAAACCGGAGATGAATCGGACAATCCGTTCGCTAGATATGACGATTTGAAATTTTCGAAAAAGTTCCCTTTGTTCATTTTCGCCAATTAGAAAAATATTTTTTTTGGATTTCCGTCTTTTTGGTTTCAGCACTGTATTATTTGAGAAGAAAGAATGAGAACAGAACAAACCGGAGCTGAATCGGACAATCCGTTCGCTAGATATGACGATTTGAAATTTTCGAAAAAGTTCCAAGGGTCCGCCCCCTTTGTTCATTTTCGCCAATTAGAAAAATATTTTTTTTGGATTTCCGTCTTTTTGGTTTCAGCACTGTATTCTTTGAGAAAAAAGAATGAGAACAGAACAAACCGGAGCTGAATCGGACAATCCGTTCGCTAGATATGACGATTTGAAATTTTCGAAAAAGTTCCAAGGGTCTCTCTCCCCCCTTTGTTACATTTTTTCCAGTCAATTTTTATTTATTTCCGTTTTTTGGTTACAGCACTGTATTCTTTGAGAAAAAAGAATTAGAACAGGACAAACCGGAGCTGAATCGGACAATCCGTTCGCTAGAAATGACGATTTGAAATTTTCCAAAAAGTTCCAAGGATCTCTCTCCCCCCTTTGTTACATTTTTTCCAGTTAATTTTTTTTTTATTTCCGTTTTTTTGGTTACGGCACTGTATTCTATGAGAAAAAAGAATTAGAACAGAATAAACCGGAGCTGAATCGGTCAATCCGTTCACTAGATATTACGATTCGAAATTTTCGAAAAAGTTCCAAGGGTTCCCTTTGTTACATTTTTTCCGGTCAATTTTTTTTTCCGTTTTTTTGGTTACGGCACTGTATTCTTTGAGAAAGAAGAAATAGAACAGAACAAACCGGAGCTGAATCGGACAATCCGTTCGCTAGAAATGACGATTTGAAATTTTTGAAAAAGTTCCAAGGGTCCCCTTTGTTACATTTTTTCCAGTAAAATTTTTTTTCATTACCGTTTTTTTGGTTACGGCACTGTATTCTATGAGAAAAAAGAATCAGAACAGAATAAACCGGAGCTGAATCGGACAATCCGTTCGCTAGATATGACGATTCGAAATGTTCGAAAAAGTTCCAAGGCCTTTGTTAAATTTTTGCCAGTTAGAAAAATATTTTTTCGGATTTCTGTCTTTTTGGTTCCAGTACTGTATTCTTTGAGAAAAAAGAATGAGAACAGAAAAAACCGGAGCTGAATCGGACAATACGTTCGCTAGAAATGACGATTTGAAATTTTCGAAAAAGTTCCAAGGGTCTCTCTCCCCCCTTTGTTACATTTTTCCAGTGAATTTTTTTTTATTTCCGTTTCTTTGGTTACGGCACTGTATTCTATGAGAAAAAAGAATGAGAACAGAACAAACCGGAGCTGAATCGGACAATCCGTTCGCTAGATATGACGATTCGAAATTTTCGAAAAAGTTCCAAGGGTCCCCCTTTGTTACATTTTTGCCAGTTAGAAAAATATTTTTTTTTTATTTCCATCTTTTTGGTTTCAGCACTGTATTCTTTGAGAAAAAAGAATGAGAACAGAACAAACCGGAGCTGAATCGGACAATCCGTTCGCTAGATATGACGATTTGAAATTTTCGAAAAAGTTCCCTTTGTTCATTTTCGCCAGCTAGAAAAATATTTTTTTTGTATTTCCGTCTTTTTGGTTTCAGCACTGTATTCTTTGAGAAGAAAGAATGAGAACAGAACAAACCGGAGCTGAATCGGACAATCCGTTCGCTAGATATGACGATTTGAAATTTTCGAAAAAGTTCCCTTTGTTCATTTTCGCCAATTAGAAAAATATTTTTTTTGGATTTCCGTCTTTTTGGTTTCAGCACTGTATTATTTGAGAAGAAAGAATGAGAACAGAACAAACCGGAGCTGAATCGGACAATCCGTTCGCTAGATATGACGATTTGAAATTTTCGAAAAAGTTCCAAGGGTCTCTCTCCCCCCTTTGTTACATTTTTTCCAGTCAATTTTTATTTATTTCCGTTTTTTGGTTACAGCACTGTATTCTTTGAGAAAAAAGAATTAGAACAGGACAAACCGGAGCTGAATCGGACAATCCGTTCGCTAGAAATGACGATTTGAAATTTTCCAAAAAGTTCCAAGGGTCTCTCTCCCCCCTTTGTTACATTTTTTCCAGTTAATTTTTTTTTATTTCCGTTTTTTTGGTTACGGCACTGTATTCTATGAGAAAAAAGAATTAGAACAGAATAAACCGGAGCTGAATCGGTCAATCCGTTCACTAGATATTACGATTCGAAATTTTCGAAAAAGTTCCAAGGGTCCCCTTTGTTACATTTTTTCCGGTCAATTTTTTTTTTCCGTTTTTTTGGTTACGGCACTGTATTCTTTGAGAAAGAAGAAATAGAACAGAACAAACCGGAGCTGAATCGGACAATCCGTTCGCTAGAAATGACGATTTGAAATTTTTGAAAAAGTTCCAAGGGTCCCCTTTGTTACATTTTTTCCAGTAAAATTTTTTTTCATTACCGTTTTTTTGGTTACGGCACTGTATTCTATGAGAAAAAAGAATCAGAACAGAATAAACCGGAGCTGAATCGGACAATCCGTTCGCTAGATATGACGATTCGAAATGTTCGAAAAAGTTCCAAGGCCTTTGTTAAATTTTTGCCAGTTAGAAAAATATTTTTTCGGATTTCTGTCTTTTTGGTTCCAGTACTGTATTCTTTGAGAAAAAAGAATGAGAACAGAAAAAACCGGAGCTGAATCGGACAATACGTTCGCTAGAAATGACGATTTGAAATTTTCGAAAAAGTTCCAAGGGTCTCTCTCCCCCCTTTGTTACATTTTCCCAGTGAATTTTTTTTTATTTCCGTTTCTTTGGTTACGGCACTGTATTCTATGAGAAAAAAGAATGAGAACAGAACAATCCGGAGCTGAATCGGACAATCCGTTCGCTAGATATGACGATTCGAAATTTTCGAAAAAGTTCCAAGGGTCCACCCTTTGTTACATTTTTGCCAGCTAGAAAAAAATTATTTTGGATTTCTGTCTCTTTGGTTTCAGCACTGTATTCTTTGAGAAAAAAGAATTAGAACAGAACAAACCGGGGCTGAATCGGACAATCCGTTCGCTAGATATGACGATTCGAAATTTTCGAAAAAGTTCCAAGGGTCCCCCCTTTGTTACATTTTTGCCAGTTAGAAAAATATTTTTTTTTGATTTCCATCTTTTTGGTTTCAGCACTGTATTCTTTGAGAAAAAAGAATTAGAACAGAACAAACCGGAGCTGAATCGGACAATCCGTTCGCTAGATATGACGATTCGAAATTTTCGAAAAAGTTCCAAGGCCTTTGTTAAATTTTTGCCAGTTAGAAAAATATTTTTTTCGGATTTCTGTCTTTTTGGTTTCAGTACTGTATTCTTTGAGAAAAAAGAATGAGAACAGAACAAACCGGAGCTGAATCGGACAATCCGTTCGCTAGAAATGACGATTTGAAATTTTCGAAAAAGTTCCAAGGGTCTCTCTCCCCCCTTTGTTACATTTTTTCCAGTGAATTTTTTTTTTCCGTTTCTTTGGTTACGGCACTGTATTCTATGAGAAAAAAGAATGAGAACAGAACAAACCGGAGCTGAATCGGACAATCCGTTCGCTAGATATGACGATTCGAAATTTTCGAAAAAGTTCCAAGGGTCCCCCCTTTGTTACATTTTTGCCAGCTAGAAAAAAATTATTTCGGATTTCTGTCTTTTTGGTTTCAGCACTGTATTCTTTGAGAAAAAAGAATTAGAACAGAACAAACCGGAGCTGAATCGGACAATCCGTTCGCTAGATATGACGATTCGAAATTTTCGAAAAAGTTCCAAGGGTCCCCCCTTTGTTACATTTTTGCCAGCTAGAAAAAAATTATTTTGGATTTCTGTCTTTTTGGTTTCAGCACTGTATTCTTTGAGAAAAAAGAATTAGAATAGAACAAACCGGAGCTGAATCGGACGATCCGTTCGCTAGAAATGACGATTTGAAATTTTCGAAAGTTCCAAGGGTCCCCTTTGTTACATTTTTTCCAGTCAATTTTTTTTCCGTTATTTTGGTTACGGCACTGTATTCTTTGAGAAAGATGAATTAGAACATAACAAACCGGAGCTGAATCGGACAATCCGTTCGCTAGAAATGACGATTTGAAATTTTCGAAAAAGTTCCAAGGGTCCCCTTTGTTACATTTTTTCCAGTCATTTTTTTCTCCGTTTTTTTGGTTACGGCACTGTATTCTTTGAGAAAGAAGAATTAGAACAGAACGAACCGGAGCTGAATCGGACAATCCGTTCGCTAGAAATGATGATTTGAAATTTTCGAAAGTTCCAAGGGTTCCCTTTGTTACATTTTTTCCAGTAAATTTTTTTTTCATTTCCGTTTTTTTGGTTACGGCACTGTATTCTTTGAGGAAAAAGAATTAGAACAGAACAAACCGGAGCTGAATCGGTCAATCCGTTCGCTAGAAATGACGATTTGAAATTTTCGAAAAAGTTCCAAGGGTCCCCTTTGTTACATTTTTTCCAGTCATTTTTTTCTCCGTTTTTTTGGTTACGGCACTGTATTCTTTGAGAAAGAAGAATTAGAACAGAACGAACCGGAGCTGAATCGGACAATCCGTTCGCTAGAAATGATGATTTGAAATTTTCGAAAGTTCCAAGGGTTCCCTTTGTTACATTTTTTCCAGTAAATTTTTTTTTCATTTCCGTTTTTTTGGTTACGGCACTGTATTCTTTGAGGAAAAAGAATTAGAACAGAACAAACCGGAGCTGAATCGGTCAATCCGTTCGCTAGAAATGACGATTTGAAATTTTCGAAAAAGTTCCAAGGGTCCCCTTTGTTACATTTTTTCCAGTAAAATTTTTTTTATTACCATTTTTTTGGTTACGGCACTGTATTCTATGAGAAAAAAGATTTAGAACAGAATAAACCGGAGCTGAATCGGACAATCCGTTCGCTAGATATGACGATTCGAAATTTTCGAAAAAGTTTCAAGGGTCCCCCCTTTGTTGATTTTTTTCCAGTTAGAAAAATATTTTTCTTTGATTTCCGTCTTTTTGGTTTCAGCACTGTATTCTTTGAGGAAAAAGAATGAGAACAGAACAAACCGGAGCTGAATCGGAAAATCCGTTCGCTAGAAATGACGATTTGAAATTTTCGAAAAAGTTCCAAGGGTCCCTCCCCCCTTTGTTACATTTTTGCCTGTTAGAAATATATTTTTTTTTTTGGATTTCCGTCTTTTTGGTTCCAGTACTATAGTCTTTGAGAAAAAAGAATGAGAACAGAACAAACCGGAGCTGAATCAGACAATCCGTTCGCTAGAAATGACGATTCGAAATTTTCGAAATAGTTCCAAGGGTCCCCTTTGTTACATTTTTGCCAGTTAGAAAAATATTTTTTTTGGATTTCCGTCTTTTTGGTTTCAGTACTGTATTCTTTGAAAAAAAAAGAATGAGAACAGATCAAACCGGAGCTGAACCAGACAATCCGTTCGCTAGATATGACGATTTGAAATTTTCGAAAATGTTCCAAGCCCTTTGTTGATTTTTTTCCAGAAAGAAAAAAAATATTTTGGATTTCTGTCTTTTTGGTTGCAGCACTGTATTCTTTGAGGAAAAAGAATGAGAACAGAACAAACCGGAGCTGAATCGGTCAATCCGTTCGCTAGATATGACGATTTGAAATTTTCGAAAAAGTTCCAAGGGTCCCCCCTTTGTTGATTTTTTTCCAGTATGAAAAAAATTATTTTGAATTTCTGTCTTTTTGGTTTCAGCACTGTATTCTTTGAGAAAAAAGAATAAGAACAGAACAAACCGGAGCTGAACCGGACAATCCGTTCGCTAGATATGACGATTTGAAATTTTCGAAAAAGTTCCAAGGGTCCCCCCTTTGTTGATTTTTTTCCAGTAGGAAAAAAATTATTTTGGATTTCTGTCTTTTTGGTTTCAGCACTGTATTCTTTGAGGAAAAAGAATGAGAACAGAACAAACCGGAGCTGAATCGGTCAATCCGTTCGCTAGAAATGACGATTCGAAATTTTCGAAAAAGTTCCAAGGGTCCCCCCTTTGTTGATTTTTTTCCAGTAAGAAAAAAATTATTTTGGATTTCTGTCTTCTTGGTTTCAGCATTGTATTCTTTGAGAAAAAAGAATGAGAATAGAACAAACCGGAGCTGAATCGGTCCTTTGTTACATTTTTTCCGGTCAATTTTTTTTTCCGTTTTTTTGGTTACGGCACTGTATTCTTTGAGAAAGAAGAAATAGAACAGAACAAACCGGAGCTGAATCGGACGATCCGTTCGCTAGAAATGACGATTTGAAATTTTCGAAAGTTCCAAGGGTCCCCTTTGTTACATTTTTTTCCAGTCAATTTTTTTTTTCGTTATTTTGGTAACGGCACTGTATTCTTTGAGAAAGAAGAATTAGAACAGAACAAACCGGAGCTGAATCGGACAATCCGTTCGCTAGAAATGACGATTTGAAATTTTCGAAAATGTTCCAAGGGTCCCCTTTGTTACATTTTTTCCAGTCATTTTTTTCTCCGTTTTTTTGATTACGGCACTGTATTCTTTGAGAAAGAAGAATTAGAACAGAACGAACCGGAGCTGAATCGGACAATCCGTTCGCTAGAAATGATGATTTGAAATTTTCGAAAGTTCCAAGGGTTCCCTTTGTTACATTCTTTCCAGTCAATTTTTTTTTCATTTCCGTTTTTTTGGTTACGGCATTGTATTCTTTGAGGAAAAAGAATTAGAACAGAACAAACCGGAGCTGAATCGGTCAATCCGTTCGCTAGAAATGACGATTCGAAATTTTCGAAAAAGTTTCAAGGGTCCCCCCTTTGTTGATTTTTTTCCAGTTAGAAAAATATTTTTCTTTGATTTCCGTTTTTTTGGTTTCAGCATTGTATTCTTTGAGGAAAAAGAATGAGAACAGAACAAACCGTAGCTGAATCGGTCAATCCGTTCGCTAGATATGACGATTCAAAATTTTCGAAAAAGTTCCAAGGGTCCCCCCTTTGTTACATTTTTGCCTGTTAGAAAAATATTTTTTTTTTATTTCCGTCTTTTTGGTTCCAGTACTGTATTCTTTGAGAAAAAAGAATGAGAACAGAACAAACCGGAGCTGAATCGGACAGTCCGTTCGCTAGAAATGACGATTTGAAATTTTCGAAAAAGTTCCAAGGGTCCCTCCCCCCTTTGTTACATTTTTGCCTGTTAGAAAAATATTTTTTTTTGGATTTCCGTCTTTTTGGTTCCAGTACTGTATTCTTTGAGAAGAAAGAATGAGAACAGAACAAACCGGAGCTGAATCGGACAATCCGTTCGTTAGAAATGACGATTTGAAATTTTCGAAAAAGTTCCAAGGGTCCCCTTTGTTACAGTTTTTCCGGTCAATTTTTTTTTTCCGTTTTTTTGGTTACGGCACTGTATTCTTTGAGAAAGAAGAAATAGAACAGAACAAACCGGAGCTGAATCGGACAATCCGTTCGCTAGAAATGACGATTTGAAATTTTTTAAAAAGTTCCAAGGGTCCCCCTTTGTTACATTTCTGTCCTACCTTCTGAAAAAACGGACCCTCTTATGACGTAGAAACCTCATCTCGCCATAGTTTGCGGTGGTGAGCTAGTTTGGGTGCGTCCAATCGAATTATGAAATAATTTTTTTTTGTGATATAAGCCCATTGCTAGTATTGGAGTCCAAAGTATAGCGTGTCTCATCGAGTTGCTCTTTCTTGGCGTTCTCAAATTGTAATTTAACAATAATATTTTCCGAAAGTTAGGTCCTGGAAAACTTAATCACCCAGTAAAAAAGTACAAAAGGTCAACATTGAATGAATTGAGGAGTACCCAGGATATGAACACACGGATACAGTGATATTTCACCTCGATTTGCTCTTCAAGATGGAAGCGCCACGTGTGTTAATCCAGATGTTGCCGTTATTATATTATAGTATACCTTTCTCTTACTTTCCCCCTTCAAAAGAGCAGATAAAGGTACATAAATATTACTTTTATCTCCCCGAATGCCGACATCAATTATTCGTTTTGTCGGTATTTGGCACCCCTATCTGAAGATTACCTAGTCCCTAATTAATTTGTATCATTGTATAGGGTGAGTCTATATGACATGGAATATCTAAATCTTAATAAATCTGTTATTTATTTGGGAGAATGAGAATCACAGAAAAATATTAGAACATCTTTCTGATATGATAGGTACTTCTCATCATTGTTTATGAAATTTGCCTACACAGGGTGTTTTAGAAGGTATCGGATCAATTTCATCGGTGAGTTTTGGAACTTCGTTATTTTGCAATATTATTTGAATGATTTCTGGTGACGAAATGAAATTGCAGTGATTTATTCATCATGTTCAAAAATATGTGTTAACTTTCAAAATACCCTGTACCTGGTGGCAGGCTGAGAAGAACAAACCCCTATACTATAACTCATTTTTTTGCAATCGACACAAAAGTCGTATATTTTGATACCAAAATTAGCTCTTGAACTGACGTTTCTATTACTGACACAAAAATAGGTCTGTTGCTAGGCAACATATTTAGTTCCTAGGAGCTAAAGTTGAACTTGAGTTGCTAGGAGATAATGTTGAACTTTAGCTCCTAGGAAGTACAAAGGATGTACTAGACGTCACCAAGAATAAACGATACTGTTACGGTTGGTTATTTGGGTTGGAACACATACCAGATTTATTTCCAATTTCGGCAGATTTGGCATTTCATACCCATGCTGGAGATATAAATACACCTTAGTAAAGTTGAGTATAGGAATTATAAACATCTTAGTTGAGTATTCTTGTTTTGATCAGGAAAGCCTTCAAGATTCACATACTCGCTTGATCTGTATTTCATTCGTTATTCTCGGGATGGATAACTTGTTTTCGAATAATTACAATAGTTATTTGTCTCAAACAACGATATTGTTTACCTCTATTTGATTATCAAGTCAAACACAGTGTAGTATGGAGAGGAATGAATAATCGCTATTATTATTGTTGATATGATCACTAACCTAACACTTTCCACGTCTTGTTCCTATACCTGGCACTGGCGCGGTATTTTCCATCAAAGCACCTGGTCCATACACAAATATGTCAATCTGTGGTTGTATTCATATTGAAATTAGAATTCGAACATCCTTGAAAATTTAATGAACATAAACAAATTTGATAATAAAGGATAATTTGTTTCATAGCTTACATATGGCACGGCATTGGTGGTTACTTCACATAAATTCATTTGAGCTAATTATTTTGGTTGAAGAAAAAATAGCATGTTTCATTCGGATCAAAAGTGACTTTGTTTGACTCGCAAATGTTGCTTTCGCTCGACTTCGCTAAACGCTCCGCCTCGCAAATGCAAAATTCGCTTGTCAAACAAAGTGTCACTTTTGGTCCTAATAAAACAATCTACTATTTTCTGCAACCGACTCAAACGTCGTCCATTTTGATACCAAAATCAGTTCTTGAATTGACGTTTTTATTATTGACACAAACATAGGTAGGCAACACTTTTAGTTCCTAGGAGCTGAGGTTGAAATTAATCTTCATTTCGCCATTCATCCTGTTGAAAAATATGCCTCAACTTTCGAAATACCCCTTTACAAGTCTGAGGATTTCATTCATCGTGAAACTCCTTGTATATTCGCTGATCGTTCGACAACCGTCCAGCATCCTTAAGGATGCTGTTTATACAGTATTTTCTTGGATTTACATAAAATATATCCTCATTTTCCTCGACACATCTCTCGGTGTCACATAAACATTTCAATAAACCTAAAATGTCGCCAAAGAAAATCACCATTCAACAGCTTTAGTGACCATTCGGTTCGACTTTACAGCTTCAATATAACAGCCAGGATTGTGTCTGCGGGTATAAATACACAATGATTGCTTATGGTTGTGAATACATCATATTAGGCCTTATGATGGTAATGTTGGGAGGATGAAAGATCCTTTATGCGTTTCGTGATTGTTGTTGCTCGACAAAATAGTGGTATTTTCCTAGAGTTATGGGAAATCGGCTGTTAAAGTACAGACATAAAACTCGATGTATATACTAGGCAGGTCTAAAGGTTCTACACTGTATACTATATCATGAGCAGTTGATTTTTGAAAACGCAGACCGCAGTTTCTTCAGTATTTCTGATTGTAATCTGAACCTTGATTTGGTGATTATTTCGAAATGAAGGAAGTTTCCAGTGAAAACGGCTTTTGGAGCATACCCATAAAGAGGGAGAAATGTTAACAACATAAATATGGACTTGGCAACAATTCTCGAAAGGGGATCCAAAATCTTCGTAGATTTCAATGCAAACAGAACACAAGCATGCCTTTTCTCTAGAAAAGCCGATCTCACTGTGCCCAACATAAGCTTGTCAGGAGTAACCATACCTCATATCGTATCATATCATAGCAATAACCTCTCTTGGGAAAATCACGTGTGATCAGTCGCTGAAAGTGCATCCCAAAAACTTGGTTTTCTGTTTCGGGCCAGGAGCTATTTCACTTCCAGTCAGCTGCTCATGATCTATAAGGCACAGATCCGACCTGTCCTGGAATACTGTTTCCATATTTGGAGTGAAGCACCCAAACATACCCTGAAACTGTTGGATTCAGTCCAAAGAAGGGCAATTCGTCTCGTGGGTGATGCCTCGCTCACAAACTCACTGACTTCTCTGGAACACCGTAAAAAAGTTGGCGATCTGGCTCTATTTTATAGATATTTTCATGGACGATGCTCTTCTGAAATATCAACAATTGTTCCTCCTTTGGCAGTGTACGCGAGATTAACCCGTCGAGTTGAGGCTTCACACCCCTTCGTGGTTACTTTGGAGACCTGCAGAACATCTCTTTCCAAAGACTCGTTCATCCAACGAACGGCGAGGCTCTGGAATACAATGCCAAGGGGGGTGTTCCCCAAGGCAAATCACCTTCAGAAATTCAAGAAGAACACCAATTCCTACTTTATTTCCCTTGGTTCTCACGATGTTCTCTGAACATTACAGGTTATCCCTTTTCGTGGGAACCAGAACATAAAAAATAGAACGAATCTCCATATTTTGAGCTCATAAACGTACAGGATTCTAGTTTTGAAAGATTTCAAATTATTAATGATGTTCATCCTGTCTGATATTTTGCTGGTCACAATATAATTCAATAAATTGTTAAACTTCTACAATGTTTAGTAGGATGTTTAAGACACGAATTTTCATGCCTCTTTCAATGAACTAACAAGAAATGAATGTAGTGCATTTGATGCAATGTACTTTAGAGGAACAGCATTACCGAAAAAGATTTAATAGACTTTGATGGATATGAAAATATTCCTAAACACGCGATTCGCTACTATAAGTATATATGTATAACTCATTGAGATCATTAACCCCGTATGATTAGTTCCCAATGGGTTGATGAATTTTTAAGTCGGAATGTTGATTGAGCAGCTCATCAGTAGTCCATTAGGCTATATGGATATGTATCCTACCATGACGAAGTGACGCCAGGGACGTAGCAACGAGCGTTTTAGGGGTTGTACAGTATGAATATTTATATTTTACTTAAAAGAGAACATCGTGAGAACCAAGGGAAATAAGGTAGGAATTGGTGTTCTTCTTAAATTTCTGGAGGTTAAATGCCTCGGGGAACACCTCCCTTGGCAATGTGTTCCAGAGCCTCGCTGTTCGTTGGATGAACGAGTCTTCGAAAAGAGATGTTCTGCAGGTCTCCAAAGTGACCACGAAGGGGTGCGAAGCCTCAACTCGAAGGGTTAATCTCGCGGGGACTGCCAAGGGAGGAACAATTGTAGTTATTTCGGAAGAGCATCGTCCATGAAACTATCTATGACATAGAGCCAGATCGCCAACTTTCCCACAGTGTTTCAGAAAAGTGAGTGAGTTTGTGAGCGAGGCATCACCCACGAGACGAATTGCCCTTTTTTGAACAGAATCCAACAGTTTCAGGGTATGTTTGGGTGCTGCACTCCAAATATGGGAACAGTATTCCAGGACAGGTCGGATCTGTGCCTTATAGATCATGAGCAGTTGACTGGAAGGGAAATAGCTCCTGGCCCGAAACCGAAATCCATGTTTTTGTAATGCACTTTCAGCAATTGATCTCACGTGATTTTCCCAAGAAAGGTTATTGCTGATGGTAATACCAAGCATCGAAATGGATGTCGTCAGAGGTATATGGTTACTCCTGACAAGCTTATGTTGGGCACAGTGAGATCGGATTTTCAAGAGAAAAGGCATGCTTGTGTTTTGTTTTTGCATTGAAATATTATCCACAATTATTCAGCAATTTCACGTAAATGATCAACTTTCTTCAATTGAGGTGATAGTTGTGGAAATTTTTTCACAAAGTATTTAAAATGTTTTATTTATTCAAGCATCGCACAGCTTTGTAATTGAGAACGTTTGAGTACATATAAAAATTTATTGTTAGCACCATCATGAATTCCTTTATAATATTGTAATGGAAACCGCACAAACTAGAAAAAAAAATCAGAGTACGCCTATGCATGATAAAAAATGTTTGATCATAGCTTGTTTCTTGTTTTTTTAAGTGTTAGAAAACTATAATTATCTAGAAGTGATTCAAAATGTCCTCCATTGTTCATTTTGGTGTTTTCTTCTAGGCAAAATTTGTATTTGACATAGCTTGATATCATACAAGTTGAATAGATTGATGAAATAATTGAATCGCCAAGAATCAATACCAAAACAAAGACAAAGCAGGTGAGGTAGATATGGAAAAAAATAATTTCGAAGTTGGTACTGGTATTGGTAAGTGTGGATGGTGATAGAAGCGCTGCAACCTGATTAGATCTATTGTGCCCCATCTCCTTCTGCTATCACAAGGTTTTCTTGATTATAGCAGCCCCTCAAGTTTCAATTTTTGGTTTTGTTCTAAAATTTGTTCTATCCGTCATTCGGTTGCCCCCTTACGATCAACCCTCAAAAGTCTTCGAAAGTCTTGTGCGAGCAAGAAATGACGGGGGCCTTACCTTTTAACGTGTGATCCCAAACACTTTCTTGGGCCATCAGAAAAATTTCTGCAGTCGACGGGGATCGAACCCACGATCGGCAAGCGAATGCGAATTAGAATATAGACACTCTGTCCGCACGGCTACCTGGCCACTCTTCTAAGAATCTGGGGATTTTGAGGGGATCTGTTTGTGGTATTCCTTCGACGGTCAGCTGGTATGCTCCCAATATATTATTCGATCGTTTGAACAGCAAGGCTCTGGAATACATTGCCAAGGGAGGTGTTCCCCGAGGCATATAACCTCCAGAAATTCAAGGAGAATACCAATTCCTACTTCATTTCCCTTGGTTCTCACGATGTTCTCTGAATATTACAGGATACATATCCCTTTTCGTGGGAACCAGAACATGAAAAAAAAGGCAGCAAAACACACCAGCAAAATGTGGTGTAGGTGCTGTTTACCTCCTAGGTCGAAGTTAGTCGACTTATAATGTGAAAACTCCACTTCACAAACTAAACCAACCTTGGCTTGCCTAACTTCTATACATTCTACTTTCCCAACTTGAAGGATTAGTTATGTAATGAAGTGGTATCAATTATTATTAACCCTGTATATTTTGAAAAGAGATTGTTATTGATGATAGGTGACTACGGTCACTTGTGAGTTTTGTTTAATAAATAAATTGTGAATTTTTGATCTCCGATTCTCAATCTGTTACTCAACCTTCTACAAATCCACCTGGGTGATTTCAAGTTACCTGCACAATATGTACATTAAAATACGGTGTACCGAATTAATTTGAAAGGGTTGATAGCAAATACATTTCATTACCTACTGAATAAACAAATTCAACAGTGCTGAACTATTGAGGTCTAAGTGACCGTTAAGTGAAATGTAAAAAATTTTCAGTTTGTTACTTTCTGATAATTCAAAATGATTGAGTTCCATTCCTATATTTTCTACGTGTAGAATTTCGAGAATATCATCAAAACTATGGGTTTCTTCTATAATATATGGTTGGCGTATGTTAAATTTGTTTACTTTTTCAGAAAATCCATCTTATGTTCATGAATGCGCTGATTGAACGTACGACCAGTCTGTCCGATATATACCTCAGGAAAAGATCCACAGTTGAACTTGTATTCCCAGATTTTTCGAATTCAGAAGTTTTGTCTTATATTATATTTTTGATAAACCTTCCCAACGTGTTATTTGTTCTATATGCTATGCCGAGTCAATTCAAGACTTATAATATGTTGAATCTTGAATCAAAAGCTCCAGTACGATTTCAACGTGTTATCACCGTATATTATTCCAGGCTATCACACGAAATGAAAACCGACATATTTTTGGTCCGAACATGTCGGAAGCAGGGTTTTGGTCCGTGAAATTTTCTTCCGGTGTTGACCCGGAATCCCTAACGGTTATTTTTGACGTACAGCACACCTCCCTCATTTGTCTTCTAGAAGCGAAAACTCCAGAACTCCCTTCCCTTATAATGGTCAGGACCGATATACGAGAGACATTCAAAATCTTCCTCAACACTGATGAATTTCAATTACTATGAGTTTTTGTTCACAGCGGAGATTTAATGATTAGGAGTACAGGGTGATTCACCATATATATGTTTTCAAAACTTGGAGAATAATCTGAAATGATTCTTCAGATTTTGTATTCTCCTATACATCAAAAAATTGAGGGTGCTCGAACCAAACAATCTGTAGGGTTCTAGTTGATTTTTTCAAATAGGACACCCTGTATCTCATTGCATTATTTGATTCTGCCTGGGATGCAGATTTCATGAATATATCACACTTGGAGTCTAGCGGAAATGATTACAGAGATATATGGTGTTCGAAATCGAAAATTTCCCCCTCAACTTTTTTTTTAGATTTCAAGTTTTTTGAATCGTTCGAAACTTTTATTTCGTGAAATTGTTCAATATACAGGGTCATTAGATTTTCCAGAAAGGACATGAACTTTGATGGTTTCAATGGAACACACCATATATTTTTCAACATATCGATAGAGTTTTTTCTTCTGATTTCAAAAATATATATGAGTTGCATATTTGGCTGAAAATTAGTTGAGTTATTGATAATCAAAGTCAACAAAAAAAAATACTGCTTTGGGAACCTCCACTTCATATCATACATGAGTTGAACATAGTGGACAAAAAAATAATGTTCAAATCATTCAATCAATCTCAATACAAAAATATATGAAAGATGTGTATTTTGGTAAACTTTGATCAGCCATAACTCGACTATTTTCCATTCAAATATGCAATTCATATATTATATTGAAAAACTCTATCGACATGTCAAAAAATATATAGGGTGTTCCATTGAAGAAATCAAAGTTAATGTCGTTTCCGAAAAACGAATGACCATGTATATAGAGCAACTTCTTGAAATAAGAGTGTGGGTCATTTCAAACAACTATTTCATTCAGCATTTTCTAACATTTCTGAATACAAAAGAGTTATTTTGGGAGGCGCACCCTGTAATGCATCGAAATTGGGTAATTTAAATTCAAATTGGATGTTGTATTACCGTTTATCAGGCTCCCTCTCCGGAAACTTCATTCCATACGAGTACTTTGTGCAATACACTACCGTCTCTCTGGATGTAGCTATTCCATACGAGTACTTGGTACAAGAATGCCGTGTCCCTGGATGAAAAATTCGCCCATACCGTATACAGTCTGTCCAAGATAAGGTTGAACAGCATGGGGATCTCGGAAACGGTAGGAGATACGAAGTCGCTTAAATGGGGAAAAATTTGCGCATTCGGAGACTTATATCAAGAGCCTTCGAAAATTTTGAAAATTATTTTTAGTTTTTGAGTTATATCGAAAAAAGTTAATTTTTGGAATTTCTATTTTATTTTTTTTTCTCCGTTATTATTGAAGATACAGAAAAAATGGAAATACTTTTTCATAGCAACTTTTGATGACGTTTAACTTGGTGATGCCGATTTTTTTATGCGACGTTTCGTATTCGTGGAACCATCATCAACTTTTGTTTTTTAAATACGGCCCTGATAACTTTTTCACAGATTCTGAAAGGTTTTTTTATTCTGAATTTAACCATATCCTATAAAAGGTGATTCGAATGTGTTTCGACCTATTTCTATCCATCATCAATGTTTTTTCGAACTTCCAAAGGAAAAAAGCCATCAGTTCCACTTATTTCTGATCATTTAGTGTCAATCTCGATGGATTAGTTATTCAATACTGAAAAGTGAAAAAAAAATATTTCACTACATCATTCGATCGATGCAGCGTTTAAAATTGTTGATGAATTCTTACACGAATTACTTTAACAACTTGACTTTGACAATACCTCTACAGAGACATTTATAACAAATGTTCAAAATGATAACCATTATTTTTTTAACAAAGATATGCTCTTCTCACAGTTGCTTCTAAGACATTGCTGAGCATTTCTGGGGTTATTCTATTGAATGCTTCGAAGACACTGTCCCTTAGTTCTTCTCCATCATCAAAGTTATTTGCGTGTACAAAGTTCGATATATCCCCTAAGAAAAAATCCAGCTGTGTCAAATCAGGCGACCGCGCCGGCCAAGGGAAAAAAACGCACGGACTTCTCTGGAAGTATGTACCGGAGCGCCATCGTGTTGAAAGCAACAGTTCTGAACTTCCGCAATCGTTAAATCATCCAGAGATCCTCAAGATGATTCTCAAGCGAATTTCTGTAACGTTCGGAAGTCTGTGTTTCATGGTGAATAGAAGGAAAAATGATTCGTGTACCAAATATTGCAACCCACATATTAAAGCCGAAACGGTGTTGGTGTCTCGCTGTAATGTATAAATGTTCATTTTCTCGTGAACAATAATGTGTATTTTTTCTATCGAAGCTACCATGATTAGTGACCATGCTTTCATCAGTCCAGATGATTGTTCGAAAGTAATCTGCAAAAATTTCAACATTTCCTGGTATACCACTCACAGAATGTCCTGCGCCTTTCGTCATCGCCTGGTTTTAGCGCTTGACATATTCTGAATTTTTATGGACGGAATTTTTGTTTCTGCAAAATGAAATGGGTTGTTGATTGAAACCAGTTGATGAGGTATTATCAGTGTGTTGACTAATTTTCTTTCAAAATAAGTGGAACTGATGGCATTTTTCTTTGGAATTTCGAAAAAACATTTATGATGGCTGAAAATAGGTCGAAACACACATAAACCACTTTGTATGGTACATGGTTGAATTCAGAATAAAAAAAACCTTTCAGAATCTGTGAAAAAATTATCAGGACCGTATTCAAAAAACAAAAGTTGATGATATTTCCACGAATACGTAACGTCGCATGAAAAAATCGGTATCACCACGTTGAACGTCATCAAAAGTTGCTATGAAAAAGTATTCTCAATTTTGCTGTATCTCTAATAATAACGGCAAAAAAAAATAAAATAGATATTCCAAAAATTCACTTTTTTCGATATAACTCAAAAACTAAAAATAATTTTTGAAATTTTCGAAGGCCCTTGATATGAGCCTCCGAATGCGCAACTTTTTCCCCATTTAACCGACTTCGTATCTCTTACCGTTTTCGAGATCCTCATGCTGTTCAACCTTATCTTGGACAGACTGTATACTAATCAGAATAACAGAACGAAACTATCAAATATCAAATCATGTTGTTATTAGCGGTCCTTGGTAGGTGTGCGAAGATTCAATTTAGGTCGACATTTCGAAAAGGGGCAAGATGACCCGGCTCCTTGGTTGTGAATATTCATAAGAGTACTTGGTGCAAGACACTGTCACAAACATACAAAGATACAATACCAAGTTAATCGAAGTGTGGTGAAGAATGTTTAGCGATGATTCGACGAAACTTTGGAGAACAGTGTGAATCATCAGCAAACCTATATGATTCAATGGTACATTCATTTCAATAACCATGTAACCTCTTCTGCATTATTCAAGAACAAATTTCAGCTGAGAATTGTTTGGAACATAATATAGCTAATTTATCCAAAAGTTATTTATCTACTATCCGTTTTTACTCTCTAATAATTCTAGATTCTGGTTGCCTTGTACTAATGAAAACAAATTGGTTGTTTTACGTAAAGAACAAAAATGTTAGGCAGAAAATCTCCAATTAAATTAAGGCAATTAACGTAACCCAGTTCTAATCAATTAGAAGCTTAACAATGACTTACGCGTGCAAATTCGTTGCTCTCATGTTCATTAATTGCGCTACATAAAAGAACAACAGAATCAGCTTCAACTCCATAACACAGGGTTTCGTTCTGTGAATTTCTTTGGCAACATTTAAGTTTTATCCATATAGGATTCATCCGACAATAGGGAAATTTCCTTCAGATGCATTTTCATAAAATGAGTTCGGAACTCTCCAGTTGTATGTCCACGCTGTACAGAATGACGACCGATAAAGCCCAAGTCGTTTTCATGACGTACATTCTGAATCTAGTCTGAAAATTGCTGATGGTGAAGAGAATATAGCTAGCGGATAGCTAACGAATGGCTAACGAATGAAAAACGAATGAAGAAAATAGAAAAAGAAGTGAAACTGGTGAACAAAAACATACATAACCACAAATGCACTCAGAGCAGGGATTCAGAGGGTAGTTGGCTTCATTCTGACAGGTTATGGTTTTGTTATTTATGCATTGAATTATCTCGAATAGAGCTCGATCCTAAACGAAAATACCATAGAATCAATGGATCACTATCGGCTACATTCAATGATACTATCTCTCTTAATTTACTGGCATCGGTCAGAACAGAATGAAGCCGACACCCATGGCTCCTTCCTCTTGTTGTGCCTGTCAGTATTTTGAGTGGTAGACGGACTCGAAGTATTAGGCGCTGTTGCAATATATAATCTGCAAATGTCCTAGAAAAAATATCCGTTTCATTAAGGAACGAATTCATTAGCAAAAAAAATCACTGATGACAAGTTATGAATAACATATTGTTATATAACGATAGTGGAAAATTATAGTTACTATCGCAAAATATCATAATTTATCTCCATCAGTAATCAACTTCATTTAGCCAATGAGAGATTAAGGAAATTATTCAAAGTAGGATTGAAGAACCTTTTATATCCCATTGCTGTTATGATATAGTAATTATGCATTCAAGGAACAATTTCCGTAAATCTAGACATATTGATGATATCGGCAACGTCGTACTAGCACAGGATGTTTCAGAAACTACGTCATAGGAATGGTGGAGGAGCCAAGTTCACCCTTTATTTATTTTTTCTGAAGTGAAATTCGATCTTACGAAAAAGAGAAGAAATACGTATATATTATTTTTTTACAAGCTTCACAGTTAGATAGAAACCTTATTATAGGAAACTTTCCCATTGAAACATTAGGTATCATTGATTTATATGTATTACTAATAATGGGGAAGACCACTGATTTTTTAAAACGACATTATCGTGAACTCTATACTGAAAAACTACCAGTGAATTAATTTTGAATTTTTTCATTCATGCTAAGACGATGAAAAAAATAAATTAGTATATCTCCATTTCAAAACACATAATTCCTGCGCCATTTGAAATTTCATCAATTCATTGGTGTGACTGGTGCGACGTCTTAGTCCCAACACGCCTATTGTCCTTGAACTGACCAATTACACTGCAACACTGCAGAATGACGAGGTATCAGAGAGAGATAGCTACAGTTCGGGACTAATACGTCACGACTCCACCATCATATTTGGCTGTTTGAAATATCGAATGAAATATGCTGATTTCAAAACGATATAGATTCGATTCCCTTCAACTTCAACTCATAATATTGATTGTACATAAAATGTATATCATGATTCGTCGATTGATAGAGGTTTGCACGTATTTCTTCCCTCAGTGGTCTTCCCCATTCTCTGCTGCTGATATGTGAAACCATCAACTTCTTGAATACTGGTGAAGAAAATTCGAAAAACTGAAACTGAACTGAAACATTTCCTTCTGAAAAGTGCTTATTGGTGATAAAATTCGAATGCTAAGGTACACAAAAATTATACCAATGCCCGCATTGCGACTTTATGATAACCAAATCCGACCAAATTTAAAAAGCTATCTTTAGAATTAACGCCGGAACAATATAAGTATGAATGGACTAAATAAAAATTCACCGAGACTCCGCTATGAATATTCAAAATGCAAATTGAACTGGAAGCATTCGGTGAGCTCAATGAAATATTCAGCTGCAATGGAAATTATTATAAGGTCCTGCGGCATTTTTATCTGTTTAATCAAGTTATATGGCTTATTAAATGGTTTTTAGTGTGCTATCTATGTCAATATCCACCTAGCCATGACAATAAGACAACCTTGAAGCTTCAACTGATGTCACTTCCGTGAAAAAACAATATAGGAATAAACAACCCCGTATAATATGAAGATACTTACGATTTCCACAGTACCAACATATACAGGGTGAGTCATGAGGAACTGTACATACTCCTACCACATATTGAGGACCTTGAGGGGAATACCTGGCCATCAGAAAGTGTCTTCTTCTCTTTTTTACCAATATATAGGATGATCTACTAAACCCTAATCGACTGACCTATTCAGAATTGAGAAATTCCAGGACCGTTTTTGAAAAATTTCGATAGTTTAGTTTTTAACGAAAAGTTTATCCTGTATATGGTTTTTGTAAACTGTGACAGCGAATTTTCAAAGCACACAAACAAACATCAAGAATGAAATATTCTTAATTCTCCTCACACTTCCACAGATTTTATTCAATAAGCGATAAATTACTAGCAAAAACGAAAGTTTGACAACAAATTTCATTCTCTAGAAAATAATTTCTTCGCAACGCAAAAATTTCACAAATACGTAACATGTCCTTTTATTTTCTGGCCTGGATATCGTCATTTAATTTTTTGTGGAGGGTAATAATCACCCTGTAGATATTTTTTGATTCAAATAATTCAAGATAATCGAACAAAAAATAAAGGTATATTCACAATTATTTTCTGAAAGCTATACAGACTAAGGCGGATAATAATTCTAGTACGGTGAATAAGTGACCAAATTAAATGAATACAACAAATCAAATAGATAAAACTGTGAATTGAAATCATAAAATTATTTATAGCGATGGCCATCAACATTTTCACATATACCTAAAGATCTACAGGGTGATCATCATCCTCCACGAAGAAATTGAATTACCAAATCCAGGGATGAAAATAAAATAATATGTTGATCGCCATTGAGCTGAGGCATTGAGAATGTGAGTCCCCCTCTTAAAATTCATGGGTTGCGAAGTATTAATTTCCAAATGGATGAATTTTTGAAAATTTTTCGTTTTTTCATGAAATTTATAGTTTTTTCAAACTGCAGTGAAAGTGTGAGGAACATTTGAAATATTTTATTTTCTATGTTTGTTTGTGGCCATTGAAAATTTCTTTGTCACAGTTCATGGAAACGATATACGGGATGAACTTTCTGCTATGAACTAAACTATCAAAATTTTTCAAGAACGGTCCTAGATTTTCCTGATTCTGAATAACTCAGTCCCTTAGAAAGTAGTAACGGAGTATTCCATGAAAAAAGCAGACAAATCGAAGAAGATGTTCGAAAGTTATGACCAAAAGATGTTTTTGCCAAATCTCATGATTCACCCTATACATTGGAAAAGAAGTGTAGAAAACACTTTCTGATGGACAGTCGGTATTCCCCTCAGGAGCCTCTATTCGTGGTAGTACCATGTAAAGTTCCCCAGACTCACCCTGTATAGATCAATAATTAATAAGGAGACCGTTCGATTAGATGATTTCGCCTTGAAGCTTCTGAAAGTTAATAGTGGATATAAAAATAAAGAGCATATTAATCGAAAAGTTTCCAATATAAAACCTTGCGACTTGGGGTTTATTAAAACTTTACTGATATCGTTATATTGTTGATGTAATGTAAACTTGGCTATCATAATATTCAATGTCGATATGCTCTTAGCCTAATTCAGGAGAATATTGCCTCTATTCCATATACTGACTCCATTATTATAGGGGTTATAACCCTATACTAATATTATTTGATGGTATATCATGAAAGAGCGGCTATAGTATGAGAACAATCAAGCTTCATTATAGTAATTCCAAGATCTCTAAGAGTTTTTGATGGAATTTATATACAAGGTGTCTGTAAAAGGCTCGGCTGTGGACTCCTGGGATAAAATCAAGATGATTTAGGCCAACTTACCTATATCCAAAACCGTTTCGTTGAGTTGGTACAAGGCGTTGAAGTTCTGAGATGTTTTTGATCATCTTCAGTGACCTGCAAGTGTTTCAAACAACCATGTTGTCGTACAAATTTGGTGATAACTTTTCAGAGGTCAGACTGGAAACGTTTAACAGACGCATTCTCGAACATCATATGAATTTCTCAAATAAAATGAAATTGACTATTTATAATTCCGAACATCGTATTATGTCAATAATGGAAAGAAATCACTAATCGCCACCATTCTTTTCATTCTATTTGGTCGATTGAAACGCATCAAAACACAAACGAAATGGTAATTTTCTTCTCGGATTCCATCAAAATGTAGAATCGGTATTTAATTACAAAACTCGTCTGGTATATTGGTTCCACCGTCTGGAATTTCCAAATCTCGCCCTTTCCAAATTTTTACAAAAGAATCATAATCTCTGTTAGCATCTAGCAACTAGATGCGCCACTGCTCAGTGGAATGTGCTTAGATCAGAGCCTATGACAGACGTGTGTGAAGACTGGTTCATATAGTATTCGGCCAGGCAGCCGAGTGGTGAGCAAGTGTAACCCTTGTCCATGTCATTTGTGCTCGTGTTCATTGAATTATGACCATAATATAACAATCTATGACCTCGAAAACACCCAGATAACAATTTCGAAGAGAGTCGGATCATAATTGTCCTAAGGTATATATTGGTCAGACAGGTAGAACGTTTAACAGCCGCATTCTCAAACATCATATAAATTTCTCGAATGAAATGAAATGAACTATTCATAATTTCGAACATCGAATAATGTCAATAATGGACAGAAATCACTAATCGTCACCATTCTTTTCATGCTATTTGGTCGATTGAAACGCATCAAAACACGAACAAAATGGTGCTTTTCTTCTCGGATTCCATCAAAATGTTTGTCTCAATTATAAAATATTAAATCCCAAAACTGCGTTAACTCTGAATCTCACTTCCAGCCGTAATAACAATGTTAACTCAACTCAGACAATGATCCCGAAAAGACGCCTCGAGATATTTCACGTGCCTCGATTTTCTCTGCGTTTGATATGATTTTCCTTTTGTTAAGCATGTACGAGTGAGTGCTTCGGAAAATCACAAACATAGTAACGAATTTCCAGCTCTAATTTCATTCATCTCGCATCAGACGCATAATATATACACTTCAATTCGATTGCGTGTAATTCAATGTGTGTGTATGTATGGAAACAGTGTATTATAAAGCAAGAGCAATCAGTGAAGGGAATGGCTTGCTTCTCTTGTTTCTGATCGGTAGCACACATTACAGAAAAGCTTCGAAGGAAGACTCAGATCGTTGTCAGTATACAGGCTGATTCACGGTGGATGTCACATTAGACGTTTCTAGAGAACACAACTCAGGATTATTCTGAAAAGATGGTGCCTTGGATAATCAGTTGTGTTCTATCGACATGAAATATTCTCGGCGTTGCGACGTTGTATATTATTCCATTTTCAGATTCTCCCTGAAGATCTGATCTCATTGACCAATACACTTGGGTTCTAGCAGTAATGATTACAGAATTTAGGATTTTTTTGTGTCGAAACTATACAGGGTGTTTCATAATTGAAGGCTGATCCTAAAGGGCGATGATCCTTGGATGATTTTAAGAAGAGAAGTTCATATCAACATATGTCCTGAACCTCTTAGTTTTTGAGCTACAGGGTGTTGAAATCAGAAGCGTACAGCGTTTTTTTAAACTAAACATTCAATATCAGGTCTACGAGGACATCACTGGTAAAAGTAAAAGTTTGATTTTCGTCCCAAAACAAAATGTGTTTCCACTTATAGTGGGTGTCTACTGAATTAGCAAAAACAATATCCAAGAACTGAAGGAACAAAATTCTTTGGTTTTTATTTTTTTACGCGAAAACGGTACGTTGTATGAAAGTAAGTCTTGGAACCAAATTTGCTTCAAAATAAATAAGAATTGGAAAAAAAAATCTGGTTCTCAGAAAAATCAGTGGCGTACTATTTTTTTCTTCAAAAATTATCAGTTCGAACCCCGTACGGATGCCACTGGTGAGAATTTTCAAATATCTTTCACGTAAAAAAATGCTCCCTAATAATGAAAAGGTGTATACAAAATATCATAACAATATCTAAGAGTGATGAAAAATTATGATGAAAAACTTATTTTTTTCTTGAAATTTCATCACCCTGTAGCTCAATAACTAAGAGGTTCAGCACATATGTTGATATCAACTTTTCTCTTTGAAATCATCCAAGGATTATCGCCCTTGAGGATAAGCATTCAATTATGAAACACCCTGTATAATTGGTCAAAACGGTCTTTATGTCCCTATCCCAACATTTAATTCACTATCAATTGATATTTAATTGAAATAAATACAGGGTGGTTCTGAAAGAAGAAGATTTTTGACCACACTGAATCTATTTCAATTGAATATAAATTTTTTTTTCTCGCAATTGCATACTTCGTTAGTCCCAGCACTGGCTGGCCAATTGATAGTACATGGAAAGTTAAGACAGGTATAATATGGAGACCGTTTTGAACAATTATGAATAGTTTTGCCACAAAAAGAAAGTTGAAAAATCTCCATTTTTCACAGCCTAAATCTTTGTTACCATTCCCGCTAGACCCCAAGTGTGATAGATCGATGAGATCAGCTCTTTAGGGAGAATTTGAGAATGGAATCATATACAGGTTGTCCCTTTGAAAAAAATCATATTGTTGCTACTGTTCAATATAAGCGGTAACGTCGCAGCGCTGAGAAAATTTCAGGTCGATAGAACACAACTTATTATCCAAGGAACCAAATTTTCAAAGTGAATAGCCTGTATATGTAAATAATAGTCGAATTTCTAGTGTGGAGAAGCTATGTAGCTCCATTACAACAAGGGATATTGAATTTGTCTTATTCTTATATACAAATATACTGACTATATTCAAAGTTACCTTCCCACAGTGTTGAGAATGAGTGAGGTGATTCAAAGTTTGGTATTAGATACCTCCAAAAGAGGAAAGAAGAAGATTTAGTGCTTCAAGGGAGAGATATAGTAGTGCCAACACTGTGTTTCAATAAGAAAATTTGTTGCGATACGAGAAAAATAATGGCTATAAAGGGTGTCCTATATGTATTGGATAAAAAGAAGTGGGGTAGTAAAACTGCCCCACAAAGATAACCACCAATAAGATAACATATGGGGTTATTCAAAACAGCCTTTTGTTATTGATTTTTTCCAAATGGGCCGCGTTTTTCAGAAAAATTGAATACCTTTTGAACCATCAACATTTTGATGACCCCATATACCGTAAGTTTGATTGCAAATGACCACTTTCCCCACTTATGGAAGACCCTGTATACATATCGACTTACATATCTCAGGAGGGAAGCATTAGGACCAACATCAAGGAAAGATACCGAAGTTGAATGCATTATATTACATTTTTCTTGAGATATTGCGAAACAACTATTTTTATTTCCCAACTTCAACGCCCTGTATCTCGAGAACTGAACATTTTAAGACTGTATATCTCAGTGATTATGAAATCACGAGGGCAATCACCTGTCAAGCGTTGTCGGTCGAATTTCGCAACACCCTGTATATCCATTCTTGGAGCTTGTTAATGAAGTCAGATTTATACAGGGTGTCTGTGAAGGTCTTCACAAAAAAATACCACATATTCCCTACACCAAAATAAGTCGATTTGAGTAAAATTACCTTAGTACAAAGTTGCATCGTTTGGGCTCCAGAGGGCCTTGAAGTCGCAATTTTTAAATTGTTTTTCATATATTGGCCTAGAATTCTTAGGGGTGCAATTATTTGAAAAATCAAGTTCTACGCCTATGTATCATTATCAGAAAAAATTTTAACACCATTTTTTTTGCCACATGAAACTCTATCAATATACCAAATTTCAGCAAAATCGCATATGCCGTTTTAAATTTATATGGGAAAACCGATTTAAAAATTGTAACTTCAAGGCCCTCTGGAGCCCAAACGATGCAACTTTGTACTGAGGTAATTTCACTCAAATCGACTCATTTTGGTCTAGGGAATATGTGGTATGTTTTTGTAAAGACCTTTTACAGACACCCTGTATATTTGGTGAAAACGTTAGTCACCTTGGATCCACATTGCGATAGACGATTCCCGCCATTGAAGATCATGCAAATTTTTATTTGATGAGGATCTAATGGATCTGCATGCAAAACCAGTTCCTGTCTCTATGGATTAGAGTAATTTAAATACTGCAGGTTGGACTTTGCCGTATATCTACTAACTAGTAGTTATCTTACAGCTATAATTTGGTATGCACCACTCAGTTATTAAACTGGATTCCTCTAGCTTTACGATGCGTAATTCAATGCGGATACAGGGAATCTTGCTAAGGAGTACGTCCTTTACCGTTGTCTAATATAACTAACTTATGGCCCATTCATTGATTTGTTTACAATAGTTTACATCAGTTTGCGTGTGTTTTGTATCAGAAATAGTTGTGTTTTAATTGTCTACAATTTTGTTCGAGAACTCTTACAAACGTTTAAGAACATAAATTATTATTGTTGTGTACCCCATTGTTCATCTTGAGCAAAAAAATCCCGAATATAGCTTTCATATACCTCTCCAAAATCAGGACAATCCAAATTTGTATTTGAAACTAAGTTGGGCAACAAGTCTCTAGAAAAGCCGATCTCACTGTGCCCAACATAAGCTTGTCAGGAGTACCCATACCTTTGAAGACATCCATTCCGATGTTTGGTATCACTATCAGCAATAACCTTTCTTGAGAAAATCACGAGAGATCAATTGCTAAAAGAGCATCCCCCAAAACTTGGTTTTCTGTTTCGGGCCAGGAGCTATTTCACTTCCAGTCAGCTGCTCATGATCTATAAGGCACAGATCCGACCTGTTCTGTAATACTGTTCCCATATTTGGAGTGCAGCACCCAAACCTACCCTGAAACTATTGGTCTGTCCAAAAAAGGGCAATTCGTCTCGTGGGTGATGCCTCGCTCACAAACTCTTTCACTTCTCTGGAACACCGTAGAGAAGTTGGCGATCTGGCTCTGTTTTATAGATATTTTCATGGACGATGCTCTTCTGAAATATCAACAATTGTTCCTTCCTTGGCAGTCCCCGCGAGATTAGCCCATCGAGTTGAGGCTTCGCACCTCTTCATGGTCACTTTGGAGACCTGCAGAACATCTCTTTCCAAATACTCATTCATCCAACGAACAGTGAGGCTCTGGAAAACATTGCCAAAGGAGGTGTTCCCCGAGGCATATAACCTCCAGAAATTTGAGAAGAACACCAATTCCAACCTTATTTCCCTTGGTTCTCACGATGTTCTCTGAACATTACAGGATATCCCTTTTCGTGGAAACCAGAACATAAAAAAAATCAGATTACACTGACAAACTGGCAAAGTGCAAAGTACAGTGATTTCATTTGGCCCCTTCGCGACTGAGATTAAGATCGTACCGCGGATTGTTTACATTGTTTGGTAATGGTGTTTATGTTCATTTCGTTTTGGGATGCACTTTTAGCAATTGATCTCACGTGATTTTCCCAAGAAAGGTATGGTTACTCCTGACAAGCTTATGTTTGGCACAGTGAGATCGACTTTTCTAGAGAAAAGTCATGCTTGTACAATTTTCATTATTTTGCTTACTTCAACCCCCTGTATACTCCCACTCGTGTCTCGAAAAAAAAAACAATCGAGTGGGAATGTGTCACGTGGGAGAGTTAGTGACGTTGCTTATATACCTGCGATGTTTTGGTAATAAAACGCTTTGTATTAGGGCTCGTAAAGTGTCGCGTTTTTATTTCATTTGTTTTTTCAGGTCTGCCACTGTCGAGTACAACAATACGAATGCGCTTCGCTAGCAACGATAAATTTTTCGGTGTAAAAATGTCATTTATACGCCTCAACGTTTAATTTCGAACATTCTAGAATAATTTATTTGGTGTAGTTTGAGATAAATTAAACTTGCTGAAGAATCCCAAATCCGAAATATCCAAAACATATGCAGGAATTAGAGGAATTTATCATTTTCCGAAGAAATTCCATAAATATCACATCACGTTTTATCAGAATTAGACAAGATGATATTATTTATAACTCATCAAATAATAGCTAGTATTTCTCCTTTAGTTTCAGAGATGATTAAATGTGAAAAGTTCACAAACGATAAGATTTCCACAAAATTCCCAGACACACGACATGTTTCGCTAACACAGTACCTTCGTCAGGTGATATGCTAAATTAACCTTGGCTTGCTTATATGACAATACATTATGGAATTTTTGTTGAAATTAAAAAAATGGCTGCTCCAAGATGGCGGACAAGATTTGGTCCGATTCCATTCAAAATTGGTGAGTGGGGGTTTTCGAGGTCGGAGATCATAATTTTTTTGTTGAAATTCATGAATTCGGAATGACGGCTTCCAAATAATTTTTTGTTTTTGTATAAATGACGATAACTCCGTTGTTATCAACACAAAACTATCACTGCGAAATATCATCTGTTAGAAAAAAAATGTTATTTGTAACTAAGTCATAGTGAGCTATGACCTACACTTGAGAAACTAAAGTTGGTGCTGATATCTCAAATTCTAGAAGAGTTGGTATAAATTCCATATTTTTTTCGGAATCACTTTGAAAAACTGCTATGAGAATGTGAAATTCCTATTTGAATATTTTCATTAATAAAGAAGTAACGGAGGAGACAAGAAGATGATCAAAATCTGTTTTTTGCGTATAAAACAAAAACGAATAGATTTTATCAAAATATTTTTTCACATTATAGTTGGCCTTGACAAACTCCACATTTGGTGTCATTTAACCGACCTCGTATCTCTCACCGTTAAAAAGATACCCATGGTGAGCATGGTAAGTGGGACACACTGTATACGTATAATTATAGGAATGGTGAATACAAACAATGATAAATCGCAGCCCTATACCATCCTATATTATCCAGTAGCAGCTGTGAAAAATCGATATGATAACAGACTAGGAGCACGTGTCAGTCTCAGCGGAGATTGACGTTTGAAATTAAAGAATTTTAATCAACTGTGTCATCCGATTTCCGATTCTGATCATGCGAAAACAATTCAGGGGACGTACAGTGAAAGCGAACAGATTATTTTAATGAAAAAATGTCAGAAAACCTATGTCGCATCAACCCAGGGCCTACTAGGCCCTGATCAACCCCTCAGTTAAAGCATAAAGCATAGCTAAAGCTGATCCATTATACTCTCCTGAATCTGCCATCAGGGCCCGATTTTCCTTGCTCTTCAGCCGCTTCAAACTTACTTCCAGCTGACTTATCATGATGGTCAACCCAATGATGTTTCAACTTATTGTGTTATATGAGGTATTGCAGTCTGATGATGGCCTTTGTGCCGAAACCGGTTACTTTTCAATTGACCAATTTTCACATACAGTGTGGTCGACTGACTTTGAGTATTTATTCTCATTCAACAAACTTCGGAGTTCGTATCGAAATTCATCAAATAAATAACACCGAAAAAATTCAAGGAGTGTTTCCTCGTGACATTCTAGCAAATAAAGATTACATAAACATGTGTCCTAACTTGCTCCGTTTTTGAGATACAGGATGTTAAAGTTGGAAGTATTAACTGTTTCTATTTATAACCGAGTTTATAACACCACTGTATGAGCTTCCATGGTGCCAAAATTCAGTATGGATGGAGACCGAGAAAGCCTTGTAGATTGTAGATTGTAGATGGGTCGTATAGGCTGGGAGACCTCTCGATCACTGCGACCTAGAAGATCTATTGTGATTTTCCTTATCTAGTTTTGGTCCTCTAACCCTAGACTTCTGATGAAGCCTACGATTTTCCTGACGGTTGAATTTTCCACCTCAGCAGGGGTGAGATAGACCTGTTCTAGGTGGTTCAGCCTTTGGCAAACTAATACTTCACATGAGCAAAGTATGTGTTCCGCGGTTTCGGTCGCATTGTTACAAAAGCGGCAAGTGTCAGTCTCCGCCAGGCCCATCTTTTCGAGGTGGTACCTCAGAGGGCCGTGTCCTGTGAGAAAGCCTGTGATGAGCTTCAGCTCTGGTTTGCTGAGGCTGAGTAGCTCTTTGGCTCGGTTCTGCGAATGGTTGATGAACCTTTTCGCTTGTCGTTGATCTGGAGTTGCTCTCCAGTAGGAGGACTTTTCAATTTCTTCCCATTTCCCGAGTTCTCCCTTTAGGTGACATTTGTTTATTCCACAAAAAGGCTCAGGACCAAAAAGTGCAGATGCTGCACCTTTTTTTGCAAGGCGATCAGCTGCCGATAATTCACCCTGTATCTCCGATATAAATACTGTGAGACTTTTCCTGAAACTGAACCTGTATTTTCATTCCGCCTGATAGGTCAATGAATCCAACTTCCCAAGTAAGGTCCATAGCAAATTTTGAGAAAATATTACTGGGTAGTTCAATACTTATGGACGTGTAAATAATTATTCGAAACTGATAATTCACCCTGTATCTCCGTTATAAAGACTGTGATACTTAGTAGTAAGTCATTTTGAGCGATCATTTAACTAAAATATATCAACTAATCATAATGAGAACTGGTTTCATAATTTTAATACTTTCAACTTTCTGTTTATGATTGTTACGATGAGAATTGATGGCGGGAAAATAAAAAGCATCAAATCCAATTCAGTTTTTCCTCCTCTTCACGATTCCTTTCATGAATTCTGTTAATTATTACATACAGTGTGTTATTTTAATATTTTGAATAAATGTGAATTTTTCCTGAAGCCGAACCTGGACTTTCACTCTGCCCGATAGGTGAATGAATTCAACGTCCCAAGTATAAGCTTCATACCAAATTGAAGGGAAATATACTGGGTAATTCGATTCTCATAAACGAATGAATAATCATTCGAAATCGATAAATCGCCCTGTATCTCCGTTATGAAGACTCTAAGGCCTATCAAATATCGTATTTTCAGAACCCCCTTGGTGAATCCTATGTATTATTGAGATATTTCCCTTTACCTGTGAAACACCCTGTATATGATATGTTTCTGTTCAAAAAATAGTCATTATTCAATATTATGTGAACGAATTAAGTATATTTTAATAATTTTCTGCATTTTGTTATTTCATTACTATAATTATATAAAATTTCCCAATATAATGATGACTATGACAGGTACGGATTTATTACTATACTGATCTTATTATTTTGACTGGAATATAATATGGAAGTCATTAGCATAATATTACATTATATCAGTCTTTTTATTAGTCTTTTTATTAGAATTCTCTCACAATACATATTCATTTTTTCACCTATCCAAAATAGTGATTCATAGTAATAATTACTATAGAAAATTTCTATGAAAAAAATCTTTTTATGAATTTTGCTTGGAACTATAATCGACGCACTGTATGGTAAAGAGTTCAATCATTATGGCGTATTTCAGCTTTTTTTTCTGTGTAGGTAAAGTGAGACGTTCCAAAATTTCCTTCAGATTTTAAAAGTTCCAAATCACATGTCGAAATTTGAAAAACAATCAATATAGCAAATATTTTGTGATGACTCGTGTCTTTTTTTGTCACGTGACAGGACCTCCTGTTCTGCCCTAACTTCGGATCACTTTATATACCTTTGTCACTTGCCCTCCACAAAGATTCCTTCGTGATGTGAGAGGCTCAAAGGACGAAAAGGGATTTCGGGATTAGTCCGGCGCCTGTTTTTATGAACTGCGATTAATTGAAGACAGATAAGATGAAATTACATTCCTCTCGTGGAATCGTCCCTATCCCTTTGGCGAGAATTTCTTGAAGGGTCTAGTTCGGTTGCCACAAAGGCTTTCGCGAAGCTTTCCAGGATTGCTTTGTTGGCGTCTTTGTGTAGTTAGGGGTACTTTTTACAATATAATATTCGATAGCGAATTCCATCAACTCCCAGTTAAATCTTTAGGTATTATAGAGATCATAATATATCACTCAGTAAATTGAATGGTTCTGGATTCTCAGGTAACTTGAAAACTTTCTTCAACTCTTATTTAAAAAACCGCTCTCTTTACGTAGAATGTCTTGGTTCGAGTTCCGTGAGTTTTGTAACAACATCTGGCGTTCCACAAGGCCCTGTCCTGGGACCGCTTTCCTTCAATCTATTAATCAATGACATTATTGAGGATCTTGGAGTCAACTGTTCGTGATATGCGGATGATTTGAAATAATATAAAAGAATAAAATGCATGAGCGATTGTGCTGCCTTACAAATTGCCCTAGATATGTTATATACCTGGTGCATAAAGAATCATCTGCTGTTTGAACGCCAAAAAGTGTTCGATTGTAACATTTTCACGTAAGCAGAATAACTTTATTTATAATTACTCAATTGGCAATGACGTGACCTAGGTATAACCTTTGATCATAAATTATCTTTTTCGAATCACATAAATAAAATCACCAATGAATGCTCCAGAGCTTTAAGTTTCATTGTCAAAAATACTCGCGATTTTACGAAAACGGATACACTGCTCCTTCTGTATAACTCATATGTTCGATCAAAAACGGATTATGCTTCTGTCATATGGTGTCCATACTATAATGTTCATATAAATAGCCTTGAACGAATCACTAGACGTTTCATGAAATATCTATCATTCACTATGTTCCCTGCTATAAACAAATGTTGTTTCTTGGGAATAATAAAGTTGATTGATTGATTGAAAGACGTCCAAAGATGAGTAAAAATTCAATATTTTTTCAATATATCTATATTTCTTACCGTCTCGTCACTGACAAGCTACTGGTTTTTTACATCAGATTCCCTGATAGAAATAGTAGATTGTTTTATTACGATCAAAAGTGACACTCTGTTTGACAATCGAATTTTGCATTTGCGAGGCGGAGCGTTTAGCGAAGCCGAGCGATAGCAAAATTTGCGAGTCGAACAAAGTCACTTCTGATCCGAATGAAACATGCTATTTTTTCTGCAACCGAAACAATTAACTCAAATAAACATGTGAAGTAACCACCAATGCCGTGCCATGTGTATGCAATGCAACAAATATTGACAAATAATCCATGTGGTAAGAATATTCTACCTGCATTAACAGCAGGTCAGGTTTTCTAGGATGTTCGAATTGTAGTTCCAATATAAATACAACCACAGAGTGACATATTTGTTTATGGACCAAGTGCTCTAATGGCAAATACCGCGCCAGTGCCAGCTATAGGAACAAGACGTGGAAAATGTTAGGTTAGTGAGCATATCAACAATGATAATAGTGATTATTTATTCCTCTCCATACTACACTGTGTTTGACTTGATAATCAAATGAAGCTCAACAATATCGTTGTTTGAGACAAAAAAAACTATAGCTTGGTTTAGCTCCTAGGAACTAAAATTCAACTTTAGCTCCTAGGAACTAAATATGTTGCCTAGCAACATACCTATTTTTGTGTCAGTAATAGAAACGTCAATTTAAGAGCTAATTTTGGTATCAAAATGGACGACTTTTGTGTCGGTTGCAGAAAAAATTTGTTAAACGCAGTGCCATATTGGGGCAAATCATCTGATTTGTCCCACTACAAATATTTTGAAATAATACGTATATTTTTATTTTATAGAAACGAGGAGAGAAAATCCCAAAAAATCAAGTAAAATCAAAACTCATCAACCGATAATCTTCAGAAAACATGAACCAACCCATCGCTAATTCCATCGCCTATGATCAGCAGTGGCTCCAGCATTTCTCATCCGGCCTGGATCATCCCGACGTCCTTCTTCCGGTTGCTCCTTCGCAGATGAAAGCACTCGCGTCCTTGTTGCGGTATCCAGACGGTCCCGCAAGAGATGGCGGTTGATCCTAGTAGGCTTAGCAGGCACGCTGGAGCATCCCTCGGGAGACTCGGGAGGGAATGGTGGCACGCTAGGGGGAAGGGGGGTGAGAAGGAGGAATATCGATCTGTGGAGTGTGAGGTTGAATATGCAAATGGAATGGATGATGGAAGGTGGGAGGGAAAAGGGAAATTTGTGCCAAAATTCCTATTGGGTTTATCATCATAGGTGGTTTCTTCAACTAAATATATTTTTTCTGCAACCGACACAAAATCCGTCCATTTTGATACCAAAATTAGCTCTTAAATTGACGTTTCTATTACTGACACAAAAATAGGTATGTTGCTAGGCAACATATTTAGTTCCTAGGAGCTAAAGTTGAATTTTAGTTCCTAGGAGCTAAAGTTGAACTTTAGCTCCTAGGAACTAAAAAAGATCTACAGGACGTCATCAAGAATAAACAACATTGTGACGGTTGGTTATTTGGGTTGAGAGGCATACCTGATTTGTTCCCGATTTCAGAAGATTTGGCATTTCATACCCATGCTGGAGATATAAATACACCTTATTATAGTTTAGTATTGGAATTAATAACATCTCAGTTAAGTATTTTTGTTTTGATCAGGGAAGCCTTCAAGATTCAAATACTTGCTTGATCTGTATTTCATTCGTTATTCTCGGGATGGATAACTTGTTTTTGGATAATCACGGCAAGCAATAGTTTTTTGTCTCAAACAACGATATTGTTAATCTTCATTTGATTATCAAGCGACAAACATTGTATTACGGAGAGGAAAAAATAATTGCTCTTCTTATTGTTGATGTGCTCACTAACCTAACATTTTCCAAGTCTTGTTTCTATAGCTGGCACTGATGCGGTATTTGCCATTAGAGCACCTGGTCCATACACAAATATGTCACTCTGTGATTGTATTTATATTGAAACCACAATTCGAATATCCTTGAAAATTGAATGAACCTGCTGTTGATGCAGGTAGAATGTTCTCACCAGACGGATTATTTTCCAATATTTGTTGCATTGCATACATATGGCACGGTATTGGTGGTAACTTCACATATTTATTTGAGTTATTTGTTTCGGTTGCAGAAAAAATAGCATGTTTCATTCGGATCAAAAGTGATTTTGTTCGACTCGCAAATTTTGCTTTCGCTCGGCTTCGCTAAATGCTCCGCCTCGCAAATGCAAAATTCGCTTGTCAAACAAAGTGTCACTTTTGATCCTAATAAAACAATCTACTATTATTTCACTTGATTTTTTGGGATTTTCTCTCCTCGTTTCTATAAAATGACAATATAAGTACGTACTATTTCAATATATTTGTAGTTTTTTTTTCTGGTTCCCACGAAAAGGGAAATCCTGTAATGTTTAGGGAACATCGTGAGAACCAAGGGAAATAAGGTAGGTGTTCTTCTCAACCCATTTGGCCCTGAAACAACTTTTTCCGATTTCGTATATTTTTTCTCATAAGCGGATGATAGAAGGTCCAATGAGTCGAGGAAAAATTATTACAAAAAATGTCGATCTCCAGTGTTGGAAAAAACAGCTGTCCCTTCAAAAGGACGGTAGGATAAAGGGCTTCTATTAGAAAACTAATCAGATATTCAATAATATGTTTATATTATATCATATAAAATAGCAAATTAGTTAGAACTTTTAGAAAATAATTAGTATGATAGGCCAAAAAAAGGTATCATAGCCTCATTAAGGTCATGATTGAAAAACGGTCAAGATCGATCCAAATTTTGACAAAATCCTTACGATCGCGATCGACCTTGTTTGAGATTTGAACAGAATATGATGTGACACTGGCGACATCTTCAAACCGTCAGCTGAATCAGAAAAATACAGGTTTCGTTTTGGAGTCCTTTCAAAAGGACGGTTGGGTAAATGGGTTGAATTTCTGGAGGTTATATGCCTCGGAGAACACCTCCCATGGCAATGTGTTCCAGAGCCTCGCTGTTCGTTGGATGAACGAGTCTTTGGAAAGAGATGTTCTGCAGGTCTCCAAAGTGACCACGAAGGGGTGCGAAGCCTGAACTCGACGGATTAATCTCTTGGGGACTGCCAAGGGAGGAACAATTGTTGATATCTTCCATAAAAATATCTTTAAAATAGAGCCAGATCGCCAATTTTTCTACGGTGTTCCAGAGAAGTGAGTGAGTTTGTGAGCAAGGCATCACCCAGGAGATGATTTGCCCCAAAATGTCAGTGCGTTCAACCAATTTCTCTATCAGAGAGCCTAAAAGAAGAATCCAGTAGCATTCCAGCGACACTTTGTCCGAAAAAATGTTTGAAGGAAAGAAATATAGATATATTGAAAAAATATCGAATTTTTACTTAACTTTGGACGTTTCGGGAACGAATCTGCTACCGTTCTCAACATGAAAATGCAAAATATCGTTCTTTGGAACTTGTGCTCTGCCTATAATTTGAATCTTCTCAGTGTCATTCTGATGTTGGCATATGAATGAGTAATTTTGGTCTACAAATGAGTTACATGATGTTTTTATTGATTGATCTTGAAGCTACCATTTTCATGTTCAGTTTTCAGTAGTGAATACCATGATCTATCTATATCAACTGAACAGGAAGCAATGCTATTGTCTCCGTTCAGAAGAATGCAAGCGGATTCCTTGATTTTCCTTTTTTGGTTGTTATCTTTCCTCCCTATGATTTTGATATTATTCCACTCTGCTATATTTTGTCCATATTCAGTAAGAATATGTTTAGTAACTTCGATTTATCGATATGTCTTTTCTTGATATTATTCTTGTGTTCTTTAGTCCTTACTGAGAGAGGTCTTTTCGTTTCACCTGTATAATACTTTC
Organism: Phaedon cochleariae; assembly: GCA_918026855.4. Classification (NCBI taxonomy): domain Eukaryota; kingdom Metazoa; phylum Arthropoda; class Insecta; order Coleoptera; family Chrysomelidae; genus Phaedon; species Phaedon cochleariae. Next base: position 32,465,550 of record OU896722.1, on the reverse strand, counting down.
CACAAACACATGGTATACTATAAATACAATTTTTTGATGATTGTTTTTCATTTTTTGGCTTTGTTTGAGGTAGAATGGATCTCATTGTATTTTCAGTTTTGAACACAGTTTCCACTTATCACCAACACGTTTTATTTTTTCAGATATGCCGGGAATGAACGGTATTATATTCGTCGTTATTGATGGTTGTTTTTGTTTTGGTGTATTTTCTTTGTTCTCAATTTGGTGTCCATATTCAAGACATCTCTTCAGATTACTCTATAACCATGATACATATTATTCTGGAACATAAGCAAATTCTATGAATATTTGTTACTTCGACGTCCTCTCGCAGTGCGTCCTACATATTATGAAACACCCCGTATCTTGCAAATGGTTAAAACGTTCAAATATTTTCGGTATTTGATTATCAGAATTCCCAATATGAAAATTCTTGACATAATACTACAACTGCATTGCTGACCAATTTATACACAATGAAAAATCGACCATTATCGACGTCATATGCACCTATCCCCAAAATATTTATCCCGGAATTCGATTACCCCGAATTCCATTCATAGTCGATGAATATACGCCGAGCGAAAAAGGAAAACAAAAAAATCTAACGAATCCCTTTCGAATGCGGATTTACCACAACCACAATTATTATGCTTTCCATAACTGGATCGTATGGTTTGGTGGAATGATTCGACGAACACCGATCCTAATTACTGCAGTCAAATTCTAATTGCTTTCGATGATTTTACGACTTTTGATTACCGAATACGCGGTCGTTAATGATTCTGCATTCGGACGTTCATACGTGGGGTGATTGGAAAGGGAATTCCAATGTTTCTGTGGTCGGAATGAACAAAATTATTGTCCGCCAAGGCTACCAGGCCTTAATCTCCTCGATCCCACTGAACACAATCATGTGCCTTGAGTCATTTGACATTATATCAAATATACGTTTCAGCGACAAAGTATAATTATTGTTATGCTCAATAGTCGATTTTGGGCAGCAACGAATATTTCCTAAACCCGAAATTTCAACAGTATCCGTTTATGAGCATGACAAAATGAGTAGAACTAGTTTCAAGCAATTTGAAATGTACATACATAAAAAACTAGTTCTTTTTATACGAAAGTAATGGGCAAAATAATTGTGCAACAAGTGGGGAAGGATAAATTTTTCTCACGAGTGTAAAAGTTTGTGGCACGAGCCTGAAGGGCGAGTGATGCAAACACACGAGTAAGAAAAGAACTTTTTCTACAAACGCTTGACAAAGTAGCCTTTGACGCTTTCAAATTCCAGAACAAAGTTGACGTTTTCCCAGAAATGTCATTCTTTGCGCTCGTGAGCGGAAATATTGAAAAAACGCTCGCACATCTCTGTAACCTATACTTATCTATTCTTGAGAACCTCCAATTCTTTCATTATGGAAAATAGTGACAGTGAATCATCAAACACACCTCCTTCCTGATGATATAGCAGAAAGCGCAAGAGTTTGAATCACTTACCGGAGAAATCAAGGAAGAAATATGAATTACAATATTATACATTCATAAATTGGTGCCACTCCGAAATGGTGAATATGTATTCAGAAAACGTTTTACTGGCTTATTTTGGTAAAAAATCAAAGACTTTGAAGTCATCAACTCATTGGTCTATATATTCGATGGTACGTATACCGCGCTCCGCTCCGCATCGCGCGGTAACTTTCTTTGTCGAGCGGCAATCTATCACTTTGCGCTCTAAATACACAAATAGCTATTTCCCCACATGTCGCACACTATACTGTTTCTACAACTACACTCATTCAAAGAATTCAAAGTAATGTCAATATTGGTATTCATTTTATAATGTGGCACTATTCCACATTGAATATTGTGACCAAAGAGTAGACGCCTTTCCTAGTTCCCCAAAGTTTTTCAAAAAAGTACACTTTCCGAAAATGATTTCATTCCTGTATTCTTTTTGGATTTCATACATTTCTCGTATATGCCAATTCATACTTTTTTTCTAGAAATTTCCGTAAACATATCCAACTTTCGCAGCTGTTTCCATTATCTCTATCTCTGACGGTGTATTTATCAAAATCGTCAAATCTCGGTATATACATAATATTATTTATTATGAATTTTTGGAATAATATTTGATGGAAAATGCGATTTCTATCGAAAGCACTAATGAGAACTACCCTAAAGAATTTAAAAAACTTCTTCTGACAGTTGTGACAACTATATTCAAAGCTGAACAGCAGCCAATTAAGTTTTGGTCGATTTTTGTTAATTCTCCTTGGAAATGTATGTGATGTTGGCAAAGTGCTGTGAGAAAAAATATTTCTCACAGTATGAGCAATACATGGTTTTGAAATTAAGTAAGCTATGAGAAATGCGCTACTTTTCATAGCAGTAGTAGGAAATGTGATTTTCTCAAGTTCTTTGGGAGTATAATACTGACATCTGAATATTTATTAATAATAATAGATGGTTCTTCATGTTAACTTGATTTTTCATAGAGGCCCATTGAGATACAAATTTTAAGAGGAATAAGTTGTTGATTTTGCTACCAGGTTGAAAGGTTTCTATATATCGTCGCTGCCATTACGAATGGGCCTATCTCGATATTCACAACTTTTCAGGAGAGTGGTTTAAAGAAAACTGCGGTGTTCATTTTGGCTGTATCACTGGCATTCACGTCTCATTTCAATTCATTATTTCAAAATTACGTAGACAAATCAATGTAGAATAATGAGGCATATATATATTTTTTCAAATTTCACGTGTTTCGTTTTAATAAAATATTGATTGAGATAGGCCCATTCGTGAAAATAATAACAGTTCTGGTTTCTACATCAAACCAGATAGGCCCCTCTATTAATTCTTACAAATATGTGTTTTTCAATGAAAAGGTAGGCGATTTTTCAGTATATTTATTTGTATTGAGAAAGAACTTACAAAACATATAAAACAAAAAAAAATCCATCTCAAAATCTAAGTATTAGGTGATGTTTTACTGAAGAAAAACAGTATTAACTAAAATAAAAAACAAAATTCTGAATCTTTAACAGTTTTGAACTGAAATGGTACTCTGAGTTGACACATGAATTCTGACTAACCTTAGTAACTAGATACTATGTTTGTGTGTGCGGCAAAGAACTGTAAAACAAAACATCGTCAGGAGATCTAATGACAGGCTTGTTACCAGTACAAAGTGCCATTAAGTCATTGTATTTTAGCAAAGATATCGGCCTGGGTCCTTTGTTTAACTTCGAAAGAGTTATAGTAATGCCAGTATTTCGTTTTATAGTGAGAGCGCGATATTGAGTCTCCAGGTGACTGGTTTTGAAGAACATCTTATTTGGACTATCTTTTTTTACTGAAAACTCAAAGATATCGGTCCATTTAAAATCCTTGCCAATGTGGTCAGTTCTTATAGACTTGAATCTATAATCTCCGCAATTTTTTTTAAAATTCAAAGTCATCGAAATTTGATGGATAAGCTTGATAAGGCTTTCTCTGTCTGGCTAGACGAAATACTGGCACTAGTTGGCTTGGAGTAAATAAGTCACCAACCTCCTTGACTGCGTAATTAATAGCACTATGTTCTGAGTTCCCTTCATTTTGGCCGTGATTAGGAGAAAAAAAACGTAGGCTTATTTCTTCCAAATTCAACACCGTGCAAAAAAGAGCAGCGGCCATGATAGAATTTTTATCGATCGATTGTCTTTGTGAAATGAAATAATGATAATTGATACATAATAATATATTATCTCCGTGGCCTATGTGAAAACTACCCTCCATCTATTGCTAAAAAATTATGACGTAAAGGCATATATCAAGATTCGCCCAGCAAGACACACATGAAACATGTGGCATAGGGGCCAATGTCAACTTTGGCCTTTACGTAAAAATATTTTTTTGTATATTCTGAGATAGGCCTTATTGTTATCATTCCATAAAGTATAAACCATGTAATATTGAGATATGCCACTTTGTCATGACATAGAAAAGGTCTTCTAATGCCTAAATATGGGAAAAACTCATTTTCGTCGAAAATCGAGTTAGGCCCCTTCGTAATAACAGCGACGATATAATAGATGCAGTTAGGGCATCAATGGATTCATGACCTATTAATCGTTGATTTCTACCCCATTGAAGTGGCACGAAATCACTATTTCTGGACGTCAATAGTTATATTTGGTTAACTAGGCAGCAAAGTAGTAGATTGACTGCCGTGGCTGAATTCATAGCCGAGCGTAGCGAGGCTAGGAATCCAGCTAAGGCAGTCAATCTACTTTGCTGCCGAGTTGAACATATAATTTTTTCTCCGATTGTTCATAATGATATGGGAGAATATTGTATTTGCGAATCGATACAATTCCCACAATCTCTTTATTCTTCCTGTATAGTGTTCAATTAAAATAAAATTTGATAGAAATTGCAGTTGTTGGTTTGACAATTCATGAAATTTCTGACAGTTGTGCGAAAAAATATCGGTATATTTAAATTATTATATAATGGACAGTGATAGCGACCTGGAAGTATACTTACACCTCCATTTAAGGGAGGTGGCAAAAAATATAGAGTTGAATTTGTTGCCGGAGAAGTCTCGGATGGAATATGAAGGAAATTATAAACGATTTATAAATTTTTAATTTTGCTGATACATATCAATCAGCAAAGTACCCACTTTGCTGCCTAGGCAGGAAAAATAATACTTTGCTGATCGATATGTGTCAGCAAAATTGATATTTGCTGCCAATCGGAGGAAAAATATTATTCTGTCATTAAAACGTCCTGAAAAAATTCCGATTTCATACGCTAGTGGGTACCCACGAGAAGAAGATTTCCACTAAAATACATGGTATATGGTATGGTATATGGTAATTTGTCATAAAAACACAATTTAACTGGTATAAAAATCACTGGTGTGGAATTTTCTTGCTTAATTTTTGATTATTGATCCATTTTCTCAGCGTTGCTTCAACATAGATGTCCACTGAGATGAATCGGTAACTGCTGATATCAATGTCTCATTACACGTCTCAAGCTTTGTCGGAATGACAATCGAGGAACACTAATTAACAATGTTGTAGCGAAACGTATCTCCAACTCTGGTTCCATCAGTCCTCCACCAGATAATTATTCGCGTTCCATTCTCCCAAAACTCTATCCAGACTTTGTCGTCGTCACCTAACACATATTCGAGACGAAAATCATAAACACCCCCTCACCCTCCTGCCCTGAACACGGTACCTCAAACAACCAATGAATGAAGAGGCCAAGGGAAGGAGCATACATGTGACATACTGTGACGTCACTGCTGGGCAGTGATGTTCCTGATACTAGGGTCCCTTCATGCAAACTGACGTATTTTTCATCTACAGGGTGCGGACAGATCATAGCTCCTTTCTCTTTTAATCATCTAGTGACTTTGGTTTTGTGTATTGGCGTCCCTGACATGACATTGCTGTCACGTCGACTTCATAGGCGTTGAAAGAGATCTTACAGAATTTTAATTTCATACTTTATCTCAATACGACATTATTCAAATCTGTTTTGGAAGGATGGTAAAATGTGCTGCGTTAGGCTGTATCAATCAGTTGGATGGCAAATTTGAATTTGTCAGCTTCCTATCAAATGCAAATGAACTTAGAACATGGGAAGTGAAGTGACCGAATGGGGAAAATTGGTAAATACATCAGCATGATAGTCGAGGTAAAACTAACACGAAATCACATATTATACTTTCTCATTGTGCCTATATAATTATCCAGTCCACAAGTTTTTGAATGCATTTCAGTAGAAACAGTTTTGATCGAAACGGAGGATTAAAAGAAGAGGCATATGGCCTACCATTTTAAAAATTTTTACCTACATTCAGAAAATATTAAGTGTTCGTCAGAAACTGCGAAAATGATTTCCAACATGAATATATACAACATACATGACATATGAGCACATTAGTTTGAATACCTACATAAAATTTTTCACCATTTCCCAACCATGAGGCTTATGGTATGATATCAGAATAGTAGACTTAAATTTAAGTTAACACTTCGAAATTCTACGACTTTTCAAGTGGATAAAAATAACTCTAGAAGATTGCCAATCCCGTTCAATCCCCAAGTATACGATGGGACTTGATAAGGTTCTCAAAGACTTAGGTTTTGAAAGCGTTTATCAGTCTGGGTCAAAATTAGGCAATTTATTAGGCAATCCGAAAGATAAAGTGGACACACTTGGAAAGTCGGGAATATACGAAATGAGTTGTAATGATTGTGATGAAACATATATAGGCCAAACCAGGCGACCCATAAAAACAAGGTTCAAAGAACACATAGCCCATTTGAAATATGGCAGGTTAGATAAATCTTGTGTAGCCGAACATATGTTCAATCACAATCATAACACACATATTACTAACCTCAAATTAGTTGAGCAAGTTAATAACATTAGAAAATTAGACGCATATGAAAGCTTAGAGATATTTAAGAATAGTAATAGAGTAATGAATAAGGATAATAGACCTATTCCATATAGCCCTCTATATAGTTTGATAGTATAAAAATTAAGATTGAAATTGTGAACTCAACCATGACAAACATTGACTTGACGGTTAGTATTTTTTACAGTTGGATGAACATATACCTAGTATATAAGCAGCACACTAGAATAGGATATTTAGTTTTAATCTTCTCCTGAAGATGCTAACATAGTTAGCGAAACACGTGTCGAGGCGTTCAAAAAATTGGTTTGGTTAGTGGTAAAACAGTGTAATGCATAAGGCTTAGTCTGAAACCAAAATTCATTTATTGATAGGTACTGCCTAAGAACAGTCCCATTTGGTAAAACGTATCAAACTTCTAAATTTACTCACTGCCTCTTTCCAAAGACTCGTTCATCCAACGAACAGCAAGGCTCTGGAACACATTGCCAAGGCAGGTGATTCCCGAGTCCCAGTCCATTCGAGAACAAATTTTCTGTTCAATTCGACTCTTTCGTGTACTCAGGGATATTACAAACAGTCCTTCCTTCCCCTCTTTATATTCAATGCACACACCAACACACCCCCTCGCATACGTGGCTACGGAAGTTTGCCAAACTGAATTCCATCACAGGGTCCGGGTCGTGAACAACTTCCACCCGCGTATCCTTGTCAAAGCGTTCGCTTTCGTCGCCTCGAGCCACCTTCTAGTTACCCCAATCGCCCCCACCCTGTCGCTAGACGTCCTAGACGACTTCAGGTGAATTCGTCAAGAATGGGGAGGGTGTGTGTGTGAGGGGGTGTTTGATATGCACCTAGGGTAGGAAAATCCGGACTAAGATTGCTATTCCGGGGGATCTTAAATGGTTTACAGACTACCTTACTAGTCACTTTCAATCAACAAAAGTAAATAATGTAATATCAACAAAAAATCAGTCATATCTGGAGTACCCCAGGGTAGCGTATGAGGACCACTATTATTTATTCTCTACTTGAACGATATTAGTTATTTCACTTGATTTTTCGGGATTTTTTCTCCTCATTTCTATAAAATAAAAATATGCGTAGTATTTCAATATATTTGTAGTGGGACAAATCAGATTATTTGCCCCAAAATTTCAATCAATCAATCAATCAATCAATCAATCAATCAATCAATCAATCAATCAATCAATCAATCAATCAATCAATCAATCAATCAATCAATCAATCAATCAATCAATCAATCAATCAATCAATCAATCAATCAATCAATCAATCAATCAATCAATCAATCAATCAATCAATCAATCAATCAATCAATCAATCAATCAATCAATCAATCTTTCATTTCCATTTTTCGACATTGTATTATACATGTATTAGAATTGTCAGTCGGTGAAAACTATACAATAGAAACATTCTTTCAATGAAAAACATTTCAGTTCTAATTTGAATGGAGATAATATAGTCTATCAATATTTTTCATTTTTTCTGGAAGATAGTTAAACATTCTGAGACCAAGATGGTCAGTGAAAATTTGTTTGAAAAAATGTTTGAAGGAAAGATATCGAAATATCGAATTTTTACTCATCTTTGGACGTTTCGGGACCGAATCTGCTTCCGTTCTCAACATGAAAATGCAAAATATTTCTCTTTGGAAGTTGTGCTACTTATAGTTTGACACTTTTCAGTGTCATACTGATGTTGGCATATGAATGAGTGATTTTAGTCTACAAATGAGTTACAGGATGTTTTCATTAATTGATCTTCAAGACCAATCTGAAGAATAGTATGGTTTTGAATGAATCTGTAGTCATATAAGAATTCAGTCATCATTTTTGGTATATGTATAAGTGTAAGAATATTTCAGTAGGGAAGTAGTGAATTTTGGGATTATTTTATAATAACATCAACATAACCCTAACCTCAATATGCCCTCGATTCTTGTGAGTCAAGACACAGCATATTTTCAAGGGAAAGAAAATGAGAAAATGGGAAAACGCTGTTTTCGTTCATCTGGTTTCAAAACAATCCCAGACTTGTTTTGAATTGAATTTGATTCGCACCTGATTCTGGGCAGTCCAAGGACCGTTTAAATGATTTGGAACACCAACAAACCTCGTGTGTTTCTTCATTGGTTGACGACTTCACCAGTTAAATCAACTTCTCAGATTTTATCCCATCAGGCTGAATCGAGAAAGCAATTATTCTGAAATTCCAAATTTGCCATTGAATAACAAACGCCTTATATGAGATATTGCGTTCAAATTATGTAAGGACTTATTTTAGCAACGCCTGAATCGCTTTGGAAGAAAGTTGCCTAATAGTCGGTTTTTGAATTTCTTCCCATTCAACAAATGAAAATAGGCCTTGGAAATCTGGATATCAGAAATTTGACGATACTATATTATGGAATATTTGTTTCGAAAATTGGTCGACAAGTTCTGAGTTAGGAGGGTGTTGCGAGTTAAAATCGCACACTCTGTATATGGAATCCAAAGAAACTTGGATAAACTAAAAAGTGCCACAACATAATGATGAAACTTTATGATTAGTAAACCCAATTGGATAATGTTAGACTCCAAGATTCATATTGACTCTTCCGATATATGTATATTCATATTCAGAAATAATCTTGAGCTATTATCCCCACACGTTTAATCCCAGATTTAGATTTTCACGTTTGGGTGTGACACCCTGTATAAATGTGTCTATTCTCCACGGGTCGCCGAATTTGGGTGCATTACACGGTACTGAATATGAATATAAATTGGAGCCATGAATAACATGAATATCGTGGTATATTCTTTTATATGGCCCATCAGGTAGTAACATTATATTTGAATACAATGAAAAACTGTCGAGAAACATTTGATAACATTCAGTTTGTTCTGGTAATGACTTCCATAACTAAAGTCTTCTTTTTTTTTGTAATGGATAACTATAGATAGAAAATATGTGAAGAGCCTTTTGGTTCCCACTGTTTTATTGATCGTATAAAAAACATAATCATTAACTTGTGACTACCAACAAATTGATGGTATATGAATATAAACAAGATGGAATATAGATGAAAGTATTATAATGTTAACGGAATTGGTGAGACGCTTCTAGCATTTTTATAAAATGTGGTATGAAAAAATTGCATTAGATTTTGGACATTCGATATATCCAGACTGTTTCAACTGCCATTCATATGGAATTTGATAACTTTGAATATTTCTAATCGAATATTAGTGATATTGATTCCATGTTGAAAATGCCTGATGATGTTCCTCTGATTCGTTAATATCAATTCGTATACGAAGTGGGAGATGACATGATGAGAAAGAGGTCATTGGCATGGTAGATTATGGTTTTTTGTGATTCCCATTCCAATTAGAAATTAGACAGACACTAGGTCACGTGACCACAACCATTATTTGTTTGTTCTAAAATTATCATGCCAAATAGTAGTAATTTTTGCCTAAATTTTACCCGACCTCGCTAGCTTGTTCCGTTCAAAGGTTGAAGAAGGGGGGGGGAGGACTTCTCACTATAAGTGATTTTCAGTTTGTCCAAAATATTTCAGGAACGGCAATTTCAGTTTGCAGAGCGGCATATTGAAGAGGTCTCATTCAGACAACTTTAGCCTGATTTGATCAATTTTTTTTTCTCTTATCGTTTAGAAAATAGCATTCCTGTCACTATGAAATCGGTGGGACACAATTAGTTTGTTCCACTTGAAGTGGAACACGCACTGTAGAAGCAGGCACAATATCACTCACCATTCATCAGGAATATCATCAAGTTCTGGATCATTCAAAGTTCTTACCTGAAACAAGAGAAAGACAACTATGAGATTTTCTAAAGTGCAAGATTTCGGAAAAATTGATTCATTTTATTTATCGTAAATTGCGATTGATGAGACGCAGTTTTTCATGACAAATCGAACAATTTCTTGATTTGATGGGAGATGCACACATTTGGATATCCGTTGGATTTATAGGTACGACAATATTGAGTATAGTTTCTGAATCCTCTTGACATTTTATGTGAGATTGTTTTCAAGAATTGTTTTCCTTCCTCCCTAGTGAAAAGTATTTTTTCGCCGACCTCTACAAAAAATCACATTTCAAGTTGTATTTTCCGAACGAAAAACCGATTATTTCCGAAGGCGAGTACTTTTTGTCCGTCAAGCACGATTCGCTGTTGCGTTCCAATTAACAGTGCTGCTCCTAAAGTGGCGCATGGAGTTAGTAACAAAGCCTACACAGAACACGCAGAAAGATATGATGATGTGGTTGTGAGCATCAGAGAAGAAGTAGGACGGTGTATGTAGGTGGGTGTGGAAAACTACCAGCTGAGCGTGAGAGCGGGCCAGCTGCTTAAGTAGACCTCGGTCTCGGGGGTTAACGATGATAGTTAGCAGGCCTGCCACTGCGCATATGGTAGTGAGTACATTACTAGCCTACGTGTATGTAGGTGGGTGTGGAAAACTACCAGCTGAGCGTGAGAGCGGGCCAGCTGCTTAAGTAGACCTCGGTCTCGGGGGTTAACGATGATAGTTAGCAGGCCTGCCACTGCGCATATGGTAGTGAGTACATTACTAGCCTACAAAACACAGCTGAAAAACTCTGAAAAGAGAGCTGATGGGCGGTGCCTGAAAAGGATGTTAGCCAGCTCTCTTGAGCGAACCACATCAGTCATTGAAAACACTTGGGGTTGGCAAAAAGGTCCCATTGGGGACTAGTTGCTGACGTGGAAACGTCCCCCACCAGTACCAGTACCAGTACCAGTTTTGTCCGTCAACGCACTATCAGACGAATTTTTCTTGGTCTCAAAACGAATAAGGCTAACGGTCCTGATTGAATTCCACCCATTATCCTCAAAAAATGTGCACCAGAATTAACACCGATTCTCTGCAAGTTGTTTACCGTCTCGTACAGGTCGGGTATTTTTCCATCATGCTGGAAGGCAGCTAGAGTCCAACCAATCCCCAAAAAAGGGAACAAATACCTGCCCAACAACTACAGGCCCATTGCCCTGTTGTCAGTAATCTCCAAAGTGATGGAGAATGCCATCAACATTGAGCTTATCAAATATCTGGAGAGCTCAGGAATCATCAATGATAGACAATACGGCTTTCGCCACCGAAGATCTACTGGAGATCTACTTGCCTACGTCACCCATTTATGGCAATCTTCAATAGAAAAACACGGGGAATCTCTAGCTGTCGCGTTGGACATATCGAAAGCATTTGACCGTGTTTGGCACGAAGGACTCACTCCTCCACAAACTACCATCATACCGCTTACCACCTCAGCTATGCCATCTCTTATCGAGTTTTCTTTCAGGCAGATCGCTTCTTGTGGTGGTGGACGGTGTATCGTCTGATACCATTGGCATCAATTTCGGCGGTCCACAAGGATCAATTTTGGCACCAACATTATTCCTTCTTCATATTAATGATCTGTTGGGAGTTACAACTTGCCCCATCCACAGCTTTGCAGATGATAGTACCTTCCATACTGCGTTCTCTTCCAGAATTCCCATTTCTTTCCAGGAAACTAAGAACTCACGGCGCAGGTACTAATGAAATGTATAAACCAAAAACGGATTCAGGTAGAATTCAATTTTTTACATACCTCTGTTATAACAGTTTGTTTCTCACGTTCAATTGTTTTATATGTTCTGTATTTTTGTTGTTCATTTTTACTATTCGTTCCAGTTCTTATAAACTCAAATCTTATAAGTTATTGATGAGATTTGTGAGTATTTTTGAATTGAAAATTAGGAATATGATTATTTTTGTATGAGAATGTTTGTTTTGGTTGTTTCTATTTTGTTGGAAATGGGTTACTTTTCTGTTTACCTAAAGTACATGATGTTTCGACTAAGGTTCATTTCATTATCACTTCTTGGAATTCGTATAGCGAAAGATCTTAAACATATCTATTGAAATCTACTGAGTTATTGACGAGGTATTTGCTGTTGTCAAAGAGATATAGGACCGTTATGTGAATAAAAGTGTTCGAGGTCAAAAACATTGAATATGCACCTCGGCAGAAAACTATCTATTGTCTTGCCTGATTGCTAGCCTCAGCTGAGGCCATGGCTCTCAATTTGTTGACAAGCCTATAATAGACAGTTTTCCGTCCTTGATACATTAATAAATATATGTTGGAAGTACTGATGGCCTCAATCGTCAACTCCTTATTTCGTAAGCCCATGCAGCAACTTTCCTTTACCACGAATCAACAAGATTTCCCTAGAAAACAGAATTTCCTTCTAAAGTTCAATGAAAACTTTGCGACAGCGGAAATCTCATTCTGATACGAAATTACCTCTCGTCAGATTGCGTTCGGCATACTTCAAATAATGGAAACTGGAAACGAAAACCACATCGACGTTATATAAGTTGTCGTTGAACGTTTCCATAATGAAAAAAGGGTGGATGCTAATCCAGGGAAAAAAGTTTCACTGTTTTACGAGACTTGGCCTACGACTTTGCGCGCTTTTACTAACTAAATTGCGTCGGGGAAAGTAATCGGTTTCTGTGTTACCACACCGAAATTGCTGTGAAAAGTTCATCAAACTTGAGGCTCAAGTGGGTCCAATGGGATCCTTTTCGTGCAAAAGCGAAAAGAGGATCTCATTTAAAAAATTATTTCTATCAACAATTAACAACACATTTGACGGTCAAAAATGTCATTTTAATTAGTGTTGCCATCTAGACAAGACAAGACAAGAGTGTACCTACTCTTGTCCTGTCTTGAAATTTCAAGACAAGAGTTGTATACGCGTAAGTCTTGATTAAATAAGCTAAGTGCGTTCTTGTCTAGATAACGAAAGTCTAGATTATTATTCAAGACTCTAGATGAGACGCTTAGCTTAAATTGCGTAGAAACAGTCAAGTGCATGCAAACTCCCGCTCTCTGGGAACCAATCAAAACAAATCATAGCCGCGCCAGCGAAACGACGTGCACGTGCGGACACAAGGAAGCATTATTATGTTCCACCTCTTAAGCAAGCAGATCAAGCTGAAGCTGATGAAGTAATCCAAAATCAACGTTTAACAGCTGATAATGAGAATTTAACTGACTCTGAAGATAACAGTCCACTTGACTTCAATTTTTTATTTGAAAGTTCTACCTCTTCTACAGACAATTTTATTGACAACCCAAATTTCTGGAGAAAAGAAATTGATGAGTACCTTTCAAGTAAACGTGCTCCAAGAGAAGAATATATTCTTGTTTGGTGGCGCAAGCATCAGTTTGCTTATCCTACATTAGCCAAAATGGCACGCGATTTGCTGAGTATTCCTGCCACATCTGTTCCAGCAGAACGCTTATTTTCTAGAGCTTCGCTTACCATTCGTAAACATAGGAATAGGCTTAATTCCGATTCAGCCAGGTCACTCCTATGTATCAATTCATGGGCTACCTGTCAGCTTCATGAAAGTATTAAAAAATATATTCCTGTTTAAAATTTGATTTGTTTCTTTAACGTACTTAAATTTAAAACATATTGAACGTTTGTCAGTTTTTTTTTGTATCATTTGTAATATAGATTTGAAAATAATCAAGAGTTTTGAATAAAAGTCTTGTATGGAAAATGAAAAGTCTTGTCTTGTCTAGATAATCTAGACAAGACATATTGATGATCTTGTCTTGATATTCTAGACAAGACAAGAGTCTAGAATGTATAAGTCTAGACGGCAACACTAATTTTAATATTGCCACTGATGAGCTGATGTGACAATTTTTCAAGACCCGAGATTCTTTATTAAAGTTTCTGCTACTATAATATTGCAATAGTTATTTATACACCAAGGTAGTGAAGGATATCTTTATACCAAGGTGTATATTTTCCAATCATGATCAAGAAAAAAAAATTTTCTGTGACGGGAAAAAAGTTTGGCATTTCATCTCTGTTGGCAGGTTATGGAAGGTCAATTACTTTTCTCCCGTGGCAAAAAAGTGAGTACTTTTTTCCCGGATATATATCACATATATATATACACTGTTGATGGCTTTTGTTGTGCTATAGTTCCGAAAAATGAGTCAATAATACCGTCTCCGACAAAGAAGTGCAAGTTCTTTTATCTTCCCTTCGACTTCGCGTTACGTATATTGCTAAACAACCACTGAATCTAAAAATCAAATCACATAATTAGACTGACAGGAGTGACATGAGATATTTGATTACTTCAAAAGAATGATAAAGATGCCTAAAACGCAGGCGTCCCTACTTTAATAACTTAAAATTTCACGTCGATAATTTTCAGATTTCAAAATAATGTAATATCTTCGCAATATTGATTCGTCCTTTCATCTGTCACAGAGAAAAATAGTGAATTATACACGGGAAAAATTCTCTGTCTCCCTCCGCTACGCGTCGGGAAACAACACAACCTGGAGCTAAAATCTACAACTTTTTTCCCTTGTATAATAAATACCTATTGTTGTATCAACAAAATAATTTTGCGAAATGAAGAATATATATGCTCATTCCAAATAAACGACTTATTCAAACAGACAAAATAATTTTATTGGAATATTCGCTCACTTGAGCAAAAGTTTCAATGCATTCGACAACATTCATAGTTGACATGAAACAAATCTTGTTGATGCAACTATCATCTCCTTGTTCAATCAATCATATGCATCTTGTCTATTTGACAAGAATAAATTAATTTTGACAAACATTTAACTAAGAACAACATCATATTTTGTTGATTCAACAATCATTTCATTGTGCAACCAATCACAAAGTATTTTTTTTTCTATTCGACAAAATTGATTTGATTATGACAACATTATATTTTGTTGATTCAATACATCATTATCAAGAAATATGTTGTTATTTCAATTCTAGATACAATTTTGTAGATCAAATGAATTGTATCATAGTTATATTCAGAATATAATATATATTGTTATTTCAACCACTCTCTGAGAAACTGAAAATGTTGTCACTTGAATGATAAGACATAATCATTTCAATCAGAAGAATCTGTTCATTAAAGCAGATATTGTATTATAGGAACAGAATAGTCTTTGTTCATTCAACCGATTCCTGCTGGTGATTTGAATCATCAATGAGTTACATCAAATGAATTTCAAGTTGAAAACTGACAAAAAGAATTGTCGCGGTGTTAAAATATTTTGTCGTGGATATATGACACTCAAATTTTGTTGAATTCACAAATAATTTGTAGTTTCGAACAATTTTTTTCTGTGTAGTACTGTGAATCTGAAATATCGACTCATACTGACACTTTAAAAGCACTTCTTTTTAATTGTAATAACCAAAATCTATTAGCCCTGATCATGACAGCAGTTGACGAGTCCTCATTGATAAATACCTACTATATAGATTCGACTGCCATTCCTACGAATCTCGCATCAGAACAGTGCATTCGGGTTGATCATTATAAACAGAGTCACAAAAAGCCAAATACTCAAATAAGTTGAATGACTATTTGGCATTTTCCTAGTTGAAAAAACGACAGTCGGGCAACCGTGTTCCATATGGTTTTGATGACACTCTTCTTGTAATGGATGCCAGTCTTACGGTGCTATTTTCTGCATCTAATTTGTAGTTGCGTTCCACACATGAACGTCATACATTGTTTCCATACCTGAGATTTCGTTTTTTTTTTTCTTGTATTTAAAGGTACATTTCCATCAATATTTTGGTTGATAACTCCATTTGAAATTGCACCGAAGCGACTCATTCTGACGTCTAAAATTAATTTTTTGTTAAACTGCCAAACTTTGATTTGCTATCCATGGTAACATCGTCGAAAACACGAACGCTGTCAGACCAATCAGAGTTGAAAGACAGTCTAGCTGTCTTTCAACTCTTTCGCGATCCTTAACAATGACTTATTAAAAACCTTTCAATCCTGTTGCCAAACCTTATATTGACTCATGAGTACAATTTTTTCGAGTGCAAACATCGATTTTAAATCTATATCGTCAAAAATTCCACTTTTGTCTTATATTTCCTATTTTCGTTGGCCTTTTGTGGGTATATCGAAAAGGAAAAAAAAAAACTTTTCGGTCTGGCGGACTTCATCAATATGCACTTGTCGTCTGTTCGTCTAGGTTGAAGAGCGAAAAACACGTGAAGTCGAGAACCTCGTTAGTCGTAGAACTTTAATTATTAGATTTCCTCTTCACCTAGAACGAATTCGAACAGTGAAGCACGAGAAAATTTTCTTGGGCAAAACTATTTTACAAGCCGTTTTTACAAAAAATTTTGAGGAATTCATATTTCATTAAATTAAAGAAAAATCCGATGTTCTTCGAACATTATGGGTATTCAACAGGAGAAATGGGCATTTCCTTTCGTGCGCTCCAAGAGATAAAAAAAAATGTTTCCTGAATATTTTCGAAACGCTTCGATCAATTCTATTCTACACTCCGTTTCATTCAGTAACCAATATATTGATGGTCAATAATTGTAGTGGGAAAAACATTATTCAGGAATTTCATTCATCAGGACTATCAGGAATTTATCAAATGGGAACAATCGCCCTATGAATTATATTGAATTTCAATTCTTTTTAGAATTGTTCTGCTTGTTGTATCATTCCAATCACAAGAATCCTTTTCGTTTTGATAGAAAAATATCAAACCAGAGCAATTTTTTCACTCAATTCAATATTCTGAGGTAATTTGGAACTCATTCCACTTATGCTTTCAATGATGTATTTCAATTTCTAACATGAATAATAAATAGTGAAACCACAGGAAATATAGCTTTTCAAAAAGAGTGGTGCTCATAGTTTATTTCCTACCATGCAATAATAATATAACAGATGATTCTTGTCATAACAAATTTGAATTCCCGTAAAGTTTTCATGGTAGGTACGCCACTGTCAACCACTATATGTATAAACTTTTTTCTTCTCGTTTTGCCTGTATATTCTTTAGTCATGAAGAACGCAGTCGTAAAGGTTAGAGGTAAATAAATTAGTCGGGAATATATTACGTTGGGAAATGAAAAGCGTCTGTTTGTAGAAAAAAGATTTATGGAGAAATTAGGAGGCGAGAGAGAGAGATAACAAGTTTCTTTTTGGCACAAAAGGAAAACTAAGGACAGAAATATAAGTCAAAAAGAATTATATACTTTTGTGTTGTGGAATATGAATAGTAGCTATGATCACTTGAATATGGTTTTGTTTATTCATATAAGGATATCTGTTTTTCTTTAACTACCAACTCCGATTCCAGAAAATTTTGGCTAGGAAACCAGCCATGGCACTACATCTTCTTTTCTGCCATGTGAAACATATAATTTTTGCCCCAAATTCTTATCAATTTCACGCAAAGTCCAAATAATTCATCATTTTTTGTTCACCCAAACTTTTGTCAATTTTGATTACCAATTTGATTCAAATTAATTGAAACGTGATATAGCAAAAAACTTTTTCTGCCTAGGCAGTAGAAGTACACCATTTCTGCCTGTTGATTGTCATTAAAAATCCACTTTTAATGTCAAATACTGGGGAAAAATACTTTTTCAAACATGCGTTATATAGATACATATAGTATTCTTCAAAACTTTTTCCAGAATTCCGATTGTTCTCAATCAGAACACTCACTAATGGAAATAAATGATTCCTACTATTTTCCATGAAATAATCAATAACTTCATTTCCTATGAAGGATGCCCCAAAATTTCAAGACGGTCCTGTGGATTTGAATCCAATTATGACACGTTCAGGAGTGCCTTTCTTGCAATTTATCATTTAATTAGGCTACATGTAGTGGGTAGTTATTTCGGAATTAACAATTTCGCACAGTTAGTGAGAATTATATAGTTCTTAAATATATGAACTCGTTTATAAAACATGAAATTGGACATTATTGATGCTTTTATAAGAACTTTGAAATAACGAGCATATAGATTTTTGCTTGACTGTTTTCGATTTAATTTATTCAGTATACAGGGTGTAGATGAATAACACCGAAAAAATTCAAGATTTGTTTCCTTGACATTCTAGCAAATGAAGTTTATATATGTGTCCTAACTTGCTCCGTTTTTGAGATACAGGATGTTGAAGTTGGAAGTATCAATTGTTTTCATTTATAACCCCCCTGTATGACCTTTCATGATGCCAAAATTCAGTATGGATGGAGACTGAGCAAGCCCCGAGATTTCAAAATGATTCTAATTGGGGTTATTGAGTATAATCTCAATGGCAGACTTGGAAACACATTAAAATTTGGAGTAAAATCGAATTTTTATTATTTCCTCAAAAACTAGGCTAGATACAGAAATCAAAACCACAGAAGGGATAAAATAGTAGATTGTTTTATTAGGATCAAAAGTGACACTTTGTTTGACAAGCGAATTTTGCATTTGCGAGGAGGAGCGTTTAGCGAAGCCGAGCGAAAGCAAAATTTGCGAGTCGAACAAAGTCACTTTTTATCCGAATGAAACATGCTATTTTTTCTGCAACCGGAACAATTAACTCAAATAAACATGTGAAGTAACCACCAATGCCTTGCCATATGTATGCAATGCAACAAATATTGACAAATAATCCATGTGGTTAGAATATTCTACCTGCATTAACAGCAGGTTAGGTTTTCAAGGATGTTCGAATTGTAGTTTCAATATAAATACAACCACAGAGTGACATATTTGTGTATGGACTATAGGAACGAGACGTGGAAAATGTTAGGTTGGTGAGCATATCAACAATGATAATAGTGATTATCTATTCCTCTCCATATACAACACTGTGTTTGACTTGATAATCAAATGAAGCTAAACAATATCGTTGTTTGAGACAAAAAACTATTGCTTGCCGTGATTATTCAAAAACAAGTTTTCTATCCCGAGAATAACGAATGAAATACAGATCAAGCAAGTATTTGAATCCTGAAGGCTTCCCTGATCAAAACAAAAATACTTTACTGAGATGTTTATAATTCCAATACAAAACTTTAATAAGGTGTATTCATATCTCCAGCATGGGTATGAAATGCCAAATCTGGTGAAATCGGAAACAAATCAAGTATGCGTCTCAACTTAGATAACCAACCGTCACAATGTTGTTTATTCTTGATGACTTCCAGTAGATCCTTTTTAGTTCCTAGGAGCTAAAGTAACGTTAGCTCCTTGGAACTAAAATTCAACTTTAGCTCCTAGGAACTGAATATGTTGCCTAGCAACATACCTATTTTTGTGTCAGTAATAGAAACGTCAATTTAAGAGCTAATTTTGGTATCAAAATAGTCGACTTTTGTGTCGGTTGCAGAAAAAAGTTGTTATTTCAATAGTTCAATCTAATAAATATATGAAACTCAAAAAACCGGTGGTGTACCATGAATATCGATAAATTTACCCACTGTGACGCCACTGGAAATATTATTTCGAATCTATTCGCACTATTACCAAAACCACAACGTTTTATTGGAATTGATGAAAAGACAATTAAGAAATGAATAGAAAAAAGATTTTTCATGGATACATTAATACCCTGTATCTCGAAAACGAAGCAAGTTAGGACACATGATTGTGTATATGAACTTTATTTCCTAAAATATCACAAGGAATCCCGTTGAATTTCTTCGGTGTTTTTTAGATACACCCTGTATAAATATGGCAGCATTATACTTTCAATCCTATAAGCATTACTATAATGTCCTATCCAAAGAGAATACGATTCTTTCTGTTTTGCGACTGATAATGCAATTCTTAGGGTATGTAAAAATACGGGCTTCTGAATAATATTTCACGAACGTTTTGATCTGGTAAAGAGCTGCGCACACGGTTGCATATCTTTCGAATAAATCTTCCTTTCCGAATGTTAAAGGAGAATTATTGCAGGAAATGTCCAATAGTATCTGAGTAGTTCACTATGGAACGATTTATGCATGTAGGAACATGTTTTTAGTAAAAACGAACCAGTCTGACCTCTATGAGCTTGTTTTATTTTTCCTTCAGTGCACCAGTGGAAAGCTGAAATGCAATTTGGAACGCTTTTGAACGAAATGAGAAATGAATCGATAGTAGTTAACTTTCGAAATTTATCAATAAAACAGTTCACTGAACTTGGCAAATAGTTATTTATGATATAAGTGTTAAAAGTGACACTTTATTTTGTGAGAAGGGAAGTTTGTGACACGACGCCGAAGACGGAGTGTTCCATCCCTCCGAACAAAAGGAAAAACACTTTCAGGTCATATATCATACACTATTTTTTCTACAAACACAATTAAAAGTCCAAATTAACGCATAACTATTTTACATTACTTATTAATTGATTAAATAACAGCCTCGAGATTATCAGTTTTGAATCCAATTCAATCTAATCTATTCATGAAACAAGTTACCAAGGTAAATAAAAACTGAATTTGTTGATTCATCTTTCTTGACAACCAACGTCAATAAATCACGAATTATTCTTTCTCGTTTCTTCGTTCCTCGATGGAAAGTGCCCAAGAAAATGAAATTCTTCCGCCGCAAATTGAAGAAGCTGCCAATAAAGCTGTTTTTGAATTATTGCCTAGTAAGTCAAAGCGACAGTACGAGTTTTCATACGAGCGTTTCGTGAAATGGTGTGATCAGAAAAATGTAAGTGGAAAGGAGGCCAGTGAAAAAGTGCTTCTTGCATACTTTGAAGAAGTCCAAAATATGGAAATCGTCAACGCTTTGGTCGAATTACTCTATGTTAAAGTCGATGATGAACATAAATGATCATGACATAAGCAGATATCACAAGCCTGTGGCTTTTTTGAAGCGAGAGGGAGAAGGATATCGACCGAAAAAGTCAAAAGTATTGCCAAGAGAACAAATCGACAAATTTCTCGCAGAAGCCCCAGATGAAATATATCTAATGCAGAAAGTTGCTGCGATTTTTGGTGTTTTTCTGAAGAACTGTACGATTTGACAATAAACAATATCGAGGATTCCGGAACTTCACTAATTGTGCATATACCAGACAAAAAAACTGATGTGCAACGCACCTTTGTTGTAAGTGGTACATTGTATATGAACTACTAAAAGTACATAGCCCTTCGTCCAGTGAATATTAATCATTCTAGAGTTTTTATAAAATGCATTAAAAATAAATGTGCCAGGACTCCAGTTGAAATCAACACATTTGGTAAGATGCCTGCCAAAATGGCCGAATTTCTAAATTTGCCTGATTCCCATCTATATACTGGACATTGTTCCCGACGTTCCTCAGCTAGTTTGTTGGCGGACTCTGGTGCTAGTCTAACTACAATTAAAAGACATGGTGGATGGAAGCCCAGTACAGTAGCAGAGGGTTATACAGTGTGTCCCACTTACCATGCTCACCATGGGTATCTTTTTAACGGTGAGAGATACGAGGTCGGTTAAATGACACCAAATGTGGAGTTTGTCAAGGCCAACTATAATGTGAAAAAATATTTTGATAAAATCTATTCGTTTTTGTTTTATACGCAAAAAACAGATTTTGATCATTTTCATGTCTCCTCTGTAACTTCTTTATTTATGAAAATATTCAAATAGGAATTTCACATTCTCATGGCAGTTTTTCAAAGTGATTTCGAAAAAGATATGAAATTTATACCAACTCTTCTAGAATTTGAGATATCAGCACCAACTTTAGTTTTTCAAATGTGGGTCATCACTCACTATGACTTAGTTACGAATAACTTTTTTTTCTCTTACAGTCGATATGTCGCAGTAATAGTTTTGTGTTGATAACAACGGAGTTATCGTCATTCATACAAAAACAAAAAATTATTTGGAAGCCGCCATCTTGAATTTATGAATTTTAACAAGAAAATCATGATCTCCGACCTCAAAAACCCCCACTCACCAATTTTGAATGGAATCGGACCAAATCTAGTCCGCCATCTTGGAGCAGCAATTTTTTTCAATTTTAACAAAAATTTCATAACTCCGATTAACTAGAAATTTGGCAGGTGTTCATAATTTCGGTGAAAATACATCAAAGAATTTTTGTTGAAATAAAAAAAAATGGCTGCTCCAAGATGGCGGACAAGATTTGGTCCGATTCCATTCAAAATTGGTAAGTGGGGGTTTTTGAGGTCGGAGATCATGATTTTTTTTGTTAAACTCCATAAATGACGATAACTCCGTTGTTATCCACACAAAACTATTACTGCGACATATCATCTGAAAGTGAAAAAAAAAGTCATTTCTTACTGAGTCATATAGTGAGCTATGACCTACATTTGAAAAACTAAAGTTGGTGCTGATATCTCAAATTCTAGAAGAGTTGGTATAAATTTCATATTATTTTCGAAATCACTTTGAAAAACTGCCATGGGAATGTGAAATTCCTATTTGAATATTTTCATAAATGAAGAAGCTACGGAGGAGACATGAAAATGATCAAAATCTGTTTTTTGCGTATAAAACAAAAACGGATAAATTTTATCAAAATATTTTTTCACATTATAGTTGGCCTTGACAAACTCCACATTTTTTGGTGTCGTCATTTAACCGACCTCGTATCTCTCACCGTTAAAAAGATACCCATGGTGAGCATGGTAAGTGGGACACACTGTATAGAAGACTCGCTACAAAGGAAACAGAACATTGCAGATCAAATTTTGTCGAAAACTTCGGCAGATAATATTGCTCTCTGCCCTGGTACAAGCTTCACGAAAATAAATTCTCTCACACCTACCAATGAGACTGGCCATGGAGTTTCGTATAATAATTGTAGATTCGCTAATTGTACTTTTAATTGAATAAACACTTCATTTTGAATTATATGTTGACATATTTTCTCATAAGTATAAATTTTCTAGATAAAGACATTATGGCGGACTGAACTAGAAAGTACACATTCCAAATGAGCCGAAGCAGATTGAAAAAAGCGCTGCCATGTACCATCGGATCTCGTTAGGATAAAAAAACTCGCAGAGAGAATACGAAGAATCGAAGGAAATTCCACGTCGATTTCTCCATTCAGAAACCAGATTTGTCTCTCGAGTACTTTACCTTCAAGAAGGCCACATTCGGAGATTTTCAATTACCGTCAGACACATCAATCTAGATGGCTTACGCAAGACAGAGCTTCCTGGAGGGGGACTTTGGAAACAAATGAAGCGCAAAAAAACAAACGTCTCGTGCCAAGTTCGGGATTGCATCTGATAAAACGATCGGATTTATGTGAAAAATTATAAATCCGCCGACTTCACTCTAGCTGATTTCATTGAAAGTGGCTTTATGGTGGAAAAACGTCGCCGGCATTTTTTGACTCCAACAGCCTACTCCATTCCTTTGATTTGAAAAGGCTGTTTTATATAGGGTGCTACAAAATTCATCCGAAAACCTGTTTGTTATTATTTTTTTTTATGTTCTGGTTCTCACGAAAAGGGATATCCTGATATGTTCAGAGAACATCGTAAGAACGAAGGGTAATGAGGTAGGAATTGGTGTTCTCCTTAAATTTCTGGAGGTTATATGCCTCAAGGAACACCTTCCAATGTGTTCCAGAGCCTCGCTGTTCGTTGGATGAACAAGTCTTTGGAGAGAGATGTTCTGCAAGTCTCCAAAGTGACTACGAAGTAGTACGATGACTCAACTCGACGGGTTAATCTCGCGCAGACTGCCAAGGGAATAACAATTATTGAAGATATTTCAGAAGAGCATCGTCCATAAAATTGTCTATAAACAAGATCCAGATCGCCAACTTTTCTACGGAGTTCCAGAGAAGTGAGTGAGTTTGTGAGCGAGGCATCACTCACGAGACAAATTGCCCTTTTTTGTTTGGGTGCTACACTCCAAATATGGGAACAGTATTCCAGGACAGGTCGGATCTGTGCTTTATAGATTATAAGCAGCTGACTGGATGTGAAATAGCTCCTGGCCCGAAACAGAAAACTAAGTTTCAAAGGTATGACTACTCCTGACAAGCTTATGTTGGGCACAGTGAGATCGGCTTCTCGAGAGGAAAGGCATGCTTGTATTTCCTTTGCAGCCAAGTTATTGGATCCCCATTCGAGAATTGTTGCCAAGTCCATATTTATCTTGTCAGCATTTCTCCCTCGTTCGTTTCTGATTTGCCTGGCTGGTATTGGAGCCCTGGAAGAGAAGGCGATATGAAGGGTACTACCATCCGCGAATCTGTGTACTGGACATGAAGTTGCTTCCAACAAATCGTTGGTATGGAGTAGAAATAGTGTTGGTGCTAGAATAGATCCTTGCGGAACACCAGCATTTATGATGAGAGAGTCAGATGAAACTCCGTCGACCACTACATGGAGAGACCTGTCTGAGAGAAAACTAGCTAGCAGAGAACATAGCTGGGGAGGCAAGCCATAAAATAAAAAGCTTGGCGAGGAGTCCGTGGTGCCAGACTCGATCGAATGTCTTGGAGATATCAAGTGTTACGGCTAAGGTTTCACCATATTTTTCAATAGATTGCTGCCATATATGTGAGACGTAAGCGAGCAGGTCACCAGTTGATCTCTGATGACGAAAGCCATATTGCCTATCGTTGATAATACCTGAATGTTCCAGGTATTTCATGAGCTCGATGTTGATAGCTTTCTCTATGATCTTTGAAATAATAGAAACAGTGCGATCGGTCCTTTCGGTGCTAGGTAGGGTCTTTTTGCCTTTTTTAGGAACTGGTTGTACCCTTGCAATTTTCCAGTTGGACGGAAATTCGTGAGAGTAGTTGAACAACTTGCAGATAACATTCCTTTAGGACAATCGGTGGGATTCCGTTGGAGTTTAAAATGTCTAGGTAAAAATGTGGTCCTATTGAATAACTGTCAATGAGCTATCAACATATTAACAGAAAACTCCCGTTGGAAACTAGTTTCCCTTGTTAAACGATGGTTTTCTTCGGCCCAAAGATGGAGGTTATGAAGATTTGTTATGCTATTTGGATGCCTCGAGCAGATAAACGGAAATAAGAACTGCAGAAAATAGATACTGATAGGCATTTTTGAGTGTGACCCATGCAAAAAAATAATAGGGGGATACATTGAAGAGAAGCACTGTATAACTACGACTACGAATTATATTTTTCGATTTTCATTTTGTAACAAAAAAACCGTGTTAGCGCTGAACTAGAGAAATAATTTATTTTGATGGCTGAAAATTGCTTATCGAACAAAACACAGCCGCATTATTTTCCGTCCGATTCAATAACGCCATTTTGAAATGACTACTTATCCGGATTTACGAATATCCATAGAAAAATCCAATCACTTGCAACTTCCATTAGCCCGAATGGGGAACGAGTCAATCGTTCGGTTTTTGTTTTTGTCTTTTTTTTTGTTATCCGCAATAAAAATGCGATTTCATGCTACTGTGAACCCATTGAAGCTATCGCTAACAAATAATATTGTCAAAAAGTTGTTGGATATACAGGGTCTACCAACGAAAACATGACCCCCTCCTACTCCCATAACTAGAAAATCGAATCCTGTATCCAGTTTTCTGGAAATCCGTTGAGATTTGACAGAGTGATTGAACAAAATCAATAGATAGATAGATAGATAGATAGATAGATAGATAGATGCATTCATAAGAATATAAATAAGATACGTCACAATATACATACAGTGTCTTTCGAAAGTATCGGAACGGTCTCATATTTCAGGAACGGCTTGAGAAAAATTCACGAAATTTTCTACAGGGAGATTATTGATGATGTCCGATTCAATGGTGGCATCGGCAATGTTGCCAAGCTTACAGTTTTTCAGATATTAGGAGTAACTTCATTTTTTCAAATGGAATACCCCATTTATTTTTATTGCAATTAATTAAGCGCCTCCTGATTACTTAAGTCTCTGAATATCAGATTCGTAATTGACGTGATTTTCGCAATATGACAACATAGTATTTTCGTTAAAAAGTTCTGGAACGGTCCCATATTTCAGAAACGGCTAAGAGAAAATTCATGAGAACTTCGACAGGATGGTTGTTGATGATGCCCGATTCAATGGTAATATCGGCAATGTTGCCAAATCAACAGTTTTTCAGATATTTAGGGTAACTCAATTTTTTCAAAAGGAATACCCTATTTGTTTTCATTGCAATGCATTCAGCGGCGCCTCATTACTCATGTCTCCAGATATCAGATTTTAAATTGAAGTGGTTTTCGAAATATGACAACATGGCATTTTCGTTCAAAAGTCTGGGAACCTTCAAATATTTTCAATACGGTTCAAGGAAAATTCATGAAATTTTATACAAGATGGTTTCTGATGATGCCCGATTCAATGGTGATATCGGCAATGTTGCCAAATCATCAGTTTTCCAGATATAAGTAATGAGGCGTCGCTGAATGTATTGCAATGAAAACAAATAGGGTATTCCATTTGAATAAATTTAATTACCCTAAATATCTGAAAAACTGTTGATTTGGCAACATTGCCGATATCACCATTGAATCGGGCATCATCAACAATCATCCTGTCGAAGTTTTCATAAATTTTCTCTGAGCCGTTTCTGAAATATGGGACCGTTCCAGAACTTTTTAACGAAAATGCTATGTTGTCATATTTCGAAAATCACGTTAATTACGAATCTGATATTCAGGGACTCAAGTAATTAGGAGGTGCTTAATTAATTGCAATAAAAATAAATGGGGTATTCCATTTGAAGAAATAAAGTTACTCCTAATATCTGAAAAACTGTAAACTTGGCAACATTGCCGATGCCATCATTGAATCGGACATCATCAATAATCTCCCTGTAGAAAATTTCGTGAATTTTTCTCAAGCCGTTCCTGAAATATGAGACCGTTCCGATACTTTTGAAAGACACTGTATAGGTCACGAATATTACAGAAACCAAATGGCTCTGAACTAGAGATTCACAGATGAAGTAAAAATTCAAACCAAAAAGAAAGTCTGTACATACAAACATACAAGATAATATGATATACGATAAAAACTGTATAAAAAGTAAAGTATATAAAAATAATATATGAGAAATAATGCTTATTATTTTGTTATGGATGTTAGGGCAAGTTGAAATGTTCGGAATGAACACATCAAGTTCGTTTACTTGTCGAAAATGCTCCTTTTAAGTATAAAAATCGACTGATCCCGGCGATTTCTGATAGAGGATGCGGTTTTCTAGAAATAGGCGGATAGGTTTCATTTCAATATACCCTGTATATTGGTGAACAATTTGAACACTAAGTGTCATTGAATACCATCACTTCACTATTTTTTATGTGAAATCTGCTAAAAATGTTACATTCCTAGTGGTGAGCAGCTGATATGTTTTGTTATTGACACACTCTGAGCACAAACATTGTGCGACAACTTCTGAATGTACTCTTAGAACACTTATAGAACTGGGCAAACACAGATTATGCCATTCCAAATTGGTTGAAGTATTTATA
This sequence comes from Phaedon cochleariae, assembly GCA_918026855.4. Taxonomy (NCBI): domain Eukaryota; kingdom Metazoa; phylum Arthropoda; class Insecta; order Coleoptera; family Chrysomelidae; genus Phaedon; species Phaedon cochleariae. The sequence continues at coordinate 32,437,750 of OU896722.1, read as the reverse complement.
TTTATTCGGTAAACTTATACCTGAAGAAGTTTGTAAGACATTAAACCGTAGTCAAATATTTGCCAGACTACTTCTCCAAAGGGGTTCCATTCCAATCGTTTGAACGCGGAAGATGGGGACCGCTTTATTTGGATAACTGATTCGTGATTTTCATGTTGCCCTTCATCGAAAAAGCTTCTTTATAACTCTCTTTTACTATCTGTATTTTGTCCTTGTGCTTCGCGATATACAACGGTTGATGATGATGATTTTCGAAATTGTCGTTGAGATGAAGTTCTCTATCATCACATATGTAGGTTGCGTTCGCCCCAATTTTCGTTTCGCCCAATTTTCGATTCGCCCACCATCTCCGAATATACCCGAACAATGCGTTGTTGCCAAATGTGAATGAAGAATCATCCTGATGGGCTTATCATAATTGAAAAGGAATATTCTCAGATGAATTATGAACATACAAAAAAGGATATATATTTATATAAAGCAATACATTGAAAATTCCCATTCTCTATGTGATGAGAATATTTACTCTTTCTCAGTTGATTCAATAGAAAACAACTACTTTCCTGGCTATATGCCACGACGAACATTGCATTATATCTATTGAACACACACGATAAGAGTCTGAAAATAAAATATTAAGAAACTTCTGAAATTGAGAATTTGCATTTTCCTTCAGACAAAAATATGAATATGCACACATCATTCTGAATATTCAACAGAAAACAACTACTTTCCTGGCTATTTGCCTCGTCGAACATTGAATTATATCTGATGAACATTCAAAAGGAGAACATGAAAAATAAAGAATAAAATCCTCCGAAATTAAGAATCGACATTCTTCTTCAAATCGGATGAATAATATGATATATAATGATATAGAAATTTAACTTACCAATATATTTAGCATTGAAATGAAAATTGGAATGTATAGGAGAAGTATACTGGCATGAACTGTGATCTTGATGAGCTTGAAAATGATCATTCATATCAGTGATATGGGAAATATTATCTCTCACACACAGGTTATATGACTTTATTGCAATGAAACCATTTCGGATTTCTGAATCCTCATCAGTAGTAACCATGATGTCCACTTATTCTTGACGCCATTCTTCATGATATACACAATTTTCATCTCTCTATAATTATTTATTGAAATGTTTCGATACACATAATATGTATGTATGGTACAGGGCTAGTTTTATCAATGTGAACCCCCCTACATCTTCTTTGTTTTCTTTTCATTCAAGAAGATTCAAAACTGACTTTTTCACGATACTCCATATCGGTTTCAATCATATTGAGAGAGTGTTGCAATATCTCTTCAAATATACAGGGTGTACAGAAATATATTGATTTTTTTATATGGAATGCGCTGTTTATTTTGATAGATGAAGATCCTTCTATATACAGGGTGATCCACGGTGGATGACCTATTAGAAGTATCTGGAGAACGAAAAGACAGAACATTCTGAAAATTGGGACCCAGTAAACATGAGACATTTATGAAATATTTCAAGATCACCTAAAATGTTAATGATTGAAACATCTTTCAGGAACATTCCAGAAATATTTCAAAATCACTGTAACATTCCTGAAATATTTCAAAACAACTATAATTGATATATTCCGAAACATTTCGAAATTACTTGTGAAGTGAATGAATGAAACATTCCAAGATAACTTTGATTGTGAATAATTGAAACATATCATTTACTACCTATTCAGGAATGTTTCAATGCGTTCGAAATATGTTTGAAACGTTTCAAGGTACCTCAAACTATTGATATTTTGAAACATTTCAAATATACTCTCATTGCGAATTACTTCAATGTTTCAAGACAACTTGAATGGCTTGATTGAGGAATATTTCAAAATCACCTGAATTTTAAATGATTGGAACATTTCAATATGTCTCTCATTCGGAATGATGGAAACATTTTTCAGGAACATTCCAGGGATATTGCAAAATCACTATAATATTCCTGAAATATTTCAAAACAACTGTAATTGATATATTCCAAAACATTTCGAAATTACTTGAGAAGTGAATGAATGAAACATTTCAAAATAACTTTGATAGTGAATAATTGAAACATATCATTCACTACTTATTCAGGAATGTTTCAATGCGTTCGAAATATGTATGAAACGTTTCAAGGTACCTCAAACTATTGAGATTTTGAAACATTTCAAATATACTCTCATTGCGAATTACTTCAATGTTTCAAGACAACTTGAATTGCTTGATTGAGGAACATTTCAAAATCACCTGAACTTTAAATGATTGGAACATTTCAATATGACTCTCATTCTGAATGATGGAAACATTTTTCAGGAACATTCCAGGGCTGTTGCAAAATCACTGTTATCTTCCTGAAATATTTCAAAACAACTATAATTGATATATTCCAAAACATTTCGAAATTACTTGAGAAGTGAATGAATGAAACATTTGAGAAAAAAAATTGATAGTGAATAATTGAAACGTATCATTTACTACTTTTTCAGGAATGTTTCAATGCGTTCGAAATATGTATGAAACGTTTCAAGGTACCTCAAACTATTGAGATTTTGAAACATTTCAAATATACTCTCATTGCGAATTACTTCAATGTTTCAAGACAACTTGAATTGCTTGATTGAAGAACATTTCAAAATCACCTGAATTTTAAATGATTGGAACATTTCGATATGACTCTCATCCTGAATGATGGAAACATTTTTCAGGAATATTCCAGGAATATTTCAAAATCTTTGTACCATTTCTGAAACATTTCAAGACAACTTCAACTGATATATTCCGAAACATTTCAAAATTTCTTGGATAATTAATAAATGAAACGTTTCAAAATTTCTTCAATTGTGAATTATTGAAACATATCATTTTCTACTTATTCAGGAATGTTCCAATGCGTTCGGAATATGTTTGGAACATTTCAAGGTTCATCAAACTATAGAAATTTTGAAATATACTCTTATTGCGAATTACTGCAATATCAAAAGACAACGAAATTGGTTGATTATGGAACATTTCAAAATCACCTGAATTTCAAATCGTTGGAACATTTCGATATTACTCTCATTCTGAATAATGGAAACATTCATCAGGAACATTCCAGGGATATTTCAATATCATTGCAACATTTCTGAAACATTTCAAGACAACTTTAATTGATATATTCCGAAACATTCCAAAATTACTTGAATGATTAATTAATGAAACGTTTCAAAATCACTTCAATTGAAACATATCATTCAATACTGATTCAGGAATGTTCCAATGCGTTAGGAATATGTTTGAAAAATTCCAAGGCTCTTCAAATTATTGACATTTTGACACATTTATTAGGAATTACTTACCTACTACAATATTCCAAGAGATGCAACTTGAATTGGTTAATTTAAGAATATTTCAAAATAACCCGAATTTTAATAAATTAATTAGACTATTTTGACCAAGCATTTTATCATATTATGATGCAATTCAGCATTTCCCCTCTACAGCCGCCGCTTTCGTGGCTTCGGTAATCGATCGCGGGTTCCCGTCTTCGGCTCTAAGCGTTCGCGCACGCGCATTCAGTTTCCTTCTCCTTGGTAAAAGGCTTCGCAGTTTTCGCTTTCCGACTGTTGTCTCAAGCCAAGCAAAGCAAAAGACATCTAATATCTCATAATAGTGATGAAATATAATTATTTCACTCAAGTCAAACACATTTTCGAGTGTTTACTATTTAATCGTACCGGTAGACCTCTTAGGTGATTTAGGCCATGTGAAGTAACATCAAAACTTGCAACCAAACAAACAACACAAACGACTCCATTTTTTTTATCATCACCTGGTGTGGCTGGACTTTGAAATGTATTCAACGGCTCCATGGACGAGGCCGAGGTACGTATAATTATAAAAAAACCATAATTTCAGATGAAATATCAAATATTATTAGATATCATGATGAGTATATTCATAATGATACTTTTTGTTCTAGGATGGAGTGTGAAAATTTCATCATGACTAGAAGCTGCAGAAGAATAGTGCTTTCAATTGCGATGTAACCGAAGAAAAATATTGAAGCACTCAACATGTGAATAACGATGTTAAATTACTTTTGATATATATGTACATACCTAATACGTCGTGATTATGTGAAATATCTGATGATACTTTTTTAACTGCTATTTTCACATATCATTATATAAGCAATATAATCCATTTTTTTATGTCTATTATCTTTTATTTCACCAGCAATATGAATATATTCCAGCGATATTGGTAGGTATTTTTCATTCTGAAACATTCAATGGGAATGTTTCATAAACAGTAATATTGTTGAATGAAAAACATTCATGAAATGTTTCATGAAACATTCCCGAAAGTTCTACAATGAATGTTCCTAGGATGTTTCTATATATATGTATTTGAAACATTATTTATGAAACATCTCTGGTGGCGAAAATTTATCGTTTCAAAAATATTCATGGAATGTACCGAGAAACATTCCTTAAGATCTAATCATATTGGGAATGTTTCCAGAATGTTTCAAGCATTTGTATTCGAAACATCATTCATGAAACAGTTTTGAGGGCAAATATCTTTGGTTTCACGAATATTTCTGAAACATTTCATGTAATATAACGAAAGAAATATTTATGAAATATTGCATGGAACAATCCTACAGGATATGATCATGGTAGAAATGTTTCCAAAATGTTTCAATTTGCGTATTCGACACATTATTTAGGAACATTACCATGAAACATTCCTGAGGGCGGACATCTCTAGTTTCTGGAATGTTTCTGGAACATGGAGGCAACTTTGAATGCAATGTTTCATGCATCAATACTACGTTTCTGAAACATTTCAGAAACAAAAAAATGTTTACTGGGGATGCTTTGATAATTGAACATCCTCTATCCGGCTAAAATATTTCCATTGATATAGTGTTGCCACTTCAATCAGAAACAACTAGCAACTCTGTTATTTCAAATGGAACACCCTGTATTTTATTGTATTCTTATATTCGTCCTGAAGAGCTGATTCCAACAATGCATCACACTTGGGGTCTAGCAGGAATGATTACAGAGATATAGGGTGTTCAAAATCGAAATTTTTCAATGTTAGGATTTTTTTATGTCGAAAATATTCATTATCGATCAAAACGGCCTTCATGTCCCTATCTTAACTTTTGATTCGCTATCTACTGGAATTTAATTGGAAAAAATACAGGTTGCTTCAAGATTCAGAATTCTGATCACCCTGTATCTGTTCCAATTAAATGTCAGTAGATAGTGAATCGAAAGTTAAGATGAAGACATGCAAGTCGTTTTGATCGATAATGAATAGTTTCGACACAAAAAAATCCTAAAATTGAAAAATCTCGATTCGTAATCATTCCTGCTAGACCCCAAGTGTGATACATTGATGAAATCAGCTCTTCAGGAAGAATCTAAAAATTCAATAAAATACAGGGTGCTCTATTTAAATTAACGAAGTTGCTTGTTGTTTCTGATAGAAGTGGCAACACTGTATCTATGAAAATATTTTCGACGGATAGAGAATGTTCAATTATCAAAGCATCCCAATTTTCAGAATGTTCTGTCTTTTCGTTCTCCATATACTTCTAATAGGCCATCCACCGTGGATCACCCTGTATATGTTTGAAATCAGGATGATTCAGGCAATTCAAATCATTTGAAAAATATATTCATTTCTGTATACCCTGTATATTTGAATAGATATTGCATCATTGTCAAAATGAGTGAAATCTGTACGAAAAATTGTATAAAATCAGTTTTGAAATTTTTTGAATGGGTGGAAAACAAAAAAGATAGAGGGTGGTTCACAATAATAAAACTAGCCCTGTATACATATTGTCACAAATAGGGTTATTTTTCATTCATTCATTCAAATTCATACAAGGTTCGAAGTCATTGAACGGTCGCGTCTTTGTTTATTAATTCCAAAATTTTCGAATCGTGAACGAACTCTTTTTTCCATAGTTGAACATAAACACAGGCGTGACATTGACTTCAACGAACCTGGACTATCGACCTGATTTCCTTACTGTCACGTTTCCGAAAATAAAGACAACTATTTAAAAGACGTAAGGAAGCGGGTTCGACAGTTCGACTACCGGTTCGACTGCGAGTTGGACTGCCAGTTCGAGTTCTAGTCCTGTTTTTGAGTACAAGTCCGAAAAGTTTGAGTTCTATCAATTGTAAGTTTGTAAAGTTGCCACTGTGCCCGAACCTTCGGAGTTCGGGCAGAACACAAGATGCCCTTCCTCAGGCCCCAAGAAATATCAGTTAATTTGTAAATATAGGGTAAGTTAAGTTTTTATTAATTGTTATTTATTGCCAAGAATAAATGTGTGTATGTGTTGTTTGAAAACCCTTTTGAGTTTATTTATTATTATCACTTTTGAAGTTCATTCTCTAATGGATCTAGAACACAACTTAGGCAAACCCCCGCCTACAGTTTGTGACAATATTTCGATTCACCCAATTTTTGATTCGCCCCAAATCTTAGTTTTGAATTTCTTTTTTTTTTCAACGTAGCGATCGCGCAAAATGTATGTTGAACAATTGATGGCCTGGAAGGGACACATAACATAAAAAAAATGAAATCTCTTCAAAATTCTGAGTTATAACTCGGAATTTTAAAATTCCGAGCTATATAATTTTACATCATAATTTTACATCAAAATTCCGACTTATAACTCGGAATTTTACATCCAATATTCCGAGTTATAACACGGAATTTTGAAATTCCGAGATATAAGTCGGAATTTTGAAGAGTTTTTATTTTTTTTATTTTATGTGTTCCTTCCAGGGCTTCGTTATTCCAGTGTTTTTATAGAGCCGCAGAAAGGAATTCAGTTTTTTCGCCGTATTCACAGTTTGAAACGAATTGTTATTGCAAACTGGTGGAAATGCCATATCACTGTCACTAAAAGTCGAAATTTTGTTGAGAATACGTTGAAAATTTATTGAACTTCGAAATTGAATTTTGATGGATTCACCCTACACTCGCACGCAATTGAGTTTGTGTCATTTTCCCGCAGTAGTGCGGGAAAAACAATGATGATGATATTATCGCGAAATATAAGTGGTTGGTGATGGAACATGAAAGATTATGCTTGTTTGCTGCTACTGTATTAGGTGAGTTTGTTAAAAAATATTGAAAATCATTAATTGATTGTTATAAAAATCCCCTAATAGCCTTGAATTGATCTGATGTGGGAAAAATTATTGTTGTCATGTCGATCGAAACACAAATCAGTTCGTAATTCTCAGAGTGACAGACAGAGCGTTACTGTCATTTTTGATTCAGTGGAATTGCAATGAAAAACTTCCAGCTACAGATACGATACAGATGAGGTATTGCCAACGAAGTCTTAAGAAGAGTATGAGAAGCACTAAACTGGATTTATTGAATGGTGCAATAGTGAATAAGTGAAAACGCCAAATGAAGAAGAAGTATTTTTGGCTCATTTCCTCGAAATGTCTGAAACCTAGAGGCCAAACACCATGGGCATGCTAGCTACCGCAATGAGCTTACCTACATAATGCTTCAAACGGTACACACAATAGATATATCACTAATCATTAGAAGATGGAAAATATATCACTATTGTTAGTTGATCCTATTTACAGGAATTATTGATTGTACAAACCAATCAATTCCCTATACGCTTGTAAAGGAAAAATCGTGCGGAATCATCTCCGGTCGACGCTAGTATAATTAAAATTTATAACTCATTTTTTAAATAAAAATTCTCTGCTCCACCGGGGATTCGATCTAGGGACCTTCCGATTACTAATCGAGCATTTCACCAACAATGTCTGCTGAAAATCGAATTAGCAGTGCTTGAGTAACTCAATAGTTGTGAATAAAGATAGTTCCTTATTCTCTTGCACTAGAGCGAAGTGAAATTTGTACTGTTGGATCCGTAGCAATTTCTCCAAGGCCCAGAAAATATTCACAGCACGTATTCTGTATACTCCCGGTCGATACCTGAACCTGAGATAAATATCCAATGGCGGAATTCTTGTTAGGGTCGTTGGATGCTGAATAATAGGGCACTTTGTCCTAACGAATTCGATTCGAGTTGAGTCAGAACGAAAACGAACGTACGACCCTAACTATTTCCATGGAGAGGGATGATGATTTATCCATATCAGCACTTAGTCTCGTTTAGCATTCAAATGCTATTTTCGCAAGAGGCATTGAAGTGATCATTCGCAATTTCACAAAAATGTTCATTGGAGTTTATATTCCTGTTCATTGATTAATGAATGAGTGGGTTGCATTGCTAGGCATCAATTTTCAGTTCATAGGTATAGAGGAATCATTACATTTTGATGAGAGATCGTTTTTTTTTTCGACGACCACCTATGAAAGTAGCATATAAAGACCCTAACTTTTTCCATGGCAAGGGATGATGATTATTTATCCATATCAGCACTTTCGAGATCATCATGCTCGGAATGGACACATACATACCTCATTCTTCGAAAAGATCATCACCTTCGAATTCCTGGTTCAACAAAAACTGTTCTAGAGCTGTTGCCTTGAAACAGGCGCAAAAACCCTAACCTCGCGACTAGAGAAAGAAACATACAATGCCAAGATAAGATCGAAACTCATAGATTGCCCTAATAGATCCCTTTCGTTTTGGTCCCTTGCTAAAGCGGTAGGAAGAAATTTCACTAATAGTTCATTTCCACCACTGTCCAAATCCGACGGCACATTAGCAACAACATCGCAGGAGAAAGCAAATATTTTTGCAGAGATGTTCGCAGCAAACTCTACTTACGATTCCCAAGGAAAAGTGCCGCCAGACATTCCACCCGTTGAGAGTCGAATGCCCGAAATCGTCTATGTCAACGTACTATCAGACAAATTTTGCTTGGTCTCAAAACGAATGAGGCTAACGGTCCTGGTGGAATTCCACCCATTATCCTCAAAAAATGTGCACCAGAATTAACACCGATTCTCTGCAAGTTGTTTACCGTCTCGTACAGGTCGGGTATTTTTCCATCATGCTGGAAGACAGCTAGAGTCTGACCAATCCCCAAAAAAGGGAACAAGAACCTGCCCAACAACTACAGGCCCATTGCCCTGTTATCAGTAATCTCCAAAGTGATGGAGAAAGTCATCAATATTGAGCTCATCAAATATCTGGAGAGCTCAGGAATCATCAATGATAGACAATATGGCTTTCGCCACCGAAGATCTACTGGAGATCTACTTGCCTACGTCACCCATTTATGGCAAGCTTCATTAGAAAAACACGGGGAATCTCGAGCTGTCGCATTCGACCGTGTTTCGCACGAAGGACTCCTCCACAAACTACCATTATACGGCTTACCACCTCAGCTACGCCATCTCTTATCGAGTTTTCTGTCAGGCAGACCGCTTCACGTGGTAGTGGACGGTGGACGGTCTGATACCATTGGCATCAATTCCGGCGTTCCAAAACAATCGATTTTGGCACCAACATTATTCCTTCTTCATATCAATGATCTGTTGGGAATAACAACTTGCCCCATCCACAGCTTTGCAGATGATAGTATCCTCCATACTGCGTTCTCTTCCAGAATTCCCATTTCTTCCCAGGAAACTAAGAACTCACGGCGCATGCAGGTCAATGCTGTCAATGGAGATCTTGCTGAAATCACAGCCTGGGGAACCAACAACCTAGTTGAATTCAACGCCACCAAAACTCAAGCCTGTATTTTCAAAAATGAATAGTTATTTTCTGCTATCGGCTCAAAACTCGTCCATTTTTGGTCCAAAATTAGCTCTTGAAGTTGACGTTTCTCTTACTGACACAATAAAATGGTTAGTAGGTATGTTGCTAGGCAACACTTTTAGTGTCTAGGGGCTGAAGTTGAAGTTTAAATCCTAGGAAATAAAAATGTGTAAGATGACAGCTGATATAATAACTGCTTTGGCAATGACTTGCTCAAGTAACTCAAAATGGTGGTTCTTCACTTATCATTCATGAATAATAGATATCAATTATTTGGATTCCAGACAAAATAGTAAGTTCCATTCAGATCAAGAGTGACTCTGTTTGACTCGCAAACGCAAATATTGCTTGTAGAACAAAGTGTCACATTCGATCCTAGTAAAACAATGTACTTTTATTGGAATTCTCCATTCCATCATTACCTGATCATATAAAAGCGAATGAATCAACAAGTTGCATTATTGACTCGAATAAAATTCGCAATGGAAAGAAAGAAATACACTCTTTTGTGTTCTGGGAAAAGCTTCTATTTCAAATGCGATAAACAACAAATTAACTGTCTGGAAGTAGGAGGCTGTCTAAGCACAATAAATTTTTAACACTTCGTGCTTCTCTTATAAAACGCAAGTAAGCTTTCGAAGAATTGCAGAGAATAGATTTATTATTTCTTAATAGTTTAGTCGGGTATATCACTGGATCTGCTGTTGTTGCGGAAAATAAAAGAAACAGCAAACCGGGAATTTTCTTTCGCAACTGTTTCCCATGAATATAAATTGATAAAATACCGGGTGATATACATACATATAGACATCGAGAAATGAAATTTATATGTATAATAGGAAAAAAAAAGGAAAAAGACCCTATATACCTAGCAACTACAGACCGATCGCTCTACTATCTATTATTTCAAAGATCATGGAGAAAGCTATATCAACATCGAGCTCATAAAATACTTATGAAACATTCAGGTACAATCAACGATATGCAATATGGCTTCCGTCATCAGAGATCAGCTGGTGACCTGCTCGCTTACATCTCACATATAAGGCAGCAATCTATTGTAAAGAATGGTGAAACCCTTCGCCAAGCTTCCATCTTATGGCTTGCATCCCCAGCTATGTTCTCTGCTAGCTAGTTTTCTCTCAAGCAGGTCTCTCCATGAAGTGGTCGACGGAATTTCATCTGACTGTCTTTTCATAAATGCTAGTGTTGCGCAAGGATCAATTCTAGCACCAATACTATTTCTACTCCATATCAACGATTTGTTGAAACCAACTTCATGTCCAGTACACAGCTTCGCGGATGATAGTACCCTCCATACCGCCTTCTCTTCCAGGGCTCCAATACCAGCCAGGCAAATCAGAAACGAACGAGGAAGAAATGTTGACAATATAAATATGGACTTGACAACAATGCTCGAATGGGGATCAAATAACTAGATTTCAATGGAAACAAAACACAAGCATGCCTTTTCTCTAGAAAAGCCGATCTCACTGTGCCCAACATGAGCTTGTCAGGAGTAACCATACCTTTGAAGACATCCATTTCGATGCTTGGTATTACTATCAGCAATAAACTTGGGAAAATAACGTGAGATCAATTGCAAAAATTGCATCCCAAAAATTTGGTTTTCTATTTCGGACCAGGAGCTATTTCACTTCCAGTCAGGTGCTTATGATCTATAAGGCACAGATCCGACCTGTCCTGGAATACTGTTCCCATATTTGGAGTGCAGCATCCAAACATACCCTGAAACTGTTGGATTCTGTCCAAAAAAGGGCAATTCGTCTCCTGGGTGATGCCTCGCTCACAAACTCACTCACTTTTCTGGAACACCGTAGAGAAGTTAGCGATCTGGCTATATTTTATAGATATTTTTATAGACGATGCTCTTCTGAAATATCAACAATTGTTCCTCCCTTGCCAGTCCCCGCGAGATTAACCCGTCGAGTTGAGGCTTCGCACCCCTTCGTGGTCACTTTGGAGACCTGCAGAAAATCTTTTTCCAAACACTTGTTCATCCACCGAACAGCGAAGCTTTGGAATACATTGCCAAGGGAGGTGTTCCCCGAGGCATATAACCTTCAGAAATTTAAGAAGAACACCAATTCCTACCTTATTTTCCTTGGTTCCCACCTCGGTTCTCACGGTGTTCCCTGAACATTACAGGATATCCCTTTTCGTGGGAACCTAGCTGACCTATCTGAGGTTCCTCTTAGAAAATACTGTCGACTTGAATATTTTAATCGAAGTTCTGCATTATATCTATATACCGGGTGACACAGGACACATGTAACAGCCTGTATTTTTTTTCTATAAAGAGGTAAATATTTGAAAATCACAAGGGTTATATTATCGATGAAGGCGCTTTCCTTGAACCCAGTGACAATTTCCCTCAACCACCTGTTTCATCAGAAGTAGATCTAACTTTTTTTCTCGAATGGCACCCTGATTTTTTCTGTAGCTTATCTGATTCGCCTCACAATTCTCTATTTAACTATGTATCACAATTTGATATTCGTTCATAAATTGGCTGTCAAACTGCATTTTATTTAAATACATGAAGTTGGCTGTGGCCCGAATGCAATAAAAATTCGATGCTTGATAGGCTCAAAAATCCAAAAACCATTACATATACGATTTTATCAAAATATTTTCCATACCCTCATCGGTGTCAGAAGATTGCGATTCAATGAATCATTGTCAAACTAGACATTTTGTGTAAACCGCCTATACTAAGCGATATGATAATTAAAAATGTATAGTTATGAACAGATATATTAGGACGATACAGCAATTATTACAAGAACTACAGTTTCATGTATCCAAATGAATGATCATATTATGGCTACATGGCAAACATTAAAGACAAATAGTTTCTCCACAAGTATCCAAATGAAAAAAACTGGTTTTCTAACTTAGTTTTCTCAATATCGTGAATTATTTTCGGATGATTGTTTTGAACTCAATGAGATTATGGAAAATCTTCTGGGACCAATTAGGGTATGGAAAATATTCTAATAATATCGATCTTTGGATTTCTGAGCCTATCAAGCATCGAAATGTCATTGTATTCGGGCCACAGCCAACTTCATGTATTTCAATTAAATGCAATTTAGCAGCCAAATAATGAACGAATATCAAATTGTGATACATAGTTGGATAGAGAATTGTAAGGCAAATAAGATAGGCTACAAAAACATACAGGGTGCTATATAAAAAAATGAGTTGGGTCTAGTTCCAATCAAACAGGTGGTTGAAGAAAATTGTCATTGGGTTCAAGGAAAGCGCCATCATAAATACTATAACCCTTGTGCATTTCAAATTATTATCTTTCTTAATAATAAAAATACAGGCTGTTACAGTCTCTTGTGTCACCCGGTATACACTGATTCATGAAAATAGTGGATTTTTATCGACTACGCCGTTATACCGGGACTAAAATATTCCGTTCCGACTGAATAACTACTGAATCAGAAGATATTTCCTCGCAAGATCGTTGAAAACATTCGAATATATAAAATCGAATCTACTTCGAGGAAGTTCAATATAATCAAATTTACGACAGGAATTCAAATCGTTATTGTCTATTTAAAAATTCAATTTCAGAGTACTTCCACAAATTGTGGGTTCATAAAAGCCACCGGATCCAAGAATTCAGCGATATTTCAAAGAATCCATAAAAGTTTTACAACTCCTAATATTTTAAGACTATACTCACATGTATACCGCTGAGTCAGCAATGTTTCATAATATGAGGAAGTATTCCCAAGAACTTATAATCTCCAGAATACGAAAAAAATCCAGAAAAATCCAATACCTATCTTTCCTACGTAGCTTACATCGGGGTATATGTACGATGTTCTTTGAACATTATAGGGATTCCCTTTCGTGCGCTCCAAGCGATAAAAAAAGTCCTACTGTCATTATTACACTTATTACTCGATTCAAGTTAGCAATGTATGAATGACTCCATAGTTGTAGATAAAATAAGTTATTGATCATAGAGTGTTGAAAAGGAATATTCTCAGATAAATTATGAACATACAAAAAAGGATATATATTGATATAAAGCAATACATTGAGAATTCGCATTCTCTATGTGATGAGAATATTTACTCTTTTTCAGTTAATTCAATAGAAAACAACTACTTTCCTGGCTATATGCCACGACGAACATTGAATTATATCTATTGAACACACCACGAAAAGAGTTTGAAAATAAAATATAAAAAATTCTGAAATTGAGAATTTGCATTCTCCTTCAGACAAAAATATGTATATACACACATCATTCTGAATATTCAACAGAAAACAACTACTTTCCTGGCTATTTGCCACGTCGAACATTGAATTATATCTGATGATCATTCAAAAGGGAACATGAAAAATAAAGAATAAAATCCTCCGAAATTGAGAATTGACATTCTTCTTCAAATCGGATGAATAATATGATGAATAATGATCTAGAAATATGACTTACCAATATATTCAGCATTGAAATGAAAATTGGAATGTATAGGAGAAGTATACTGGCATGAACTCTGATCTTGATGAGCTTGAAAACGTCCAAAAATAATCATTCATATCAGGAAAGTAGTTGTTTTCTGTTGAATATTCAGAATGATGTGTGTATATACATATTTTTGTCTGAAGGAGAATGCAAATTCTCAATTTCAGAATTTTTTATATTTTATTTTCAAACTCTTTTCGTGTGTGTTCAATAGATATAATTCAATGTTCGTCGTGGCATATAGCCAGGAAAGTAGTTGTTTTCTATTGAATTAACTGAAAAAGAGTAAATATTCTCATCACATAGAAAATGCGAATTCTCAATGTATTGCTTTATATCAATATATATCCTTTTTTGTATGTTCATAATTTATCTGAGAATATTCCTTTTCAACACTTTCATACCCAATCAGGGGGTTCAAACTTGAACGATGGAAACTTGTGATTTTTATAGACCTCTAATCGCAGATTCGTGATAGAGTCTCAATTCAGAATTCATTTCCACGCCCTGTATGATGAATGTCAATTTATCATACACCCAAAAGCTTATTGATCATAGTTTAGGTACAGAGCATCCTATAGCCATTGGACTCATAAGAAGAAAAGTTGATATATTATGTCTCCATTCGTCACTTTATAATATGGAAACTTCGAAGCCCCCTTGAATAGAAGACAAAAATTAACGCCCGATATCTCCCTTATTATGATATAGTCTAGTTCTTGGACCATTAGCTCCCATATCACGTTGAGTTATAATTCAAATCACTTCTCAATTAAACGCTACGGCTTCAGGTCTGCATGGAAGCTTTGCTCTAACGCTCCAAACTGCTCAATAATTCACGGGAACTCCACGGGACTGTACCATTAACGAACCAAACGTATGTTGGCCATGATGCCATATCTCAGTCGAGCACTGAACTCCCAACTGAAAATAACGCTGAAGTTTCTCATCGATTTTTAGCTTGAAGAGTAATATTCTCAGATAAATTATGAAAATGAAAAAACGGATATATGTACAGGGTGTTGCGAAATTCGACCGACAACGCTTGACAAGTGATCAATTTTCGGGATACAGGGCGTTGAAGTTGAGAAATTGAAATAGTTTTTTCGCAATATCTCAAGAAAAATTGAATATAATGCATTCAAATTCGGTATATGGTTTCATGTTTCAATGGTTAATTTTTTGACCAGAATGACATTCCGAGAATTTTATCCAGAGGTGCGCTACAGGTGGTTGTGATAACTTTTCCTCCCTAATTTTCTACGCCACTGATGAAATTTCTCCAATTTCTCGAATTATGTTGAATAAATGCATCACCTCCAACTGAGCTAAAATGAACAGTTATCGAGATATTTGACCCAAAATAGAAGTTTGCATAGTAATTTTTCATCTTCTTCAGTAGTAGAAGATTACAAAAATATTTGTTTTCTCTGTATGCGTGGAAGAACTATTTCTGTTCAGCTACAGAATGAGATTTGAATAGTATCTAATCTACTCAACACCAGAAAAATGTTGATGTAACTGAAACACCCTATATACCATTGCATATTTTGAGGAGTGATTTTTCCTGATTTCAAACATATATTTTATGTCTTCGGGATGAAATCCAGTGTTTTAAAGAACTTTTTATTTCAATTACAAACGATTAAGACATATGGTGAATTTTTTTCGAGAGCTTCCCGTACTTGAATGTTTTGTACTTGCTGTTCGAAAGAGAATTAAAAATATCTCATCATGAAAAGATTTGCATAAGGCCGAGACAATAAGATTTTGTTATACTTACGCGATAAGAATAATCCAGTCCAGGATGCTCTCGTATATGTGACATGATATTTATTACAAGGTTAATTTATTTATATCCATGCAATAGAAAAAGGAATAATAATTATTATAAGTCCAGAGGGTATCTTCATATAACATACAGTGTGTCCCACTTACCATGCTCACCATGGGTATCTTTTTAACGGTGAGAGATACGAGGTCGGTTAAATGACACCAAATGTGGAGTTTGTCAAGGCCAACTATAATGTGAAAAAATATTTTGATAAAATCTATTCGTTTTTGTTTTATACGCAAAAAACAGATTTTGATCATTTTCATGTCTCCTCCGTAACTTCTTTATTTATGAAATTTCACATTCTCATGGCAGTTTTTCAAAGTGATTTCGAAAAAAAAAAAATGAAATTAATACCAACTCTTCTAGAATTTGAGATATCAGCACCAATTTTAGTTTTTCAAATGTATAGGTCATAGCTCACTATGACTCAGTTACAAATAACTTTTTTTTCTCTTACAGATGATGTGTCGCAGTAATAGTTTTGTGTTGATAACAACGGAGTTATCGTCATGTATACAAAAACGAAGAATTATTTGGAAGCCGCCATCTTGATTTTATAAATTTTAACAAAGAAATCATGATCTCCGACCTCAAAAACCTCTACTTACCAATTTTGAATGGAATCGTACCAAATCTTGTCCGCCATCTTGGAGCAGCCATTTTTTTAATTTCAACAAAAATTCCATAACTCCGATAAACTTGAAATTTTGCAGGTGTTCATTATTTCGGTGACAATACATTATGGAATTTTTGTTGAAATAAAAAAATGGCTGCTCCAAGATGGCGGACAAGATATGGTCCGATTCCATTCAAAATTGGTAAGTGGGGGTTTTTGAGGTCGGAGATCATGATTTTTCTGTTAAAATTCATGAATTCAAGATGACGGCTTCCAAATAATTTCTTGTTTTTGTATAAATGACGATAACTCCGTTGTTATCAACACAAAACTATTACTGCGACATATCATCTGTAAGAGAAAAAAAAGTTATTTGTAACTAAGTCATAGTGAGTTATGACCTACATTTGAAAAACTAAAGTTGGTGCTGATTTCTCAAATTCTAGAAGAGTTGGTATAAATTTCATATTTTTTTCGAAATCACTTCGAAAAACTGCCATGAGAATGTGAAATTCCTATTTGAATATTTTCATAAATAAAGAAGTTACGGAGGAGACATGAAAATGATCAAAATCTGTTCTTTGCGTATAAAACAAAAACGAATAGATTTTATCGAAATATTTTCTCACATTATAGTTGGCCTTGACAAACTCCACATTTGGTGTCATTTAACCGACCTCGTATCTCTCACCGTTAAAAAGATACCCATGGTGAGCATGGTAAGTGGGACACACTGTATATGAACAATAATAAACAATAATGAACAATAAAAAAAACATCGGCCATAGGTAATTAAAAAAATTGAATTTCTCTTGCGATATGACATGATTGTCCCATCATGAACATTTTCAGTTGTCTTCAATGAGTATATAGCAGATCAAATAGAGAGATCTCTTTCTAGGACACTCTGTAAACTGTATTTTGTTGTTATAAAAATCATCTGCTCTGTTTACATTCTCATGAGCTTATAAACAGCGCGATAAGACAAGAAATTCTTGCTCGAAGTTTTGCTATGCAGCCAAGTTTGTGTTCAGGACGGAACTGATAAAAGAACCTCTTGGAAAAGTTCTCTCTCTTTTCCTAAGTACTGTCTTTATCCGCAAAATTTCTGTGGCTACTGAACGGGAAAATATAAAAGGAATTACTGAACGTTGCATTTAAGCCGTTTCTAGTTTTTGTCATTCTTGGAGAACTTTTGTGTGAGTTGTATCGCGGAAAGTTCGTAAACGGTTTGTTTTAGCAAAAAGTTCCGGATATAGCTATCACGAAGGAAAAACTTTCCCATCTATACATAATAGTCGAGTCGAGTCTGCTAACATATTTCCGATACTTTATCGAGAAACTTGGACTCTGAACTACGGATGACGTGCCACAAGAACGAAAAACAACCGATATACTGTTTATTCGGGGCCCTAAAAAAATATACAGCGTGTCCAAGAACGTCATATCATAAATGATAGGGCTCATAGTTCGGCTGATATAAAGTGAGCCAAAATAATGTTAGGTACTTCATATACAGTGTGACCCACTTCTAATGGAAACACCCATGTATCTTACGTAATCGTTGAGTGAGGATCCTGAAATTTGCTGAAGTGAGAGTTAGACACTGCTCGCCAACAGCAATGGAACCACCCCAATTTCCGGAAAATAATATTAGGAGTCAAAATAGGTCGAAAATCACTTCAAGTTCGGAAGCTGGACGCCCAACTCACTAACTATTCATATTTTTCCTGGAAAAATTTCAGTTCTGAAAAATTGAATTTTGTCGCACTTTTTACGGAAGCACCCCCGTATCTTACGTAATTGACTTCATCTCTGAACTTTTCCTTCATTCCAGAACCCTAATGACAATTTTCTAGGAATACTATCAATAGTCAGTGAATTCGGCGTCCTGAATCCGAATCCGAAGGTATTTTCAACCTATTTTGACTCCTAAAAGCATTTTCCAGAAATTGGAACTTTGTTATTTCAAATAGAACACACCGTATTCCATTGCATTTTCAGATCCTTCCTGAAGAGCTGATTCCATCGATGTATCATACTCGGGGTCTAGCGGCCCTTTTTCAACTTTTGATATACTACCAACTGACATTTAAGTGGAACAAATACAGGGTGGTTCAAGATTCAGAATTCTGATCACCCTGTATCTGTTTCAATTAAATGTCAGTAGATAGTGAATCAGAAGTTGAGATAGGGACGTTTGTACCGTGTTGACCAATAATTATTAGTGTCGACAAAAAATATCCAAGATTTGAAAAATTTCGCTTTTGAACACCCTATATCCCTGTTATCATTCCCGCTATACATCAAGTGTGATACATTGACGAAATCAACTCTCCAGGGAGAATCTAAAAATGCAATGTATACAGGGTGTTTCATTTGAAATAACAAAGTCGTTGATATTTTTCGATAGAAGCGACAACGCCGCAGCTCTGAAAATATTTTAGAACGATGTCCACCTCGAAAATGTTTCCTTTTCAAAGGGCCACCCAGTATATAGTTTTCATCGTTCGAGTTGTAATTGTAACCCCTTAATTGGGTATAAAAGTATCGGAAAGGAATATTCTCAGATATAAATATGTATGAAAAAACGGACATATGCATATGAATACAGAAATACATATATTATAGACTTATACAATTCACTTTTCATTTCAATACTGAAAAGAAACTCATAGAAAAAATCAAGTTATATACAGGGTGTTTCAAAAAAAAACTGACCCCCTTACTAGGGTAGGTAGAACACTGCAAAATAAGTTGGGTTTACTCAGCAAAAAAATTTCGTACCTGCATCCGTTATCAAGATAAAAGGTGTTGAAAAAATTATTTCTTTACACATTTTTTGAGATTATGTCAAAACTACTGGCAACATTGCGATGAAATTTTGTATGAATGTTTCTTGGAATCTGACACATGGCATGCATTCTTTTTTATATCTGACTCTCATAGAGGGTGCTAGTTACACGGTTCGTACCGAGTAGTTTCGAACATAACTTTTTAGAGGTTAGATTTTTCAATCTAAATTTGATGTGAACTTGAACATCATTCAATTTCACACAAAAAAGGTACTCTTGGTAAAACTCGATACTGTGTTCCGTTTTCGGAATATATTTGAAAATGATGAAGTGGTAACTGTTGCTGGTATAAAGCTATGTATTAGAGTAAGTATTATGAAAAATTATCACCTATTTATTGAAAACCGAAAACAACAATACATTCCTGATGGAAAACTCATTGATTTAACAATGAATCACAAGAATAACATCGAAACAGATTTGACTAAGAACATGGATTACACAGTTTTGTTGTATCTTTGAGCAGAAAGTCTAAGCTACATAGGTGAATTAACGTCAAGAGTTGTAATACATAATTGAACATCACTTAAATGACCTAACAGCTGATCCTCAACTGTTTAGAAAAATAATACATTCTCAAGAAAAGAATATAGAATCGTGTATTCGTCGAAACGTAGGACATTTTGAACACTTACTCTAACTGATTAAATATTTCATGTTTCTTGTCAAATATCTGTTAATTTTCTACTTATAATTCTTTGTTCCATCAATAACTTCAGAATAACAATGTTTTTATTGTTTTTGAAACTAAATAAATAGGTACTTGAGCTCAATAAAATTCATTTTATACCAGCATCATTACTACTCCATCATTTTCAAATCGAAATATTCCGAAAACGGTGTAATATTGAATGGGGTTCAAGTCCATATCATATTTGGATTGAAAATTCTAACCTCATTCCGGGACACCCTATGAATCCATTTATTCATAATATATTTGAGAATACATTTCAAGACTGAATTTATTCGAATCCCCTTACTATAACAGTTTTCAATGTTGAAAACATTAGTTCTGCTGATTTTTGGTGGAAGAAACACTTCAACTAAATAGGAGCCACTGCTACAGTAGATATTCAAAAGAAAATGAGAGATTGATGACGCCGATAAGACCAAAGAAATCTTCGGGAAATAGGATATGAGATCCGTTGTTTAGTGGGAAGCTCATCACCAAACTATTCACCGTTCTCTCCGTTTAGGGCTTAGGCGAAAAGGTGGGAAAATGGAAATTCACAGAATAGCCGAGGAAAGATACTTATGTATCCAGGTCAATCAAGAATACGAAGTTTCCGAAGTTAACAAAGGCCCGTGCCAATTTTCAGAAACAGTCGATTCTATACACGAGATGTATACCTATAGGATGGAGAAAAATATAGACAGTGATACATATTCGATATTTTTTTAATTGCAATATATGGTTGAGTTAATGTTCTAGCAGGAATAGTAGATTGTTTTATTAGGATCAAAAGTGACACTTTGTTTGACAAGCGAATTTTGCATTTGCGAGGCGGAGCGTTTAGCGAAGCCGAGCGAAAGCAAAATTTGCGAGTCGAACAAAGTCACTTTTGATCCGAATGAAACATGCTATTTTTTCTGCACCCGGAACAATTAACTCAAATAAATATGTGAAGTAACCACTAATGCCGTGCCATATGTATATGCAATGCAACAAATATTGACAAATAATCCGTGTGGTGAGAATATTCTACCTGCATCAACAGCAGGTTTATTCAAATTTCAAGGATGTTCGAATTGTAATTTCAATATAAATACAACCACAGAGTGACATATTTGTGTATGGACCAGGTGCTCTAATGGCAAATACCGCGCCAGTGCCAGCTATAGGAACAAGAAGTGGAAAATGTTAGGTTAGTGACAACAATAATAATAGCGATTATTTATTCCTCTTCATACTACACTGTGTTTGACTTGATTATCAAATGAAGCTGAACAATATCGTTGTTTGTGACAAAAAAACTATTGCTTGCCGTGATTATTCAAAAACAAGTTATCCATCCCAAGAATAACGAATGAAATACAGATCAAGCAAGTATTTGAATCTTGAAGGCTTCCCTGATCAAAACAAAAATACTTAACTGAGATATTTATAATTCCAATACTTAACTATAATAAGGTTTATTTATATCTCCAGCATTGGTATGAAATGCCAAATCTGCCGAAATCGGAAACAAATCAGGTATGCGTCTCAACCCAAATAACCAACCGTCACAATGTTTTTTATTTTTGATGACGCCCAGTACATCGTTTTTAGTTCCTAGGAGCTAAAGTTGAACTCATGTTGTCTAGCAACATACCTATTTTTGTGTCAGTAATAGGAACGTCAATTTAAGAGCTGATTTTGGTATCAAAATAGACGACTTTTGTGTCGGTTGCAGAAAAATATGTTTTTCTACTACTGCTATGAAGAGTATCGCATTGTCATTAAATGTTGAAAATCGAGTCAGCAATGTATGAATGACTCCATAGTTGTAGATAAAGTTAAATTGTACTTGATTAAAGATAAAGAACGCCCAAAAACTCCAAAATCCGCTCAACCTCGTAAGGATTCTCGGGATGAGAGAAAAAGAGAGACAGACTTTGAGAAGGAGAAATAGAAACTCCTCTTAAAGTTCCAGGATGCCTTTATAGACGTCACAGGAAATGACGATAATGGCGGATAGAGGAGTAATGATGTTCGTTGAGTCGAGGTAAATGAATGAGCAAGTATTTCAGAAGAAAAGACAGTCAATGCTATGGCAGAGTATTTACTTCCTAATCGATTGGGATCATTCGAGTTGCCAGATTTCGTATATACACTGTGTCCTGCAGTTTGATGCATTGATTGAGTCCGACGGGAGATGTATTGAGAAACCAACTTTCATGGATTAACTTTTTTCAAATTCATGATCACCAGTGAAATTTGGCAATAGGAATTAGTATAATATGTAACAAGTATTATAAATCTCTTTTTATTAGTGAGTATTTTATAAGCACGAGCGTCTGGAATCGTTTATGAATACGTTACATAATCACACTATTTCTACCAGCTTATAATTCATCTCTTCGTTCCCATAATTCCGAAATTCAGATTAACCTACCTACTATCTATCCTACAAAATAATTCGAAGGGAATGGGAGTAGGTCGCGAGCACAAAATGTCAATCTCACAAACCTCACTTTTTTCAAATACTGTCTGTAGGTTGATCGAGGAGGTGGTACATTCATTATTCCAAATTTTTTTGGATTTTCTCTCCTCGTTTCTAAAACTGAGCGTATCTGTGCTTAGTAGATCATGGAGAAGCTCTTGAGGTTTGAAGTAGATTTTCACATGGAATAAGAATCCGAGAGTAAAGCAGCCCTTGCGATGGATCTGTCTTGATTATCTCATGAAAAAGTATTGCTGATGGAAACACCCATCATAGATATAGTGGACTTTGTGGAAATGATGGTATCAGACATTGACAATATATTGGGCATATTGAATTTCGTCTCTCTAGAGAAAATACGGGCATGAGTTCTGATGGCGCTTAATTCAATTAGGTTGTTGGTTACTCATCAGGCTCTAATTTCAGCAAGACTGTGCCTTGATATAGATTCTAAAATGGCGTTTCATGGCAGCTTCCAAAAGGTTGAAATCAACTTGCAGTACACCCTTTATTTTAGCTGCATTTGTTAACGACATTATTCCAGAATTCCAATGCCACGTCATCCCTGATGAGTGATCTCCCAATACGATTGGCAGCCGTTTTTCATTTGTCAACTGCATTCTGCATCCCTCTTTTGTCCAACGAACGATTACCGCGAATCTTTTTACCACTCGCTTGTCTTTTCTCTCATTTTTTTTGTCGACGCCATTTCAATGGACCCATAACTGGTGCTCCTTTGATTAGGGTAGTTCGATTATTATTAGTCGGCGGCCATTTGTCGAAGAAACAAAAGCGTGACGAGTAGGGCAGGTTATTTATTCAGTGGGCTTTGGAAAGCTTCCATAATATAATACGGTGATGACGTAAATGGACCGGTGCATGGCGAATTAAATGCGATTTTTTGGGCCACCTGCCATCCGCGCATAATGTAAAAAGGTTAACAAGATTTGAGCCTGAGGCATCACAATTTATTGCCTTAATTGAGTTTTATGTACGAAAATGCCGAAGAGGCCTTTGACGATCGTGAAATGTTTAATTTATCTATAGAGCTGTGAGAATACGCGAGAGAACACATTCTTTTTTATTTCTCAAATATATTCATCTCTCAAATATCTTTCAATTTCATATTTTTTAAGAATTTTTCGGTCGATTTTTAGCTGCTGATACATCAAACATGCCATACGGTAATTCTCATAATAATAATCAAATCACTCCATGATAGAACCAAATCATCATCTGGCCAACAAATTTTCAATAACGAAGTCCACCACTTTAAAAATGTTCTCCAACTCAACTCTTAACCAATGAATTCAATCGATAAGTCCCGGTATATCTGAAAAAATAAAACGTGTTGGTGATAAATTTCAAGTGGAAACTGTGTTCAGAATTGAAAATACTATGAGATCAATTTTAACTCAAACAAAGCCAACAAATGAAGAACAATCGACAAAAAATTGGATTTACAGTATAATATACACAAGATATTATCTTGTGTTTGTGGAGAGTTTTTGACAGGTGAAACCAAGAGACCTCTTTCAGTAAGGACGAAGGAACATAAGTAAAATATAAAGAAAAGACACATCGACAAATCGAAACTAGCTGAACATATCCTTACTGAAGATGGACAACATAATATGGCAGAGTGGAATGATATTAAAATCATAAGAAAAGAAAATAACAACAGGAAGAGGAACACCAAGGAATCTGCTTGCATTCTTCTGAGCGGAGAATTGCTTCCTGTTCAGTTGATATAGATAGAACATGGTATTCACTACTGAAATCTGAAAATGAAAATGGTGAATTCAAGATTGATTAATGAAAACATCCTGTAACTCATTTGATTGCCAACGTCACCAATTGTCACTGAGAACAGAGAATAAGTGTCAAGGAGAATACGAATTTGCCATACAAAAATCCATTTTTTTCATGTTGAAAACGGCAGCAGATTCGTTCCCGAAACGTCCAAAGATAAGTGAGAATTTGATATTTTTCTATATACCTTTATTTCTGTTCTCCAAACCTTTTTCAATACAAATTGTCACTATTTTTTTGTTCTGATTCACACTTATATTGTCTGTTGGGCACAGTGAGATCGGATTTCCTAGAGAAATGGCATGCTTGTGTTTTGTTTGCATTGAAATCTATCAAGTTATTGGATCTGTATTCGAGAATTGTTGCCAAGTCCATATTTATGTTGTCAACATTTCTCCCTCGTTCGTTTCTGATTTGCCTGGTTGGTATTGGAGCCCTGGAAGAGAAGGCGGTATGGAGGGTACTATCATCCGCGAAGCTGTGTACTAGACATGAAGTTGCTTACAACAAATCGTTGATATGGAGTAAAAATAGTGTTGGTGCTAGAATTGATCCTTGCGGAACACCAGCATTTATGATAAGATAGTCAGATGAAACTCCGTCGACCACTACATGGAGAGACCTGTTCGAGAGAAAACGAGCTAGCAGAGAACATAGCTAGGGAGGCAAGCAATAAGATGGAAGTTTGGCGAGGAGTCCGTGGTGCCCGACTCGATCGAATGCCTCGGAGATATCAATTGCCACGGCTAAGGTTTCACCATATTTTTCAATAGTATGCTGCCATATATGTGAGACGTAAGCGAGCAGGTCACCAGTTAATCTCTGACGACGAAAGCCATATTGCCTGTCGTTGATAATACCTGAATGTTCAAGGTATTTCATGAGCTCTATGTTGATAGCTTTCTCCATGATCTTCGAAATGAAAGATAGCAGTGCGATCGGTCTGTAGTTGCTAGGTTGGGTCTTTTTACCTTTCTTGGGATCTGGTTGTACGCTTGCAATTTACCTGTTGGACGGGATTATTCCCAATTTGTAAGAGTAGTTGAACAACTTGCAGAGAACAGGTGTTAGTTCGAGAGCACATTTCTTGAGAACAATCGGTGGGATTCCGTCGGAGCCACAAGCTTTGTTGGTGTTGAGACCCACACACTGACAACCTAGTGAATTTTTTTTTGCGTGTGTAATTACTTCACAATATGCATTACGTACTATACTCCACCTACTGCCATATAGTACATCAAAAAAGTTTGAACAAACAGTCTGAATTATAATTATTGACAGTTATGTCATCCGCTGTTGACGGCAATTACGCGATCATGACATACCTATAGTGGCGGAATATACGAAAACTGTTCGATGTGCTTACTGTGTGTAAAGAGCTACTTACTGAGGCTGTATCTCGGCGTGTATTCCTGCCTACTTTCTATTGTGGCCGTAGGTAGACGCAGTGACTTTTGGAGCAAATCATCTGATTTGTTCTTACTACAAGTATATTCCATAGAGACGAGGAATAATGATTGTCTTTACTTTTCTTGAGATGATACCACCACTGAGGTATATAAACGATCCAATCGAACTCCCAACTTGTGCGATATCCCATTATGGCGGGGTATATATACATGAATTCGGATCGGGACCTCGACTGAATGTGTTCTCGATTGAATTGAACTTTAGTCGTTAATGATTCCGTCGGAAACGACTCTCGGAGAAACCAAATTCAATCTACGCAGGAGTCGGAGGAAGGATGGAAGAGTTTAACAGCTTCTTTGTGACAAAGCGATAGTAAGAGACCAATCAATTATCGAACACTCAAATCGGGAGACGCTGGGTAAGTGATTTAATCAAATTATGCCGCGCTCTCTGCTAAAATTGATTATCTTTCCTTTCTTTAGGCACGTTGGAATTCGCTGGGATTTTCTTTTTCGTCATTGTTGGACCGTGGAGTTGGAAACTTTCTGTATAATGAATAATAAAATCCAATAAAACACTGTTAGGACAGTACTGATTGAATTTTTTCTAATCACTATAAATACAAGGTACACTCAATGAATTTACATAAAAGTAGAAAATAGCATTTCATCAACGAAATGTTCTGTCCTATGCCCATGGCGAAATATAATCCCCATGAACCAATTCGGAATTTTCAATTTTCAAAGATTGCTAATTTTGCATTGGAAACCATCTATAGGCGCACGTACAGTGAGATCGGCTTGTCTAGAGAAAAGGCATGCTTGTGTTTTGTTTGCATTGAAATCTACCAAGTTATTGGATTCCCATTCGAGAATTGTTGCTAAGTCCATATTTATGTTGTCAACATTTCTCCCTCGTTCGTTTCTGATTCGCCTGGCTGGTATTGGAGCCCTGGAAGAAAAGGTGGTATGGAGGGTATTATCATCCGCGAAGCTGTGTACTAGATATGAAGTTGCTTCCAACAAATCGTTGATATGGAGTAGAAATAGTGTTGGTGCTAGAATTGATCCTTGTGGAACTCCAGCATTTATGATAGAGCCACTACATGGAGAGACCTGTTTGAGAGATAAGTAGCTAGCAGAGAACATAACTGGGGAGGCAAGCCATTAGATGGAAGCTTGGCGAGGAGTCCGTGGTGCCAGACTCGATCGAATGCCTTGGAGATATCAAGTGGCACGGCAAAGGTTCCACCATATTTTTCAATAGATTGCTGCCATATATGTGATACGTAAGCGAGCAGGTCACCAGTTGATCTCATATTGCCTATCGTTGATAATACCATGTTCCAGGTATTTCATGAGCTCGATGTCGATAGCTTTCTCCATGATCTTTGAAATAATAGATAGCAGTATACTGAAATAATATTCATATTTTCATTTTATAGAAACGAGGAGAGAAAATCCCAAAAAATCTGGAATAATGAATTATTCGTAGTGTTCTCCAATTCACAAAAACTTTCGTGAAATTTCGTGCAATCTTGATCGTGATTACTTCAGAAACTGTAATTTTTCTAATAGATGAGTCAACTGGAGCACTTGTCGCATATGACAATGAAAACTTCGAGAATCGAAAAGTCAAAGTCCTAACATAATTTATGTTACCAAAGGAACACTAACAAACGTCGAAAGAAAATCGATGAAGCAACTCTTACAACTTCGAGGTACTTCTATTGAAATCGCTTCTTCAAACCTACGACATGGAAAACTTTATCGGGACCTCAGCAAGAGTTGTTCCTAAAGGAAAATTTCGGCAAATAAGTTATATTGTCAGAATCTATAAAAGTCTCTCGGATCTCCGTTGACAGAGATAAAAGAGTTTGCTTGAATAACGAGATCAGGGGCGTTAACACTCTGGGGGTTAGAGGGTAGACATCATCAATTATTACAGCAAATCCACACCGATACAAACTTTTATGATTGTGAAGCCACATTGCATAATAGACCAGGGGGCCTATATTCTTGAAGGTCCAACTGGATATATAGAAAAGGAATATTCTCAGATATAATTATGAACATAAAACTTTTGAGATACAGGTTATCAAAGTTGAAAATATGCATAGATTATTTTTTGTCCACCCTGTATAGCTGAAAAATTCAGGCTGTTGTATCTCCTAATAAAGCCCTCCGAATTAAGTTGCGATATACCAGGTGGTTCAAAAATTAGTAGGGGGGGAACGGACTTTGAACGGGCAAAGTATAAGGAAATACATTGAGAATTCGCATTCTCTATATGTGATGAAAATATCAAATCTTTCTCGGTTTATTCAACAGAAAACAACTATACTTTCCTGGTTATATGCCACAAAGAACATTGAATTACACGATAAGAATAAGACCTGCAGAACATCTCTTCCCAAAGACCCGTTTATCCAACGAACAGCGAGGCTCTGGAACACATTGCCAAGGGAGGTGTTTCCCGAGGCATATTACCTCCAGAAATTAAAAAAGAACACAAATTCCTACCTTATTTCCCTTGGTTCTCACGATGTTCTCTGAACATTACAGGATATTCCTTTCCGTGGAAACCAGAACATAAAAAAACACAGTTTGTGCACACATATCACACAAATTCGTGATATTTTTCGAACAAAATATTGGATGATTTTATATATTTTGTGTCACGAAAGTAGACTGATTTTGTTTGGATTTCGAACAAAATTGTTTTGAAAATTACAAAACCAAATTGTTGGGTTATACACAATATCTCTCACACAAAATATAACGCGAAATATACACAAATTGGTGCTTTCGTCATTTCAGAAACAAACTGTGTAAAAAATCTACCCAACTGTGTGAAGAACTTACACTAATTTCTCTCTGTGATAGTTAACTACTGATTCAATATTTGGATTTTTCATGATTGTCATAGGATTTTCCAAAAAACTTTGTTACGCCTATGGACGTTCCGACCAAGTTGATCAAAGAGGTCACGTTTCAGGTATCGATGAACAAAAATGGAATTGTGCATAAAATTTCAATTACTGTGGCTGGAAAACGAAATCATTCAATCAGAAAAATCAGGAATAAGATTTAGCTCGTCAGTTTTTTTGGTCGATGTAGAGATTAAGTCAAACTGAAAACGCCCATACCCGGGATTTTACTTCAATCCGAAATAAAACGTGAAAAAAAACACAATATCATTCAGAATATCCGATGATTGAATTGCGTCAGTGATACAGGGCGTCCCTAGATGATATGCTTATATTCGAGGGGCCGATTATTCGACCCATTTCAAGAATTAAACTTCATATGAACATATCTCGTATACGTCCTAAGTTTCGAGATACCCTGAATCTGAAAATGCAATGAAATACAGGGTGTTCCATTCGAATTAACAGAGTTGCTAGTTGTTTCTGATAGAAAAGGCAACACTGTATCGGTGAAAATATTTCTGACGGATAGAGAATGTTCAATTATCGAAGCATCCCAATTTTCAGAATGTTCTGTCTTTTCGTTCTCCAGATACTTACGATAGGCCATCCACCGTGAATCACCCTGTATACTCAGGAGAACTCCTCAAACAACCAATTCCTAAACCTAAATTCGATCATCCAGAGTGGGGGAACCGATAGTAGTGGATCAGATATCCAAACACGTGAAGGGCTAGCGAACACATTTATCCCCACCGATTGTAGGGAATCGTAAAGTTAAAGTAGACCCTAAACATTCCTTTTGGCAACACTTGAAGACAAATCACCTGGAATATTCAGGTATTATCAACGATAGACAATATGGCTTCCGTCATCAGAGATCAACTGGTGACCTGCTCGCTTACGTCTCACATATATTGCAGCAATCTATTGAAAAATATGGTGAAACCTAGGAAGTGGCACTTGATATCTCCTAGGTATTCGATTGAGTCTGGCACCACGGACTCCTCGCCGAGCTTCCATCTTATGGCTTGCCTCACCAGCTATGTTCTCTGCTAGCTAGTTTTCTCTCAAACAGGTCTCTCCATGTACCTAGTGGTCGACGGAGTTTCATCTGACTCTCTCATCATAAATGCTGGTGTTCTGCAATGATCAATTCTAGCACCAACACTATTTTTACTCCATATCAACGATTCGTTAGGAGCAACTTCATGTCCAGTACACAGCTTCGCGGATGATAGTACCCTCCATACCGCCTTCTCTTCCAGTGCTCCAATACCAGCCAGGCAAATCAGGAACGAACGAGGAAGAAATGTTGACAACATAAATATGGACTTGGCAACAATTCTCGCATGGGGATTCAATAACTTGGTAGATTTCAATGCAAACAAAACACAAGCATGCCTTTTCTCTGAAAAAGCCAATCTCACTGTGCCCAACATCAGCTTGTCAGGAATAACCATACCTTTGCAGACATCCATTTTGATGCTTGGTATTATAATCAGCAATAACCTTTCTTGGGGAAATCACGTGAGATCAATTGCTGAAAGTGCATCCCAAAAACTTGTTTTTTTTTCCAGTCAGCTGCTTATGATCTATAAGGCATAGATCCGACCTATCCTGAAATACTAATCCCATATTTGGAGTGCAGCACCCAAACATACCCTGAAACTGTTGGATTTTGTCCAAAAAAAGGCAATTATTCGTCTCGTGGGTGATGCCTCGCTCACAAACTCACTCACTTCTCTGGAACACCTTAGAAAAGTTATCGATCTTGCTCAATTGTAGAGATATTTTCATGAACGATGCTCTTCTGAAATATCAACAATTGTTCCTCCCTTGGCAGTCCCCGCGAGATTGACCCGTCGAGTTGAGGCTTCGCACCCCTTCGTGGTCACTCTGCAGACCTGCAGAACATCTCTTTCCAAAGACTCGTTCATCCAACGAACAGCGAGGCTCTGGAACACATTGCCAAGGGAGGTGTTCTCCGAAGCATATAACGTCCAGAAATTCAAGAACACCAATTCCTACATCATTTCCTTTGGTTCTCGCGATGTTCTCTGAACATTACAGGATATCCCTTCTCGTGGGAACCAGAACATAAAAAAAACTTCCACCCAATAGACTTTCAAGCGAAAACAAGTTTGTTATGGTTGATGGGGAAATCACAGGGACACCATTTTCTGCCACCCGGTATGTTTATAACAAGGAATTCGCAAGTACAAGCAATCAACGTTTTCCTTCTGAATCGAGTTAATTCTGTACCGAAACAAGGCAAATTTGCTCGACTCTAGTGGAAGTTGCAGGTAACTCCTTCACACTAACAACTTCCAAATTAACGCTTGCGCTAGGGCATGTTTGATTGGTGACGAGAGTAATTAGATGTTTGGCGGAGATATTTGTCAAGATGAGTTAACACTTCGGGAAAAGGAAATATTGACATTGGATTTGTTTTTCTTTTGAAGGTTATGAATACTTCCCAAATATTTGTCGTTCTGTCTCAAAATTAGCCTGACAAACTCCAACAGCGGCTTCTTTGATCAAAAATAGGAAGACAAGTTTCAATGAACATGAGTCAAGAAATGTCTCCTAAGGAAGCAAAGGCCCCCTGAAGATGAAATTTCTTGAATATGTCCGAAACGCCACGTGATAAAATGATGAAATTTGGTCCAAGAACTAAACTTTACATGCTCAATGCGGTGGACATATAACCATTCCGAAGTTTCATTGAGGAGTGTATAATACAGGGTGAGACTACATTGAATTTTTCTCAAACTTTTTTGTATGCATATTTTTTGATAATTCAATATCGGATTATGAAAATCCACACCGTTTCACAGAAAAAAAGATGCTCTTGTTCCGCATCAATCAGATGTATCATTTTCGAGTGGAATCGATTTGAAAATCTTGATACACTCACATCTTATGCATAACGTAGCCAAATTTCAAATCATAGTGGCAATAAAAAAATTCAACTACTTTCTGTTTACCAAACAATCTGATAAATACGCGAAAAATAGAAAAATGATGATGAAAAAACTACTTCCATTTTTGTGCATTTTTTTTTCATATCCACTACCCCTCATTGAGATGTAACATTATTTTTGAATTGCTTTTACTCGATAACAATACATCTGATCATCACGGAACAGGCTTACCTTTTTTCTGTGAAGAGGTGCGAAATTGCATAATCCGAGATCAAAGTGTCGAAAAATATACATACAAAAAATTTTGAGCAATATTTAATGTAGTCCCACCGTGTATTATACACTCCTGATTAAAATCTTGGAATGATTTTATTCTCACAGCATTGGGCATGGAAATTTCAGTTTCAATAACAAATTGCATCTTTTTATCACATGGAGTTTCGGAAATACTCAAGAAATATCATCTTCAGGAGCACTCTTTCAGGGGACCGTACACTGAGAAAAACTGGTTAATTAAAACGTCTAGTTGGTATTTTTTTAGTACCGATAATCAAAAATATTTGGAATTTTATTAACAATGACAACGTATCCTTATTTCCTACAAATGACTTTTCTATTTTTCGCCAATTATTTGTCATCAATGAAAATACTATTTGTGACAGAATTATCACAGTGTTGTCTATTCAGTCTATTAAAATTTCATATTGGGGTTAAAAAACCTCATTCTGGGGTTACTAACAACAGCTGACTATTTGCCACAACTGATGACACATTTATCGTAAAAGGTTTATTATTATTCATAGCAGACATTGTTTAGCCATAACTAATAATTTTAGTTGTACTGCGTCGTTCGGGACCGCCTCGCGTCTCTTCGGGACCCACCGGCAAAAATTGCATCTTGCATCTGTTTGTCTTTCTGTTTCATCATTTGAACTTGTATCTTAATAGTGGATAGATCGCACGGTCGTCGAGCTTAGACAAAATAAATAAAATAATTGTCTAGTGTAGCCGGGAGCGTCGTGTTCTTGCTGGTTCACTGCTCTGTGTGTTTTCAAATCACTGTTTTGTGTTTTTTTGCAACTCGCGCTGAGCTATTTGGCATTTGGTTGGCAAAATGTTAATTCGCAGTTTACCATCGTTATCTGTGCGTCACTAGTTATCAGGTTTAGGTACCTATTCACAATTCAGTTCAGTTTACGACGGGCGACGTTGAGAAACGTCCAACCGACGTCACGTGTACACGGTGTATATTTATAATTCCCTCTCTTTTTGCTGAGCTGTGGCCTGTGGCACTTACGGTGTGTGGTGTATTCCTGTTCACGATTCCATTGGAAATTGGAAGGAAAATGGCATACAAACTGTTATTATTAGAATGGGGCCTTGATTTTAATTGATATAAAACTATCAAGCTGCCAGAATAACTAAATTATATTTCAAACGTTACTAAATCACTTTCAATAGTAACTAGATTCCATTTCAGTCACAATTAAATATTTAATTTGCAACAACACACTCACTATTAACGTCAGAAGAAATGAGTAATTGCCCCAACTGGGATAATTTGTTGTGATAACAAACATATATTGAAACAGTACTAACAATCTAATTGTCATAACTATGTATCTTGATTGTGGCAAATAAAACTTGGTATTATTCCTTGAAGAGGCTTATTAATTACCACAACAACGTCGTAGATGACTCAACTTTTCATTAGAGGCAAATAGGCGTTACCAGAAAAACAGAATTAGTTATGGCAACAACTAATGCTTGCTGTCCCCTATCGTACTAAAACATTTTTCTGTAGTTACTAATTTTTTAGTAACGGCTACAAATTTGTTTCCTCAGTGTAGCTTTCTTAGGAGACATTTCTCGAGTCACGTTCACTGATAGTTTTCTTGATATTTTTGGTCGTAAATGCCGCTGGTGAAGTTTGACAGGCTAATTTTGGGACACCCTGTATGGATGAATTCCGATCGTGCCCTTCAAAAAACTTTTCTCGCTGTCGGATCTTCCTCTCCCTCTAAAAAAAGCAACATCTCTTGTAACTACACAATAAAACGGTGTCTCAAGGGCCCGCAGCATATTGACGAGATGTGACGACGTACCCGGAAGTGAAGGGATCCGGCTGAAAGGGCCGGATTCGATTTCCCGGAGGATTTCCCGCAAGGAGGCTCCGGCATGGACGTATTGCTTTTATGGACCGTCGGTCTGTCTGCGGGTTATGATTGCGAAATATCTCCGAAGTACTGGGCGTGCTTATAAAAAGGTTTTGTGATGGATTACAGAAATTCTTCTGCAATTCTTTTAGTTATATCAGATCAGTTCTGACAATGTCATTCTTCAAAAACTCTGCTAGGTGAATAATCCAGTATAACGATTCAATTTCCGATCTAGATTCAGTTCTACTGACAGATAACAGTCGATTATCATCTAAGAGGAAATTTCGGAAGCAACTACAGACTGATCGCACTGCTATCTATTGTTTCAAAGATCATGGAGAAAGCTATCAATATCGAGCTCATGAAATACCTGGAACAATCAGGTATTTTCAACGATAGGCAATATGGCTTCCGTCATCAGAGATCAACTGGTAACCTGCTCGCTTACGTCTCACATATGTGGCAGCAATCTATCGACAAATATGGTGAAACCTTAGCCGTGGCACTTGATATCTCCAAGGCATTCGATCGAGTCTGGCACCACGGACTCCTCGCCAAGCTTCAATCTTATGGCTTGCTTCCCCAGCTATGTTCTCTGCTAGGTAGTTATCTCTCAAACAAGTCTTTCCATGTAGTGGTCGATGGAATTTCATCTGACTCTCTTATCATAAATGCTGGAGTTCCGCAAGGATCAATTCTAGCACCAACACTATTTCTACTTCATATCAACGATTTGTTGGAAGCAACTTCATGTCCAGTACACAGCTTCGCGGTTGATAGTACCCTCCATACCGCCTTCTTTTCCAGGGCTCCAATATCAGCCAGGCAAATCAAAAACGAATGAGGAAGAAATGTTGACAACATGAATATGGACTTGGCAACAATTCTCGAATGGAGATCCAATTACTTGATAGATTTCAATGCAAACAAGACACAAGCATGCCTTTTCTCTAGCAAAGCCGATCTCACTGTGCCTGTCAGGAGTAACCATACCTCTGGAGACATCCATTTCGATGCTTGGTATTATACTATCAGCGATAACTTTTCTTGGGAAAATCACGTGAGATCAATTGCTAAAAACTTTTTACAGTCGACTCCACCAAAGCTAGCTAGCTAGCAGTTCTACTGACAGATACTCCACCAAAGCTAGCTTTGGTGGAGTCGACTGTAAGAATTGTGTCCTGTCCTATTGCCTTCACTCCACTGTAAGATGGATCGCCTCAGATGTTTGCTAAAAACTTGGTTTTCTGTTTCGAGCCAGGAACTAATCCACTTCGTCAGCTGCTTATGATCTATAAGGCACAGATCCGACCTGACCTGGAATACTGTATCCCTACTTGGCTATTCATGGTATACTTGACAAGACGTATATCTATTGGTAATATTTAATCAATGTTCAAATTCTTCATCCAATCGCAAATAAATTAGTACCATTATAAACTCGTCGAAAAATCGTTCTTTCTGAAAATTCTTGTCAAAAAATAGTCGTCATTTGAGAGTTACTATCCAGTGAGATACTAAAATGTTATTTTGCTAATTTGAAACTTTGCCATTATAACTTTCTGGCACCACCTTAGGCTCATACATTAGTTCACCTGAACGTCTGACCATAGCGACCTAGATGAAATATAGAAAGTAACCGTAAAAAAATTATGTGACAACTTCTTGAAATGTCACAATCTTGTCTTAAATTCTCTGAAATCCCAAAATGTTTCAATACACAAGGTGTCTAATTCAGAAATTCAAAACCCTTCACATACCATTGACCTATACCAAATTTCATTCTCATACACCTAATAGATTCATTATCACCCGGTATATAAGATCAAAAATATGACCTAATGAAATTGTTTTATTTTTCGTAAAGGTGAAAGTGAAGAGCCGTCCTTTATATAATATCGTTCATTCATGTATTCGTCCTCTGGTATTTTTCAGGTGAATTGAGTGTCAGACACGTTTCGGTAATTTAAACTACCATCATCAGTAGAAATAGGGTTAATGAGTGACATCAAAATGAAACAACGGCTATAACTCACTGTAAAACCGTCAAATATAAAATACAAAGCACATAAACGTACTCGGATCGTGTAACATAAAATTAAATGAAGCACGGTATGGTCTACTGTAATGCGACGTTTTCCTTCAAAGATTTGCAGATGTGATTCTGGAAAGTGAACGAAGCGAACATTATTAAAAGCGATATGTCATTTTTCTCTTGTGCTGCCACCCGACATTTTCTTCTCAATAAAAATCAGTCGGGGTCATCTTATTCACATTGCACTACAACAAAAGTGATGTTAACATTATTCAGTTCTTTCTGGAAAATTGTCTTTAGAGAAATAATAAGTATTTATATACACGACGGTAGTAACCTAGTTACCTAGCCGAGGTAGTAACCTAGTTACCTAGCCGAGGTAGTAACCTAGTTACCTAGCCGAGGGATATAAGGTCGCGCGGTATAAGTACAGTGCAGACTCGATAATCCGAACTAATAAAAACCAAGGCGATTCGGATTACCAAAAAATTCGGATTACCGAAGCAGTTTTTTTTTAAATTTTTTATTACGAAATGCAAAAAAAACATAAATACGAAAACGTAACACTAAAATATGCATAAAGTAAGAATATAATACTAGTTTCTAAAGTAATTTGTAATTTTTGTTTGCTTAACACATCTTTGATTATTTATAAAGGCCATTTCTTTTAATCTTTGAAGTCCAAGAATATCATTTAACGGACTATTATTTTCTTTCTTGCGTAATGTGAATCCCAGATACTAACAAAAGAACAATTAGGGGAATCCCTGAGCATTTCACTCACAATTTCTATAGGAAATAAATAGGCCTAAAGGTATAGGTTCGAATTATCGAGTACTATGAAATTCGGATTATAGAGTACTCAATGTATTAAAAATGCTTGTTCGGACTACTGAAGAATTCGGATTATTGAACATTCGGATTATCGAGTCTGCACTGTATATTGTTTAACGAGCACGGAATGATAGTGATTTCCTACGCACGGAAAAAAAGAAATTGCAAAAATTCTTGAAAATTGCAAAAATTGCGAATATTCCTGAAAATTGCAAAAATTCCTGAAAATTGCAAGAATTGCAAAAATTCCTGAAAATTAAAAAAAATTCTGAAAATTGCAAAAATTGCAGAAATTGCAAAAATCGCAAAAATGCCTGAAAATTGCAATAATTGCAAAAATTCCTGAGAATTAAAAAAAATCTGAGAATTGCAAGAATTGCAGAAATTGCAAAAATCGCAAAAATGCCTGAAAATTGCAAAAATTGCAAGAATTCCTGAAAATTAGAAAAATTTCTGAAAATTGCAAAAATTCCTGAAAATTGCAAAAATCGCAAATATTCCTGAAAATTGCAAAAATCGCAAAAATGCCTGAAAATTGCAAAAATAGCAAAAATTTCTGGAAATTGCAAGAATCCCTGAAAATTGCAAAAATTGCAGAAATTCCTGAATGTTGCAAAAATTGCAAACATTCCTGAAAATTGCAAAAATTGCAAAAATTTCTGAAAATAGCAGAAATTGCAAAAATCGCAAAAATTCCTGAAAATTGCAAAAATTGCAGAAATTCCTGAATGTTGCAAAAATTGCAAAAATTCCTGAAAATTGCAAAAATTGCAAAAATTTCTGAAAATAGCAGAAATTGCAAAAATCGCAAAAATTCCTGAAAATTGCAAAAATTGCAGAAATTCCTGAAAATTGCAAAAATTGCGAAAATTCCTGAAAATTGCAAAAATTCCTGAAAATTGCAAAAATTGCAGTAATTGCAAAAATTACAGAAATTCCTGAATGTTGCATGAATTGCAAAAATTCCTGAAAATTGCAAAAATTGCAGACATTTCTGAAAATAGCAGGAATTGAAAAAATCGCAAAAAAAAATCCTGAAAATTGCAAAAATTGCGAAAATTCCTGAAAATTGCAAAAATTCCTGAAAATTAGAAAAATTTCTGAAAATTGCAAAAATTGCAGAAATTCCTGGAAATTGAAAGAATTTCTGAAAATTGCAAAAATTCCTGAAAATTGCAGAAATCGCAAATATTCCTGAAAATTGCAAAAATCGCAAAAATGCCTGAAAATTGCAGAAATAGCAAAAAATGCAAAATTTCCTGAAAATTGGAAAAATTGTAAAAATTGCAAAAATTTCTGGAAATTGCAAGAATCCCTGAAAATTGCAAAAATTGCAGAAATTCCTGAAAATTGCAGAAATTCCTGAAAATTGCAGAAATTGCAAAAATTCCTAGATTTGAAAAATTCCTGAAAATTCCAAAAATGGCAAAAATCGCTTAAATGCCTGAAAATTGCAAATATAGCAAAAATTCCTGGAAATTGCAGAAATTGCTAAAATTCCTGAAAATTGTAAAAATTCCTGAAAATTGTAAAAATTCCTGAAAATTGTAAAAATCACAAAAATGCCCTTTTCAGGAATTTTTCCAATTTCCAGGAATTTTTGCAATTATTGCAATTCCTGCAATTATTGCAATTTCTGCAGCTTTCAGGAATCTTCGCAAATTCTGCAATTTTCAGGAATTTTTGCAATTTTTGCAATTTTTGCAATTTTTACAATCTTCAGGAATTTTTGCGATTTTTGCAATTCTCAGAAATTTTTGCAGTTTCTGCTATTTCTGCAATTTTCCGGAATTTTTAGATATTTTCACAATTTTCCGGAATTTTTGCAATTTTTGCAATTTTCAGGAATTTTTATACTTCTGAATCTGAAAAATCATGCAGAAATATACAAACCGAAGTGTAATGGGTGTTGTCATATGTTGGTCAGACAGGTAAAACATTAAAGCACTGCATTCACGAACATCAGACGGGTTATATATGGTATGGAGAAGAAATCGAATTCAATATACGCTAACATCACATTCTAGAAAAAAATAGATATAATCAAGTATATATAAGTATAAAGTAACTTCAGAATCTAACATGTAAAAGAACAATTTCGTGACACATCAATTTTTTCGTTAATAGGTTTTTAAGCTGACCGTTCCTAACCTCCGATTCTTATATAAACAGGGTGCTTAAAGAATAGCGACATGAAAATCTACTCTGACCGATTTGAAGGGCCCCATAATGAATTGATTTCTTTTAATCAGCCTAGGGGATCTTTCGCCAGGACACACGATACCTACCCTTGTTTGATTAACCACTGGCTCGTTAGAGGGTGAAAAATATATCGTTCGAAAGTACACCGCACATGCGATTATTATTTATTAATCATCTGCTCGAGAAAAAACAGCTTGAGATTGTTATAATGAATAGTATAGTTTGAAAAACTAAAGGAACACAATTTTATAGGTAGCCAAACTGAAAAGGGGTAGGAAATTAAATATTAAAAGAGTAACCAACGTATGTGATCCATATCTTACAGTGGAGGTGATATAAATCAGGAAGGATGAAAGAATTTACAGTCATAACTCCACCACGTAAACAATTTTTTCTACTCACATAACTGAAATGGCACTTAGCGTACGGATATGTACCACGCTGAATGATCGATTAATCACGGATTGAAGATCTGTGATTTATTCAAAATATTAAACACGTTACCATGGCAACACGATTGCTTAAACACATTACCATAGCAACGCAGTTCATTAAACACAGCTTCAGTAATTTGAGACATGTCTGGTCTGTCAATTGTAGGAACTGTCAACTGTCATTTTCGAAGTTTGTATCAGAATTATTCGAACAATATTCGTTTGTATCAGAATTTTTCATTCTATGCGAAAATATATGCGAAATGTAGACGAAAGTGAAATCGAAGGGAATGTTTTGGTACTTGCATATCTCCAAGAAGTGTAAAAATGAAGCATCCATCTTTGAGAACAATTTATTTATTCTGCGCTAAGCATGACAATAAACGTGAAACAAAGGTTAGTAAGCAATGGACTGGACACATCTACAACCAATATCACTTACTCGTGTCTCGCTGGTTGCATGCAGTTGCATGTATTATGTTCTCAATTCCCATTCCTTTCGAATTATTTTGTAGGTTAGCAGGAATAGCAGGTATGTTAATGTAATTTTCGGAGTTCGTAGAAAAATCATAGTATATGTAACGCGTTTATAAACTCTTCTAGACACTCGTTTATTAAACACTCGTTACTAAAAGGACGTTTATAACATTTGTTACATAATATTCTATAATAATGACAAACGGTCATGGACGGAAGGACATGTTTCGAAGGATTAATCCTTCATCATCAGCAAATTTACAGAAAGAAGAAAGTCTGTAAGACGAATACAACGTTTATGTTAGTTTTAAAGTATTGTTTAAAGTCTGAATATACTCACCATTATTGGTGGAAAAAGAAAATTATTCAAATAACCTAAGACCACTATGTGGGAAAGACGATTAAAAGAACAAGCCATATATTATCTAGTCTGAAAAGTCTGTCGACGAACAAAAACATTTTTGCACCAAAAAACTGTTTGGCGTCTATTTGAAAAGAGCAAGATGCTCTGCATTCCTTATATGGTCAGGAAGTTTGTTGGAAATTCTTCTTCCGATGTGTTTAGGTGGACTGGAGGTTATACTCTTAGTCGAGCAAATGGTACATTTAATTGATCTCTAATCCTGATGTTATAGTGTTGAACATTTTTATTCACTTCGAAAACGGACCTATTTTTATATACATACAGACATATTCCTGACATATACCAGGTGACACAGAAGACAAATTTGTTCAACCACCTGTTTAATCAGGAGTAGACCCAACTTTTTTTCTTCAAATGGCACCCTGTATATTGCTGTAGCCCATCTTATTCGCCTTGAAATTCTCTATTCAACTATGT
The DNA here is from genome assembly GCA_918026855.4 of Phaedon cochleariae. Lineage (NCBI taxonomy): Eukaryota > Metazoa > Arthropoda > Insecta > Coleoptera > Chrysomelidae > Phaedon > Phaedon cochleariae. The sequence continues at coordinate 32,396,971 of OU896722.1, read as the reverse complement.
ATCACAATTCGATATTCGTTCATCAATTGGCTGTTAAATTGCATTTTATTGGAATACATGAAGTTGGCTGTGGCCCAAATGCAATGACATTTCGATGGTTGACAGACTTAAAAATCCTAAGATCATTACTTAGACGATATTATCAGAATATTTCCCATACCCTGATCGGTCCCAGAAGATTGCCAATAATTTTATTGAGTTCAACTAAATCATCCGAAAATAACTCAAGATCGAGGTTTTCATTTCACTGTGGAGTTTGTAAAAAATTAGTGTATACATATTTTTTCTTTTTTTCCTAAGATTCAATTTCACTTCAGACAAAAATAAAGGGGGAACTTGGCTCCTCCACCATTCTTATGACATTCTTTCTGAAAATCCACATTCACACAGAGTCAAAATACGATTCCCTGTGCCAGTACGACGTTGCCGACATCATCAATATGTCTAGATTTCCGGAAATCGTTCTTTGAATGCATAATAACTAAATCATGACTGCAATGTGATATAATAGGTTCTAGGTTCTTCAATCCTACTTTGTCAAGTATTATGAATAATTCCCATAAATCTCTCATCGGCTGAATGAAGTTGATTAATAATAAAGATAAATCATGATATTTTGCGATAGTATCTATGATTTTTCACTATCGTGCTAATGAATTCCTTCCTTTATGAAAGGGATCTATTTTCTAGGAAAGTTGCGGATTATATCTTGCAACAGCGCCTAATACTTCGAGTCCGTCCACACCACTCAAAATACTGACAGGCACAACAAGAGGAAGAAGCCATGGGTGTCGGCTTCATTTTGGTCTGACGGATGGCAGTAAATTAGGAAGGATAGTATCATGAATAGTGATTCATTTATTCAATGATATTTTCGTTCAGGATCGAGCTCTATTCGAGATATTCCAATGCATAAATAACAAAACCATAACCTGTCAGAATGGAGCCAATTACCTTCGGCACTCCTGCTCTGAGTGCATTCACATGTGGTTATGTATGTTTGTGTTTACTAGCTTTACTTCTTCTTCTATATTTGTTAGCTATACGCTAGCTATATTCTTTACCGCCCCGAAAATCAGAAATTGCTGTAATTTGAAAATGAAAACGACTTGGGCTTTATCGGTCGTCATTCTGTACAGCGTGGACATAAAACTGCGGAAAGTTCCGAACCCCTTTTTTTGAAAATTCCTCTGAAGGAAACTTCCCCATTCGTAATTTTATTATTTCTTTTAAAATTCTTGAAAGGGTCCCCCTAGTCCCCATCACCTACGCCAATGCATGAATGAAAAACGAGAAAATTAACATGGTAACCTGATCTCTCTTCCTCCCCTCACGTGCCACGATTAATTTTCGATAAAACCGACGAACAAATGAATAACGATGTCGGCAGTCGCAATAAGGGCACACAGATGGCGTGCCTGTGTGCAATGAATATTATGTTAAATAATTTTTATCGTTTACATGGCAATTTTTTATGACTTCATTTTAAGTACCTCGATGCAACGTAGCAGGTCCTGAATGTTCCAGATTAGTAGAATCTTATCCAATATTGACATATGACAGGTTTTCTTCAGCTTCAGTTTTGAACCGTCCACTATTGAACAATAGTATATTATTATACAAGTTTTATAAGACGCTATGTCTTATAAAACGGGTGGAATATACAGGGTGGGCCACCAGTAACGCCTCGGTCTCTAGAAGGCTAACCACTTATCTTCTTGGAATTCTTCCTCTCTAGGAAGTTGCATGTCAACATAGGCTACCATTTGAAATTATTTTGAAACATACAGGATATCCCCAAAAATCACAAAACACTGAAGTTGAATTTTTTCAATGGAACACCCTATATATTATTTCATTTTTAGATTCTCCCTGGTGAGCTGATTTCAACAATCCATCGTACACTTGGGGTCTAGCAGTTATAATTACTGAGATATAGGGTGTGAGAATCGAGATTTTCCAAGTTCAAGAATTTTTTGTGTCTAAACCATTCATAATTGGTCAAAACGGCTCACATGTCCCTATCTCAACTTCTGATCAACTATCTACTGACATTCAATTGAAACAAATACAGGGTGGTGCAGAATTCAGAATCTTGATCACCCGGTATATGTCCCAATTAAATATCAGTAGATAGTTAATCAAAAGTTGAGATAGGGACATGTGAGCCGTTTTGACCAATTATGAATAGTTTCGACACAACAAATTCTTGAACTTGGAAAATCTCGATTTTTCACACCCTATATTTCAGTAATTATAACTGCTAGACCCCAAGTATGATGGGTCGTTGAAATCAGCTCATCAGGGAGAATCTCAAAATGAAATAATACATAGGGTGTTCGATAGAAAAAAGTTTACCTTCAGTGTTTTATGGTTTTTGGGGACACCCAGTATGTTTCGAAATGGTAGCCTATGTTGACATGCAACTTCCTAGAGAGGAAGAATTCCAAGAAGATAAGTTGTTAGCCTTCTAGAGACCGAGGCGTTACTGGTGAGGATTCCGAATCTTTACCAATCTATAGTAGATCTGATGAAAGAGCAAGTACTTCCAGCTAAATTTCAAAAATTCTTACAGGGTGGAAATAATTTGTTGGGCAACAACTATATTCCAAATTAGCAATATGTTGTTGATATACTGTTCCTATTATCTGACGTGTTTGTCCAACATATTTGAAATTACAGCCATCACAATTTATTCCATGAATCTTTGACTCATCATCTTCGGGTTTTCTGTTAATTTCGAGAGGTTTCCTACTGGGTGCTATTCAATGTATTAACCAACAGTTATGGAAACGATACTCCTGAATCTGGAAGATTATACAGAAGTATACAAACCGAAATGTAATGGGTGTTGTCATATGTTGGTCAGACAGGAAAATCTTAAAGCACTGCATTCACGAACATCAGACGAGTTATATAAAATATGGTATGGAGAATAAATTGAACTCAATATACGCTAACAGTGTATTTCAGACAAAAATCAGTCAAGTATAAAGTAACTTCAAAATATAACATGTAAAAGAACAGTTTCGTGACACATACATTTTTTCGTTAATATGTTTTTAAGCTGACCGTTTCTAACTTCCGATTCTTATATAGCCATCACAATCCAATAAGATCACATCCAAATTGGTGTCCGAGTGCAGAAAAGCCTTGGAAAACCAGGCAAAATCAAGAAAAGTCAGCCTCATGTGGGTCACTGGACATTCGGGAATACCCGGAAACGAGGAGGCAGACAGACTGGCAAAGATCGGTTCAGGACGGACCTCGGTCGGACCGGAACCAATCTTGGGAATACCAAATAGCCTGGCAATGTCCTCTATAGAGGAACAGCTGCAAAAGCAATTCTCAAAATATGGCAGGACACACCAGGAATGAGACAATCGAAGCTCCACATAAAGGAACCTTCGAAGAGGCTCGCAAAAGAGGTTTTATTCCTAAACAGGCGAAACCTTAAAATGGTAGTGGGGCTCCTAACGGGGCACAACCACCTCAATAGACACCTCCCTAATAACACAGGCCATCCAATGGATGTCCATTTTAGGTCCAAAAAAGTTTCGGATATCCATGGACAAGAAATGTACATCCATTGGATGAAGCAAAATGCCTATCCAATGGAATACCACCGACACTATTCCAAAGGATATCCAAAAAAGTTCCGGATATTGATGGACATGAATTGTACATCCATTGGATAAACATAAATTCTCATCCAATGGATTACTAAGTGACACCTTTCCATTGGATATCCATAATGTATCAATTGGCCTGAGAGAATGTAAATGCCATCGCCATCTTTGTTTCGTGTTCTCTATTGTCTCTGATGTTCGTCTTGTATTCCGTACCTTGAGTCGTTCGTGTTTACTGTTATTGTATGCAGAAGTTTGTATCGTTTGAGGCAGATTCATGCAGCGTATTAGTGAACTATTTATGTGAGTCGTCCCTTGGGTCGTTCGCCGTGTTTGCTGTTATTATATGCTGAAGTTTGTAGGTATCGTTTGAGACAGATTCATGCAGCATTTAAGGTTATGTGTAATGATTACTTTTTCAATTTGCTCACATATTATTTTATGAAAAGTGTGTGTGTGTGATCTCTCATTTATTATTTTCAAAGAAATCATGCATCGTTATATTTGAAATATTCAATAGTGATTTATTTCTCTCAATTAACCCAATTAAGAGAAATTGTGATTAAATAATGAACGTTGTATGAATCAACCATTTAAGCTGTACAAGTGAATACTATAGGGATAAAACAGCTCTACTTTAGACTCTTGGGACAACATTATAGAAGAAAAAATATATTCAAAATTCATATAGGGGGAGAGTTTTATTTATATTGCCCAAAACTTATACATAAAATGTATAATTCATGTACAATATTTGTACAATAGGTGTACTGTAGCTGTCCGATTCATTTCCAGTAGTTGTACAATTCATGTTCAAATGGTGTACAATTCATGTCCAATAGTTATTCAATTTATGTCCAATAGTTATACAATTTATGTACAGTAGTTGTACAGTAGATGTACATGATGTACATCCAATGGACATCCAAACTTGTGGCCTCTGGATTTACAATGGATGTCCATTGGATAGAAGCTGGACATTTTGAGCCATCCAATGTACATCCAGCATGTCCATGTCCGCCTATCCAATGGATATCCATTGAATAGCTTTGTGTTATTAGGGCTAGAGCTTATTGGGATCAAGGATGACCCCCTTTGCAGATGGTGCCTGGAAGATGACGAAACGTCATCACATGTCCTCACTGAGTGTCCAGCACTGACGCATCAGAGGAGGGCTGTCCTTGGCCACATAATTTTGAGGCCAGAGGACGTAAAAGAGATTCAGCTGAGGAAGCTGCTGAACTTCTCCAAGGCAGTCGGCATACCCAGCTGAATGTCGTAACATGTGGGCGCACAATGGGCCCGAATAAGGAGGCCCACGTGCAGGGGGTTCACCCGCCCACCAGTGCTTCGAAGAAGAAGAAGGAGAAGAAGAAGAAGCCATCACAATTCATTCCATGAATCTTTGACTCGTCATCTTCGATTTTTTTTGTTAATTTTGATGTTTTCTAATGGGTGTTATTCAATGTATTGAACTTTTTTGACGAGGACTCTGATTTTCAGACGAACAATTTCACAATTTCGAATGACAGTTTTTTTCAGCTTTTTCAGATACAACTCCAGGGAAATATTTACTGTGAACTGATGTGTACAAACGATTCTGAAATATTAATAACTGCGAACTATCCGGCTGTAGCATGTTGGACGCCATTATACAGACACTTCTTTTTGAATTTTCCAGTCACGAAATAACAGTTGAATAAATGATGCGTTTGCATTGGGCTGGAATTTCTGTTTTTTTTTTACCGACAATCATCGGAGCTGAGCGATAATTTACATTTATAGCACGTATCGAACGGATTTTGTCGCATGTGTCACCTCGATTAAAAATACAGGGTGCGTCAAGAAAGTAATGGTTGGTTATTCGTTCTGAAGGGGGTTGATTGAGATGTTAGAAAAATGTTCCTGTCATTGATATCATATACTATAACTTCGAAAGAACGTATTGTATTGTCAAGAAATACAAAAGTTTATTTAATAACATCAATATAAATTAACTTTTCCAAATTAAAGCATCCAGTACAGTGTAGGGTCGATCAGGTCAGAGGAGTTCATAAACGTCCAGTTCCCGTAGAATTTGCAAAAACCGCTTACCGTGCGGTAATACCTATAGGTACGCAATATCGAAAAAAAATAGCCATTCCCATTGCGAAGAATTGCAAACCTAGCATCGATTCCAAATATAAATAGTACCTGAGTCGATTTGTTATGGTTCCCACGAACAGGGATATCCTGTAATGCCTCGGGAAACACCTCCCTTGGCAATATGTTCCAGAGCCTCGCTGTTCGTTGGATGAACGTGTCTTTGGAGAAAGATGTTCTGCAGGTCTCCAAAGTGACCACGAAAGGGTGCGAAGCCTCAACTCGACAGGTTAATCTCACAGAGACTGCCAAGGGAGGAACAATTGTTGATATTTCAGAAGGGCATCGTTCATGAAAATATCTATAGGATAGAGCCAGATTGCCAAGTTTTTGGAATGCACTTTTAGCAGTTGATCTGACGTGATTTTTCCAAGAAATTTTATTGCTGATAGTAATACCAAGCATCGAAATGGATGTCTTCAAAGGTATGGTTTCTCCTGAAAAGCTCATGTTGGGCACAGTGAGATAGGCTTTTCTAGAGAAAAGGCATGCTTGTGTTCTGTTTTTTCAAGTTATTGGATCCCCATTCGAGAATTGTTGCCAAGTCCATATTTATGTTGTCAACATTTCTCTCTCGATCGTTTCTGATTTGCCTGGATGGTATTGGAGCCCTGGAAGAGAAGGCGGTATAGAGGGTATTATCATCCGCGAAGCTGTGTACTGAACATGAAGTTGCTTCCAACAAATCGTTGATATGGAGCTGAAATAGTGTTGGTACTAGATTTGATCCTTGCGGAACACCAGCATTTATGATAAGAGAGTCAGATGAAACTCCGTCGACCACTACATGGAGAGACCTGTTTGAGAGAAAACTAGCTAGCAGAGAACATAGCTGGGGAGGCAAGCCATAAGATGGAAGCTTGGCAAGGAGTCCGTGGTGCCAGACTCGATCGAATGCCTTGGAGATATCAAGTGTCACGGCTAAGGTTTCGCCATATTTTATTTCATGAGGCATCATTATTATTAATATTAATATTCATATAAAACATATAAAATATGGGAGGAAAAGTTTTCACAACCCCCTGTAGCCCACCTCTGGATAAAATTCTCGGAATGACCCATTGTAAGATGAAAGCATATACCGAATTTGAATGCATTATATCCAAAATTTTTCTTGAGATATTGCGGAAAAACTATTTTTATTCCTTAACTTCAACGCCCTGTATCTCGAGAACTGAACACTTGGACCGTATGTCCCTATCTCACTGATTATGAAATCACGAGGGCCATCACCTGTCAAGCGTTGACGGTCGAATTTCGCAACACCCTGTGTATACTGACGTTGAAATTAGCCCCCTTATACAACCTGCATTGAAAAGGTTTCATTTGGTACAGATAACAATGTATCATTAAATTTCTCGCCAATGAGGTTCCTCCTCATTTGAACGAATGGCCTAATTTCGACAGAAAAAGTCGAATCCGTTAATTTAGGAGGTCCCGTATACATCCGGAAAGTTTTTGTTACGTAATTGCCAACATCTGCTAATTAGTATTTGCAGTAATTTATACTTTTGATGTTCATGCACAAGGGCAAATGAACTTTGGGGACAAGGCTTTTTGTTTGTATTTCTCCTTCTAAATACTTTATCTCTAGTTTGCTCAGTGAATGTGCACTAACTGTGAACGTTCACTGTTTTAACAAAAATACAAGGTGCCTTGTAAATAATCTATGTTAATACCATGCACAGGGAAATACTACTAAACTGGTCAACATTGATAACGTCGTGCTCCAAAATATTGCCTGAATTCAAAGTAGAATAACTCAGGAATTTCCTCACCAATTTGAAATCTGTTCAAAGGGTGAGGTGACGACCACGATGCAATTTTACACCCATTCAATTATCACCCTGTAGCAATGTTTTCTGAAATTACAGAGGTTTCATATTGCCACAACTAGTTAGAGTTATTCTACTTTGAATTCAGGATATATTTTGGAGCACGACGTTATCAATGATGACCAGTTTAGAATACTACTAGATAACCTGTATTTCCATTTGATGAATAAAGTTAATCATTGTTGCTTCGTAACCCATGAGATTTTACTCGACTTTGGTACATTGGCATAGATTCATAGAGCAATGAAACCCATATTATAATCATGATAACTATTATTCCAATGAGCGTAGAACTTGATTTTTTCAGTAAATAAACATGTGAAACTTCTACGCCAATGGAAAGAAAGTGATTAGAATGAAGAAATTCGATTCTGTAACTAGTTTCCTACTTCGCCCTCGAGCTACATATCGCACCTTGGGGCCAAGCCAAAGACAAGAATCTCACTGAGCTTAGGCAAATACGCGACGGTGTTTCAGGCAGAAATTATTGCAATACATCATTGCGTGAAAGAATTGATAAGGCAAGAGTTTGAAGGCAAAACCATTGCAATCTATTCAGATAGCCAAGCGGCAATCAAAGCAGTCAACTCTATGCAAGTTAACTCAAAACTAGTATGGAACTGCTTAGAAACCCTGAATGCACTGGGCAGTCAGAACAGATTGACTCTAGCATGGGTACCAGCACATACAGGGTACGAGGGCAATGAAGAGGCAGACTCACTTGCCCGAGCAGGAGCAAACAAAGCTCTTAATGGCCCAGAAACCTTCTGTGGTATTGCGAAAGGTATACAAAAGACTAGTATCAGATCATGGATGCAAACCAAATCTCAAGAATGGTGGAACAACTCGCCAGGAATGAGACAGGCTAAAGAGTTCATTGAAAAACCATCGCCAACATTCACAGAATATCTACTAAGCCAGAAACGAAGTTCAACTAGAATACTAGTGGGACTTCTCACAGGGCATTGTAGGCTCAACAAACACATGAGTACGATAGGTCTGACTGAAGAACTGCTGTGCAGGTTCTGTCAAGAAGAGGAAGAAACAGCAGTACACATACTTTGCCACTGTGAGGGCTTGTCAAGACTAAGGTTCCTTACGCTGGGTGAGGAAAAACCAGGAGCCCAGAGATACACAGGAGATCTGAAAGCTAGCCTATGGAGTCTCATAGAGAAGGCGGGGCTAGCCGAAGAACTCTAATCGATTTTGAGGGCAGACACAATAGATCTGAAAAGGTCGCAGTGTGGAGGCAGATAGCCCGAAGGCCCCATTCCAAATCAAATCTAATCTAATCTACATATCGCACCTTGGAAAAAATCTTGCATTTATATCCCTTGATGTATAATGTACTATTTTTTCAGTGTGTTGATTATTTCGTCAAATGTCAAATGTCACTAATGCCAGTGACAAGTTCGTTTCCAATCGGTGGCTGCCAAGTTTTCTTCGAATGCAGAAGAAAAGTCTCGACAAAAGTAGGCGAAAAAATGTTGTAATCAACTCGAATGTTATTAAGACGATACCAAAAATTTCGAAATGATGAACTGTTTGTGTAGATTGAATAACAGGGATTTCTGTATTCTGAATCAATAAATTGATCTGACTTTTTCTGAGACAATCAACCATTTCCACACACTTTTAGCTTGTGATGGAAGACCGAATTTCACTGGATGAAAATTCAAAGGTCGTTGCTTAATCTTTAATTTCGGATTGAAATTTTCAATCGACCGAAAGTTGAAAAGTTGTCGAGAAATCAAAGCTTTGGCTTTGGAATTTTCCACAGGAAGCATTAAAAGAGAATTAACCCGCGGTATAGATTAAAAAGGAACGGGAAATGAATTTTCCACTGTTCCGGTTTCAGATAAAATAATCCTTTCGAGTGTATCAATAAAATATGGAAAGTAGATTCAGGGTATACACAGTGAAGAATTTGTGTCAATAAATTTTTGATGTGTGTTTGGTGAATACTTATTTTTCTCAACCACTATTTTCCAATGTTGAAGGTAATGAATGATATTTTATGTTTCCGGATGCTCATTTTAATCTAGTTATTCATCTGAATTCAACGAATACAGGGTAACTCACGGTCGATGGTACGTTAGACGTTTATGGAGAACGGGACATTGGATCATTCTGAAATTTTGTTTACTCACGTAGTTGCTTTTAGTCTATCGATCTAAAATATTTTCAGCTCTGCGGCGTTGCCGCTTCTATCGAACAGTAGCAACAACTTTGTTATTTTAAATGGAACACCCTGTATTTCATTGCATTTTCAGATTCTCTCTGAAGAGCTGATTTCATCGATGTATCACACTTGGGGTCTAGCGGAAATGATTACGAAGATATAGGGTGTGAAAAATCGACATTTTTCAACTTTAGGAATTTTTTTTTGTCGAAACTGTTCATTATTGGTCAAAACAGCTCACATGTCCCTATCTCGACTTTTGATTAACTATCTACTGATATTTAATTGGGACATATACCGGGTGATCAAGATTCTGAATTCTGCACGACCCTGTATTTGTTTCAATTGAATGTCAGTAGATAGTTGATCAAAAGTTGAGATAGGGACATGTGAGCCGTTTTGACCAATAATGAATAGTTCCGACAAAAAAAATTCCTAAAGTTGAAAAATGACGATTTTTCACACCCTATATCTCTGTAATCATTTCCGCTAGACCCCAAGTGTGATACATCGATGAAATCAGCTTTTCAGAGAGAATCTGAAAATGTAATAAAATACAGGGTGTTCCATTTAAAATAACAAAGTTGTTGCTACTTTTCGATAGAAGCGGCAACACCGCAGAGCTGAAAATATTTTAGATCGATAGACCAAGAGCAACTACGTGAGTAACCAACATTTCAGAATGATCCTATGTCCCGTTCTCCATAAACGTCTAACGTACCATCGACCGTGAGTTACCCTGTATATGAAGTTGAATAACCATTTGTTGATGGTGATGCAAGTCTATGAAATCTACATACATATACCTATATACACAGATAAAATTGATTTCTTGATTAAATGTGGATCAGCATTGATTCAACCGTATCTTGAATAGGTCCAACCAAATATTTTTTTGATTTTTCTACAGAACTTTCTTGACTTACTCATAAAAAAAAATTATTATCTCAATGTATATTTCTTTATCATCACAGTACATATTGGGCAAAGAAAGAATTGATTGGTTTGAAACAAGAACATTTGAACAATTTCGAGCTTGTTACAAATAGATAATATATCATTATAATAAGTGAATATTTTTCCAGAAAATCCTTACTTTCTTGTGTCAAGAGATTATGATTTTGAAGGAAATCAACAAATAGTTTTCTCTGAACATCAGAGGATACTCCTTCTCGTGGGAACCAGAACATTAAAAAAATGAATATGGCTCCATTCAAACGAAAAATTCTTGTACGAAACAATTCAATTTCAAGAAATAGTTATTTATTATACAAGGGAAAAAAGTAGAAGATTTTAGCGCCACAAAAAACCGTGAGCTAAAATCTAATATTTTTCCCGTGTATAATACACTATTTTTTTCTGTAACAGAAGGAAGGACGAATCAATATTGGGAAGATATTACATTATTTCGAAATCTGAAAATTATCGACGTGAAATTTCAAGTTTTTAACAGTAGGGACACCTGCGTTTTATAGACATCTTTATCATTCTTTTGAAGTAATCAAATATCTGATGTCACTTTTGTCAGTTCAATTCTGTGATTTGATTTTGAAAAATTGCGAATTCAGTAGTTGTTTAGTAATATACGAAACCGCGAAGTCGAATGGAAGATGAAAGGACTTGCAGTTCTTTCTCGGAGACGGTATTATTGACTTATTTTTCGGAACTATAGCACAACAAAAGCCATTAACAGAGTATATATATATGATATATATCCGGGAAAGAAGTACTCACTTTTTTCCCACGGGAAAAAAGTAATTCATGAAAAGTGACATTTTATAACCTGCCAACAGAGATGAAATGCCAAACTTTTTTCCCGTCACAGAAAAAATGGATTTGTTTGATCGAAGAAATCCTTTTTATCTGTGTACATGATACTCCCTTATAGTTTTTTGAAGATAAGTAACAACAAATCTCAATGGAATGAATTTTTTTACTGTGTAGAGTGAATGAACACTTCATATTATGTCAGATAGATTTCGAAATTAAATCGTGGATGAATTTATAGCTCCGGGTTTTCATCATTTGGATTCTCTACAGATCGATAAGCCACAAATGGAAAAACTTTATTAATCTTGAAAGCAATGTCGCTTTTTGCAGCTGCTTCCAATTAGACATTCAGGACACAACTTCCAGTATTTTGGAGTAGTATAATGTGACAAAATGTTATGAATACATTTCAGAATATTTTCACCGTCTTCATTGTGATTAACTATGAATAACCGGATATTTGGGTTATACAGGGTACTTTTTTTCTAATAAGTCCAACTTTTTCGAAAAAATTTGAGTGTGGGTCCACTTCTACATAATATGAAAATTCGAAAATGTGTATATCAGGTATGGACTTGGCAACAATTCTCGAATGGGTATCCAATAACTTGGTAGACTCCAATGCAAACAAAACACAAGCATGCCTTTTCTCTAGAAAAGCATATTCATCTCACTGTGCCCAACATGAGCTTGTCAGGAGTAACCATACCTTCGAAGATGCTTGGTATTACTATCAGCAATAACCTTTCTTGTACGTGTATCCAAAAAACTTGGTTTTCTGTTTCAGGCCAGGTGCTATTTCACTTCCAGTCAGCTGTTTATGATCTATAAGGCACAGATCTGACCTGTCCTGGAATACTGTTTCCATATTTGGAGTGCAGCACACAAACATACCCTGAAACTGGTGGATTCTGTCCAAAAAGGGGCAATTCGTTTCGTGGGTGATGCCTCGCTGAAAAACTCACTCACTTCTCTGGAACACCGTAAAAAAGTTGGCGATCTGGCTCTATTTTATAGATATTTTCATGGACGATGCACTTCTGAAATATCAACAATTGTTCCTCCCTTGGCAGTCCCCGCAAGATTAACCCGTCCAGTTGGGGCTTCGCACCCCTTCGTGGTCATTTTGGAGACCTGCAGAACATAATCTCTTACCAAAGACTCGTTCATCCAACGAACAGCGAGGCTCTGGAACACATTGCCAAAGGAGGTGTTCTCTGAGCCTCCAGAAACTTGAGAAGAACACCAATTCATACCTTATTTCCCTTGGTTCTCACGATGTTCTCTGAATATTACAGAATATCCCTTTTCGTGGGAACCAGAACATGAAAAAAATAATAAAAAATACTCTTATCACATTTCAATGAATTAAACAAAACCCCTTAGGAATTATTCCTCGCCGATCAAGTTTTGTGAAACTGATGTATATTATGTAGCAGAATACTAGAACATACGGTCTATCAATAGAATAAATGAACATCCTGTCCAGATTTCCAGATTGTTGTCATAGTAGACGTTATTTACGGCTACATGAAATTGTTTTCAAAAATCATATTCTCTTTCATAAGATATATTTAACAGCCTAGTGGTGTGATTGATATACAGATTCGAACGATACTATCTGCGTAACGCAATTGGACCTGGTGTTAGGTAAGTTACTCATTCTAGGTTATTGTAGTCAGCATCATGTTAAGATTATCTTTATTTTAGATTGTCAAATTTAGGAAGAATATAGATATATACTCATTGGTAGTGTTCTCTGTACTGAACTTCATTGTGCAAACCCATATTCGTTACAATTAGGTGACTATTTTGGACCACCGTGTATGTAGATCAGATTTAGAACTAGTTCTTGAAAGAAAGAGGAAGGAGTTTTCAGACTTTTTCATTTCAAAATTCTACAATTTGAGGCTCTAAGAACAAAAGCCAGTTTGAGGGAATTGCTTTATGTAGGTCAAGCTCGTCAATTTAAAGTGTCATATAATATAACGCCCAATTCACGTACGTTCAAACGGAAATGATAAAGTTGAAATTGACAGTCATTTATTACGTGAAGTCACGAAAAGGACGGTGATAACATCCGGAAACATTTTATTTCCTCCTATTATACCTTCCATATTCACACGTGGACCTGGCAGCGATTTTACTAAATATACTGTACGCTAGCACAAACCACGCCCACCGTTATATCTCATCTTAGAAGTACTTAGGCAAAACTCAGAGACTATTTATCCTTAACGAACTAACCTATCCCTGATTGCAATATTTTTGAGGAAGGAAAACCGAATGGAGTGTAGAAACACATTGATTAATAATATATTTCAAAAGTTGAGTTCTTCAACAAAATTGAATAAAATGAGACTGTTTATCCTAAACGCACTAACCTATTCGACTTCAAATATTTTATGAAAAAGGAAAACCAGAATGAAGTAAAAAAACATTGGTGAAAAAAAAATTTGCAAAAAAAAGTTCAAGTTCTCAGCGATCCGAACCATGGACCTTTAGACTGAAAGTCGACAGCGCATGACAGCGCTAACCAGTAGACCATTTGGGTATATGAATTTACTGCGTACAAGAGATTGACAACGAGAGAGCTTCAATCGAATTCGTGTCAAAATCATAAAAAGTGCATTCTTGCGTTGGAGCACAGTATATTTAGTGCGATGTGCTGACTCCGAGTATATCGGTAATGTTTGGAGATATGACGTATTATGGTGGGCGTGGTTTGTGCTAGCGTGCAGTATATTTAGTAAAAGAGCGACCTCGCATAGGTTGTAATATTATACAGGCTGTATCTGAATAACACCGAAAAAATTCAAGGGGTGTTTCCTTGTGACATTCTAGCAAATAAAGTTCACATAAACATATGTCCTAACTTGCTCCGTTTTTGAGATACAGGATGTTGAAGTTGGAAGTATTAATTGTTTTCCTTTAAATACCCCCTGTATGAGCTTTCATGGTGCAAAAATTCAATATGGATGGAGACTGAGAAAGCCCCAAAATCTCAAAATGATTCTAATTGGAGTTATTGAGAAATCTCAATGGAAGTCTTGAAAACACCTACAATAAATTTGGAGTCAAATCGAATTTTTATTGTTTCCTCAAGAACTAAGCTAGATACAAAAATCACACAGAGGATAATAAAGTTGTTGTTTTAATGAAACTCAAAAAAAACCGGGTTTGATAGGGTTATTCCAAACGATTAGGCAGATATTTGCTTTCTAAGTTTTCATATGCTCAATGAGTGTGACAGAGAAAGAAGTTTTAATATTGCGCATGAATGGAAAATTCGACCGCAAATATCTTTGCTATCGTTTGAAATAACCCTATCAAACCCGGTATCGTTGAATTCGTCATGATAATCCCTAACCGATTATGGAATACAATACAGGGTGTCCCATTGAAAAATCGAAAGTTGGGGTCGTTTCCGGGAAAACTGGAAGTGATGGAAATTGTTTCATCAATTATTGAGCAATTTGGTATACTTGTTACCTCGCTTGCTACCCACCAAATTTCAGACCCTATCTTTTCTTTTATCGCTTGGAGCGCACGAAAGGAAATCCCTATAATGTTCGAAGAACATCGTGCGTTCCTAGGGAGGATAGGGACAGGAGGTATAGGTATTGGAATTTACTTCCTCGGGCAGTAATGAATTCGAGAATGAATTCCAGAACGTAGCCGTTCTATGGATGAAGGAGTTTTGATAAAGTGCTGTTCGACATCTTTCGAAGTTGACTACGAAAGGATGTGCTGACTGGGCTTATCTAGTTCGTCTGACTGGTATAGCTAGTGAAGGGATGATAGCAGAGATTTTCGAAGAACATTTCCCGTGGAAGTATCGATAGAAAAGTGAAAGGTCGCCGACCTTTCTACGGTGTTCCAATGATGTCAAAGAGTGAATGAATATGTTTTGGTGCTGAACCCCATATGTGGAAACAGTATTCTAGAACAGGCCGTATCTGCGCTTTGTAGATCATGAGAAGCTGTTGAGGTGTAAAGTAGCTTTTCGCACGGAAAAAGAATCCGAGTTTTTGTGGAGCAGCTTTCGCGATGGATCTGACATGATTATCCCATTATCTAGAATAATTCAAAAGTTACAATCCTAGCCGTTTTTTGCGGTAAAAAAAAGTAGAATAAAAGAGTATGAATCAGGAAAGAAAGTCTGTATTCAGACCAAAAACTCCGGAATTCAGAGAAAAAGTCTGAACTGAGAAATGAAATAAAATACACACAACAGTGGTTTTTTACGCTTTCGTGGGAATATGTGCTGAGATTTTGTACAGATCTTGTAGGGACACCCTGTATAGTACGATTTCCACTGATCTCTCATTACCAGCACCTTCTGATTGGGCTTAGGGCCACTTTATAAAAAACTTTTAAGACTTAAGATTTATCACCTAACATTTAAGGCTTATCACTTATGACAGATGGAACATGGAAATATCATTGGTTATGATATAAAACCATTTAAGACTTATGCTTTAACATTCAAGATTTAAGAAGATGACCAACTTTTAACTTAAGAAGTACTTATAAATGATCATAAATGGAATAAGGAGTGAGCTTCCAAAAGTGACATCTCAATTTCCCGCCATTCAAAAATAATTCAAAATATCTTGTGTTGTTATTTCTGAATATTTGTTTTTCTTCTGTTTGATACTGAGTCGTTCTTCAAAAATACACTAGAATGTCGCTCTGTTGCCTCTATATTTGGCAAAATATCCAAGGAGTAAGCCAGTTTCTTTTAGGCAAGGAATAGTGATTACTTTCGAAATGATGTGGAGATATAATGGATGTGGGTATCATTTTAGGGATATAAATAAAAAGAATGATATATCAGAACATGAAATTTTGATTTCCAACCAGTTTCTAACTTACTAAACTTCGAAAATCTGGTTCTGTATCAGAATCTTAATTTTTTTTTCTACTCACATAACTAAAATGGCATTTAACGTACAGATATGTACCACGCTAAATGATCGATTAATCACGGATTGTCGATCTGTGATTTATTCAAAAAATTTGGTAATTTTTTACTTAGAGGGCATTGTCGAATTTTTTCAAAATTTTTGCCAGTACTTACGTATTTTGGGGTGTAGAATACGAATCTGAAAACCAAAAAGCTGGGAAACCAATACTTTTCGAGATATTTGCAAAATAAGTCATTTTGTTCATCATTTTTCAGCGTCTTTTAGCAACATTCCTCAAGCGGTATAATTCTCTATCTTCTTTCTTTCGTTGTTGATTGATGAATTATGTATTTCTCAATTCATTTTATTTGGGTATTTTAACAATGAAAGCATTTCATTTGCTATTTACCTTGTTAATTTTATGTATGTGTTTTTTTATGATTAAAAGATGCATCAAACGTGAACGTGACACTTGACAGACATGATAAATTGACAGACAATAACAAGCAATGTTGCCAGATCTTGTTTTTTCCCGTAATAGGAATAGAAAACAATATAGGGAGGGTATTCCAACCATATTCTTTCCAATGTGTGTTTGAAAAATGAGATCTACTTAACCCGAACAAACTAACCTAACTATAGAGCTCGGATTACGATAGACGTTGCGGTTACGATAGAACCGCGGTTACTATAGAGCTCGGATAACGTAACCGCAGCGTCTATCGGAACCGCAGCGTTTATCGCAACCGCAGCGTTTATCGTAACCGCAGCGTCTATCGTAACCGCAACGTCTATCGTAATCCGAGCTCTATAGTTAGGTTAGTTTGTTCGGGTTAAGTAGATCTCATTTTTCAAACACACATTGGAAAGAATATGGTTGGAATACCCTCCCTATATTGTTTTCTATTCCATTCAATGAAAGAATTTTCAATTTTTTTAATCACACTAAAACTATGTATAGAAATTAAATTTAAATTAATTTAACTTAATTTATTTCATGTTTATTTCTGAGAATCGTCTAGAAAGAAAATAAGCGTTAAACGGACGAGCTATGGCAACATTGCCATCATCTTTCTTTGTTGTTTGTTGATCAAACAATTGACATTGATTTTTTTGGTGCTGTTAGCTGTCATAGTTGTTATTTTTTTGTGAATAGGTGCTAGGAAAATAACTAACAGTATTAAGTTTTTGCAATATCCATTAATTTTTCAAAGAAAATACCCTAAATTTGGTAATTTATTTCCCATTAACATATGCACGGAGTGCGTATACACCAGACATGCCAGTACCTATTGCCAGTGATGAGCCGCCAAACAACAGCAAAACAGTGATGATAAAGATTTTGTTTTGCAAATATCTCGAAAAGTATTGGTTTCCCAGCTTTTTGGTTTTCAGATTCGTATTCTACACCCCAAAATACGTAAGTACTGGCAAAAATTTTGAAAAAATTCGACAATGCCCTCTAAGTAAAAAATTACCAAATATTAAACACTGTAACGCGCCTGGTATGTCGTGGTTGCAGTTTATTTTATTTTATTAGTGTGTTCAGTCAAACAATCAGATGCTAGGTTTTGTAGGTAGTTCTAGTTGTAAGGGGGAAGTGTGCGAATTGAAATTGACTCTGAAGGGAAGGCATTGGAAAATAGAAGGACGTTGTCAAAATAATGGAAACGAAAAAGGGAATTTTTGACAAGTTGTCAAGTAAGAAGAAAGTTGATGATCAAGAAAATAAGCGGACGATTTTTGCATGAAACCAGTATTCTGACGATACTGGATATCACAGAGTGAGGAGCGGAGTGGATGTTTGGTTCACGGCCAGTTTACCGGCCTACAGGGTGCACCCAAGGAGCAGCGAGAGCAGTGGCGAGAAAGACGAATCAATATTGTGAGTAGCAATATTGCTTTTCTTGTATAGTAGCAGTTAGAAGGTGAAAGGAGTTTCCAGGCCTACGATTGCATTTCCTTTGGATCTTCGTCATCAATCTACAGAGTGGTTTCAATTATACGAACTTGTTCTTGGGGGGGTTAACCGCCGATAGCGCTATAGACTTGAGATAGGGTTTAGGTTTAGAATCTGAAGGTTTGACCATTGTAGGGAGTAAATTATTGAGTGTCATTTCTATCTATGTCATTGTAATAAACGTTTTCAAATATTTCATTGTTTATTCTGGTGGAAGCGAGAGCAGAACCATAAATATATTCTCATTGAGTTACCTACAACATAGGGCTCTTTTCAACACGTTACCATGGCAACACGATTTCTTAAACACATTACCATGGCAACGCAGTTCATTAAACACAGCGTCAGTAATGTTGAGACATGTCTGGCCTGTTAATTGTATTAACTGTCTACTGTTATTTTCAAATTTTGGATCAGAATTATTCAAACAATATTCGTTTATATAAGAATTCTTCATTAAAAATATATATATGCGAAATGTAGACGAAAGTGAAATCGAAGAGAATGTGCTGGTACTTGTATATCTCCAAAAAGTGTAAAAATGAAGCATCCATCTTTGAGAAGAATTTATTTATTCTGAGCTAAGCATAACAATAAACGTGAAACAAAGGGTAGTAAGCAATGGACTGGACACATCTACAACCAATATCACTTATATACGTGTCTCGCTGGTTGCATGCAGTTGCATGTATTATGTTCTGAATTCCCATTCCTTTCGAATTATTTTGTAGGTTAGCAGGAATAGCAGGCATGTTAATGTAATTTTTGGAGTTCGTAGAAGAAGCATAGTATGTAACGCGTTTATAAACTCTTCTAGACACTCGTTTATTAAACACTCGCCTCGCTCTGCTCCGCTCGTGCTTAAAATACTCGTTACTAAAAGGACGTTTACAACACTTGTTGCATAATATACTATTTATAAGTGTCTCCACTTAAGACTCTTGAGTCTAAAATGTTTAAATGTTAAATCTTAAATGCTAAAAGTTTTTATCAAGTCACCCTTATACCCGAGCTTATACCTTACAAGGAAATATTTATACTCGAACACTTGTTGTCGAACTGTCGAAACTTTTATCTGGAATAGTTTTCTCTCGGGCGTTTCGTTCGTTTTGCTTCGGAATTTCCTGGGAATTTATAGAACCGTAATTTTCTCGACTGAGAAAAAGTCTTCGCTCGCTATAGTAGCATCGCGCGTATAGAACCCGTTTAACTGTTGATAAAATATAGTCGGTTGCATCAGGAGCAATTTACTCTCGTTTTGTTTTTGCCCTTCGTTGGGAAGACAGTGGCGGATTCGTTAAATACAAACACGCAAGGTAGAAGTACTTTTAGTATATTTTTTCATCTCATGGAGCGCACAGAAGGAAATTCCTATGATGTTAATGAAACATCGTGCTTACCTAGTCAGGAAAGAAAGAGGAGAGAGATCTTGGATGTTTTTTGTATGTTCTGGTTCCCACGAAAGGGGATATCCTGTAATGTTCGGAGAACATCGTGAGAACCAAGGAAAATAAGGTAGGAATTGGTGTTCTTCTTGAATGAATTTCTGGAGGTTATATGCCTCATGGAACACCTCCCTTGGCAATGTGTTCCCGAGTCTCGCTGTTCGTTGGATGAATGAGTCTTTGGAAGGAGATGTTCTGCAGGTCTTCAAAGTGACCACGAAGGAGTGCGAAGCCTCAACTCGGCGGGTTAATCTCGCGAGGACTGCCAAGAGAGGAACAATTGTTGATATTTCAGTAGTGCATCGTCCATGATAATTTCTATGAAATAGAGCCAGATCGCCAACTTTTCTTTGGTGTTCCAGAGAAGTGAGTGAGTTTGTGAGCGAGGCATCACCTACGAGACTAATTGCCCAATTTTGAACAGAATCCATCAGTTTCAGGGTATGTTTGGATGCTGCACTCCAAATATGGAAACAGTAATCCAGGACAGGTCGGATCTGTGCCTTATAGATCATAAGCAGCTGACTGGATGTGAAATGGCTCCTGGCCCGAAACAGAAAACCAAGTTTTTGGGATGCACTTTCAGCAATTGATCTCACGTGATTTTTCCCAAGGAAGGTTATTGCTGATAGTAATCCCAAGCATCGAAATGGATGTCCTTGAAGGTATGGTTACTCCTGACAAGCTTATGTTGGGCACAGTGAGGTCGGCTTTTCTAGAGAAAATAAGACATGCTTGTGTTTTGTTTGCATTGAAATCTACCAAGTTATTGGATCCCCATTCGAGAATTGTTGCCAAGTCCATATTTATGTTGTCATAATTTCTTCCTCGTTCGTTTCTGATCTCCCTGGCTGGTATTGGAGCCTTGGAAGAGAAGGCGGTATGGAGGGTACTATCATCCGCGAAGCTGTGTACTGGACATAGAGTTGCTTCCAACAAATCGTTGATATGGAGTAGAAATAGTGTTGGTGCTAGAATTGATCCTTGCGGAACACCAGCATTCATGAATAGAGAGTCAGATGAAACTCCGTCGATCACTACATGGAGAGACCTGTTTGAGAGAAAACTAGCTAGCAAAGAACATAGCTGGGGAGGCAAGCCATAAGATGGAAGTTTGGCGGGGAGTCTGTGGTCCCAGACTATCCATTCAACAAATCCAGGCATTGTAAAAACAAACGGAATTTTAAGATATTTTCTGGTGACAATTAATTATGCATTTGACATAAGGGTATGTATAATAGTATATTATGTAACAAGTGTTATAAACGTCCTTTTAGTAACGAGTATTTTATGCTCGAGCGGAGCAGAGCGGAGCGAGTGTTCAATAAACGAGTGTCTAGAAGAGTTTATAAACGCGTTACATACTATGCTTTTTCTACAAACTCCGAAAATAACATTGACATACCTGCTATTCCTGCTAACCTACAAAATAATTCGGAAGAAATGGGAATGGAGAACATAATACATGCAACTGCATGCAACCAGCGAGACAAATATAAGTGATATTGCTTGAAGATGTGTCCAGTCCATTGCTTCCTAACCTTCGTTTCACGTTTATTGTCATGCTTAGAGCAGAATAAATAAATTGTTCTCAAAGATGGATGCTTCATTTTTACACTTCTTGGAGATATGCAAGTACCAGAACATTCTCTTCGATTTCACTTTCGTCTACATTTCGCATATATTTTCAATGAAGAATTCTGATACAAACGAATATTGTTTGAATAATTCTGGTACAAAATTCGAAAATAACATTTGACAGTTAATACAATTGACAGGCCAGATATGTCTCAAATTACTGAAGCTGTGTTTAATGAACTGTGTTGCCATGGTAATGTGTTTAAGAAATCGTGTTGCCATGGTAACGTGTTTAATATTTTGAATAAATCACAGATCGACAATCTGTGATTAATCGATCATTTAGCGAGGTACATATCCGTACGCTAAATGCCATTTTAGTCATGTGAGTAGAAAAAAGTTGTTATAGGTATGCAAAAACACGAAGGAAATTCTTGCACGAAGCAATTTAATTTCAAGAAAATGGATTCGTTTGATTGAAGAAATCCTTTTTATCTGTGTACAGCATAAAAAAAGCGATATCAGATCTTTGTTTGGCATCGGAATCTTCTTGTAGTTGGGTTCAATTATTTGTTGAAAAGTGCTCAAAAAGAAAATTGTCTTTTCCACGGTTCACATATTCAATGGAAAGTACGAATGTACAGGGCCACATTTGGAAATTGTATACCAGGTAATTCCCATGACTTTGCCCAAAGTTAGTTGAAGCTCTCTTCTACCAAAAAATTTAGCAACGTTGCCACGTTCGAAAATTTTCCCTACTTCTCATAATTTTCCCATGGGCAAATTCGAAATATTAGTACTCCGCCACTGTTTCTAGTGCCGTTTGCGGCTCGGTGGAATGCAACGAATGGCCGAACCGTGACCACGTGACCACCGGATGCAGACTCCGGGTGGGAAAATACGCGACGATGGAATTATCTCCGGACAAATCCCGAGGCACGGAAAACGTATCGAAACTGTCTATTATGGTGGAGAGAAAGGTCGCGAATAACGCCTGGTAAACGGTTTCCGTGTTAATTAATGGTTTTCCGATAAGAGGCACTTGATGGTTTGGTTTTTTTTTCTGCGAACACGGCAACACTGTTTGATTATTTTTTTCAGCATGGATCATATAGCTAAACAATATTTATTTTTCGACAACCTTCCAGGAAGTGCTCACTTTTCGGACGCTTTTTCTTTGAGAATTACAGTAGCATTTTTCTGGCCTAGTCCGGGAAGTAGAAGAAGAAGAAAAAGAAAAAGAAGAAGAAGAAGAAGAAGAAGAAGAAGAAGAAGAAGAAGAAGAAGAAGAAGAAGAAGAAGAAGAAGAAGAAGAAGCAGAAGAAGAAGAAGAAGAAGAAGAAGAAGAAGAAAGAAGAAGAAGAAGAAGAAAGTCTTTATTGTACTAAAAACCAAAAGTTTTTGTTGACAAAGCATTACATCAACTTTAACTTTGAAAATCTTGGTAGATAAGGTGTTGATAAATGCAGATGATAATTACCATATATAGCAGCGAAATATCGGTTGACAGCTATTTGACATGAAATTAGTTGACATTTGAATTTTTGAAAGTTTGGTTGCAATTATCGCAATGAACTATCGAAAGCAGCTGCGATAGTGAGTTTGAAAATGTCCATACGAAAGTTGCAATGTAGCAGTTAGTAGGTATATACAGGGTGATTCACATAAGAACCGACATAGCGCAGGAGCATGTAGGGGGTCCCAAAATATGGCAATTTAACGCAACTTACCTCTACACCAAGTTGCTTCCCTAAGGAGTTATAGGCTTTGAAAGTGAAGTTATAAATTTTGAAAAAAATCGATATCTCCGTTATTCTTGAACTTAAAGAAACCAAATTTGGTACAGTTTGTGGATGTATTTAGGGCGTTACTTGACAGTAACTAGAGCTTAATTGAAATTTGTGAAAGGAGTATACCAGGTGGCGCATCATTAATATTCAACAGAATTTTGTTAACCCTTAATGGATTTCGAAAATCTTTGCTTTGTTGTGTGGGCAATTCAATTCTAAAACTTTTCTTTGTCAAGTAATTTCTTTAAAAACCTCATCATTTTCATCAAAAACTCGAATAATTGAAAACGCGTGCTCTAGGTGTGTTATAAAAAATCATCGAAAATTCAAAAGTTGGCTATGAAAATATAAACGTCAAACTTGACAATGAAGCAAGTAAGTTGTTCAATTGAGTAATTTATCGATAAACAATTGTTTGTTCTGGTAGTTGTTCAAGTTTTTTGTGTTTATTTTGGTTAGTTGTTAATCCCAGTTTTTCACATTTCAGTATCTGCACTTACTTAACGTATTTTGTTACGTATCTAAATAATAATTTGCCAACCAATTTCTACTGATAACAATTGATGACCTACTTTCTTGTTGTACGTTTATTTTCATAGCCAACTTTTGAATTTTCGATGATTTTAAATAACACACCTAGAGCACGCGTTTTCAGTTATTCGAGTTTTTGATGAAAATGATGAAGTGTTTCGAAAAATTACTGGAGCAAGAAAAGTTTTGGAATTGAATTGCCCACACAACAAAGCGAAGATTCTTGAAATCCATCAAGGGTTAACAAAATTCTGTTGAATATTAATGGTGCGCCACCTGATATACCCCCTTTACAAATTTCAATTGAGCTCTAGTTACTGTCAAGTAACGCTCTAAATACATCCACAAACTGTACCAAATTTGGTTGCTTCAAGTTCAAGAATAACGGAGATATTGATTTTTTTCAAAATTTATAACTTCACTTTCAAAGCCTATAACTCCTTAGGGAAGCAACTTGGTATAGAGGTAAGTTGCGTTAAATTGACATATTTTGGGACCCCCTACATGCCCCTGCTTTATGTCGGTTCTTATGTGAATCACCATGTATACAGTTGAATCTGATGATCTTTATAATATGTGATATTTTTATTTTATTTCAGTGATTTTACTTCATTGTTAGTTATTCAAATGTGTATTCGTATTTTCCGTGTATTTTGACTTGTCCAGTGGTTTTTGTAAGCTCGTTTCAATGGATCAATAAAACGACTACTACTACTTCTATACTATTTCACGAAATAATAAACGAAATGATTCATAATGTTCCTATACAGTGTGTCCCACTTACCATGCTTACCATGGGTATCTTTTTAACGGTGAGAGATACGAGGTCGGTTAAATGACACCAAATGTGGAGTTTGTCAAGGCCAACTATAATGTGAAAAAATATTTTGATAAAATCTATTCGTTTTTGTTTTATACGCGAAAAACAGATTTTGATCATTTTCATGTCTCCTCCGTAACTTCTTTATTTATGAAAATATTCAAATAGGAATTTCACATTCTCATGGCAGTTTTTCAAAGTGATTTCGAAAAAAATATGAAATTTATACCAACTCTTCTAGAATTTGAGATATCAGCACCAACTTTAGTTTTTCAAAGGTAGGTCATAGCTCACTATGACTTAGTTACAAATAACTTTTTTTTCTCTTACAGATGATATGTCGCAGTAATAGTTTTGAGTTGATAAAAACGGAGTTATCGTAATTTATACATTTCAACAAAAAATCATGATCTTCAACCTCAAAAATCCTCATTTACCAATTTTGAATGGAATCGGACCAAATCTTGTCCGCCATCTTGGAGAAGCCATTTTTTTTAATTTCAACAAAAATACCATAACTCCGAATCAACTTGAAATTTGGCAGGTGTTCCAAATTTTGTTGACAATACATTATGGAATTTTTGTTGAAATTAAAAAAAATGGCTGCTCCAGGATGGCGGACAAGATTTGGTCCGATTCCATTCAAAATTGGTAAGTGGGGGTTTTCGAGGTCGGAGATCATGATTTTTTTGTTCAAATTCATAAATTCAAGATGGCGGCTTCCAAATAATTTTTTGTTTTTGTATAAATGACGATAGCTCCGTTGTTATCAACACAAAACTATGACTGCGACATATCATCTGTATAAGAAAAAAAAATATATTTTTAACTAAGTCATAGTGAGCTATGACCTACATTTGAAATACTGAAGTTGGTGCTGATATCTCAAATTCTAGAAGAGTTGGTATAAATTTCATATTTTTCTCGAAATCACTCTGGAAAACTGCCATGAGAATGTGAAATTCCTATTTGAATATTTTCATTAATAAAGAAGTTACGGAGGAGACATGAAAATTATCAAAATCTGTTTTTTGCGTATAAAACAAAAACGAATCGATTTTATCAAAATATTTTTTCACATTATAGTTGGCCTTGACAAACTCCACATTTGGTGTAATTTAACCGATCTCGTATCTCTCACCGTTAAAAAGATACCCATGGTGAGCATGGTAAGTGGGACACACTGTATACAGTTAAAACTGATGATCTTTATGTAATATGTTTATTTTATTTCAGTGATTTTACTTCATTGTTAGTTATTGAAATGTGTATTCGTATTTTCCGTGTATTTTGACTTATTGTCCAGTGATTTTTGTAAGCTCGTTTCAATGGATCAATAAAACGACTACTACTACTTCCACTATTTCACGAAATAATAAACGAAATGATTCATAATGTTCCTATATAGTTGATCGTTGATAAAAATAATATTTCGAGTTTTTTGTGAATATCCGTCCTTCACCTACTCCACCAATTTCCATTGTTCCATCCTCTTGAAACAAGAAACCTGATTCGGCTCGAATAAAAAAAACAACGAAAAAACGTTTCTCGATCGAGTAGCTTGATTCACTGAACAAAGACGAGAGAGATTGGCGCCTAAAAACTTATCGAAAATATTATTTAGATTCGCCTTGGGACGTGCACGATCCAAGAAACCCCCTAAATCTATTGTGATGAGGTTGCGGCAGATATTTTCCCCTTTTCACCCCTACGGTGATGTTAGTGTTGCATGGGGGGCGTTTTTGGGTATTGCGCCGATCGTTTAATGAATATTTACTTTTTATTCACCTCGTATTTACATTTCATTTCACGTTTAGATTTCTTGCAATCATGCATTCATTTTCTTGGCAATCATTAGATTTTGCAAGGAGCAGAAGCATGGGCGCCGCCAGAAAAAAATGCTAGAGGGTAGATAGGACAAAATGTTTAAAATATTCATGAACCATGACTTGATAATCCCGTCAGCCTTGATTTTCCATTCTGAGCCATTTTTTTTGCCTTCTCAGTGTACTGAAAAATCTTTCGATAGTTTCTTTTTTTTTGGATTTTTGTTTCATTTGATTCAGACCAAGAAAGAGTCCCTCTTATCCTGGTATCTATCATGAAACAAAAACAAAATGAAAACGGTATTGAAGTTTGATGCGAACAGCCCTTCTGCCCCAAATAAGTTTCAGAAATACATTCTGAGAATTGAAAAAGATCGAACGGAACAAATTAATATCAAAAACTAGAGAAGAGTTGTTGATATTTTCTCTAGTTTATGGACAATCTCGGTCTTTTGAACTTTGATTGATCACTTGGGTCATAATCAACTGCATTTCGAAGAAGCTGATTCTCATGAACCTCAGCTTTTTCGAAAGTCTTGATGTTTCGTTCTCTAATGACACGATTGAAGGGAGTTTCAGATCACTGGCGATCTGGTTATTCCGAACATACCAAGGAGATCCTGTCACCATTCTCACGATTTTGTTTTGGAATGTTTGTAATTTGGTGATATGAGATTTATCTGTATGGCCCCAGACTACCGAGGCATACAGTAATATTGGTCTGATAGCCATGATGTAAATATTCAAATTTTGTCTCAAACCCAATTTACTTTGTCTGTTCAGAAATGGATACAGGGCTCCAATGGCTCGTTTAGCTTTTTGAACTTGCTGTTCAGTGTACTGGGCCCAGGTGAGCTTTTTGTCAATGCACACACCTAAGCATTCAATTTGTGAAAACCACTCTAACTCATGATCATCCAGGACTATTTTGGTTCTGGGAGGCCTCCGCTCCCTTCCGAGTACAACCAATTGTGTTTTTGCAGGATCTAATTTGATCTTCCATCTTAGGAAGTTCTTCTGAAGAGATTTCAGCGCGCTTTGGAGGTTCATAGCTGCTTGCTCGGAATTTGTCGAATATGCAAGTACTGCCGTATCATCTTGCACATCACTGGTCTTGGCAAATCGCTACTATATAAACTGTACAACAGCAGTGATGAAACTGCACCCTGAGAAAAGCTCTAGAAAAGCCGATCTCACTGTGCCCAACATAAGGTTGTCAGGAGTAGAGTCCCTGTATGTATAATTCCCTGTATAAGTATATTTGTCAGTTTTGTTGTAATGAGAGTACGGACACTATGACAAGCAGTGACGAAAGGCATAACCCCAAATTCTCAAAATGACTTTTGAACAAAGACATGGATATGCTTTTCCATGCACTTCGGATCTTTTATCCTCTACTGCCGCGGTGAAGGGTACATCCATATATCTTTCTCTGTCTTTATTTTCATAAAGAAGTGGCGTCTCATCTCACTGGCGAAATGGGGTCATAGTTTGTAAATCAATTTGTTGAAAGTATTTCTCGATATACTTAACAAAGGGTATATCGTGGGCGTACAAGCAGAACCCTGTAGGTCCACTTTTTTCGGAAATGAGGAATTTATCACACATAAGTCCATATTAGCATAACGCTCCAGGCAAATAAACATTCAAGTCCATTTTGCGTTTGTTTCCGGAGATATAGTCAATGAAAATCCACTTAAGTCAATTTCGTTATAATTTTACAGGTTGATTCGAATATTCAATTGCGTTTTTTTCCTTATATTATTTTCTGGACTTACATGTTTCTGCTTGTACGCCCACGATATGTACTTCAATTTATTTGATTTTAGGATGCACTAGTTTTTCAATAGATAGAGTCAGGATTAAATAGCCAGTTCTGATGGGCAGAATGTAAATGAATGGGAAGAACAATTCAACCAATTAACAAACTTATATTTGTTCTCATAACATACTAAGACACTTCATAGAACATGAACGATCAGAAAATTCGACAAATACAAGTATAATGATTATAATTCAAGAATAGTATATCCTATGACAAGAATACAAAATTTCAAATAATGGTAGAGTAAAGTGGGGTAATATGGCAACATAAAATTTAAATGCTCACAATCTAATAACCATCGCGCCTAGCTGAAAGACGATGGCTGCACGTTAGAGCTTACACAATACAGAGATTATACACTTCTGCACAATATATTTTTGTGTCCAGCAAAAGTGTCAAATACATACAGGGACTCTAGTCAGGAGTAAGTAACCATACCTTTGAAGACATCCATTTCGATGCTTGGTATTATTATCGGGCCAGGAGCTATTTCACTTCCAGTCAGCTGCTTATGATCTATTATAAGGCACAGATCCGACCTGTCCTGAAATACTGTTCCCATATTTGGAGTGCAGCACCCAAACATACCCTGAAACTGATGGATTCTGTCCAAAAAAGGGCAATTCGTCTCGTTGGTATTGCCTCACTCACAAACTCACTCACTGCTATGGAACACCGTGAAAAAGTTGGTGATCTGGCCCTATTTTATAGATTTTTTCATGGACGATGCTTTTCTGAAATATCAACAATTATTCCCCCCTTTTTAGTCCATACGCGAGATTAACCCGTCGAGTTGAGGCTTCGCACCCCTTCGTGGTCACTTTGGAGACCTGCAAAACATCTCTTTCCAAAGACTCGTTCATCCAACGAACAGCGAGGCTATGGAACACATTGCCAAGGGAGGCATATGACCTCCAGAAATTCAAGAAGAACACCAATTCCTACCTTATTTCCCTTGGTTCTCATGATGTTCTCTGAACATTACAGGATATCCCTTTTCGTGGGAACCAGAACATGAAAAAAATCAGAAATGGACGGGCCCGAGCGTTTTCCCGGATTTTTATTTCAAAACCCTAATATCGAGGTGTGAAGTGTTCGTTATACCACCCTTATATAAATACCACCCTGTACCGTCTTCGAATCGATACAGCGTTTCGCCCTCTTCGAAGCACCTCTTTCCGGTGATAAGGCACGCTTTGATAAAAAATACCTGCTCCTCGAGCGAAAGTCCGGATTATCCCGGAAAGTGTCGGAGGTTTCGACCATAAATAACCGGCCACAGTTATGTAGGAATTCCGGATTTAGTTGTAATGCCCCTACTGGATTCCATCTTTTATTAAAGTGCTCAAAGAAACAAATGGACCACTGAAATATTTGACAATTTTCAAACTGCCATATATTTTCAGAAAATGAATGGATTTTCAATTATTGGAATGCGGTGCTTGGAAGATGCGATCTTTCTGTTCAAGATTCCTTGTTCAAAACACGTCGGGAGTTTTTCTGTCATTATACACCAAGTGTTCGACAAAAGTATAACAAAAATGAGAGAATTCAAACGCTTCCGTATTCCATGGATTTTTATTTATTTTTTTATTAATAATTCACTCCGAACGTTCAAGTCAATGTCTCGAAACGGTTTTGTAATTTTTCATATTCCTCATACAGGATGTTCAAAATCGATAATTTTTCATTTTTAGGTTTTTATCGCATCATGTCCGATTTTAAAATTATGCAAGTCACATTCAACGTATTTTGCCACTCTATACGATGGAACACATCCTAGAAAATGGATTTATATCGCGTTGAAATCATCGACAACTTCAACAGGAGAAAAAATATATTTTTTTTGAGACATGTTCAGAATTTGGTGAGATCGTCTGTTCAGTTTGGTGCTGCCATAACCATGAGCTATGCTAAACACAAACCCTTCATTTTGATCGATTGCTCTGCTCAATATCTCGAATTGATTTCGTGATTTTTCAGATAAGGCAATCCAAGGAGGCGCAAGGAGGCCCTTCTGGATTTTAATGACCAATTCATACAATAACGATGCTTATAGTTTTAAGATATTCCTGAGCTGACATGCAGTCAAGAAACCCATTTCTCTACGACTATCGTATTCTACATTGATTACATATAGGTTAGTAATTGATAAATGAAGATGATTCCAAGACACCGTGTATCCCGATTCCCGACTCATTATTCAATGGCACTCGACCAATCACAGATTCAGAATTTTCAGGATCCACAGCAACTGAAAAGGTTAGACTAATGAAAAACCAGCAAATCTACCAAACAAATTTCTCAAGAAGGCTCTGCTTCATTTTACGGGTCACGTCACGGCTTGACTTTCGCGAATGTCAGATTGACTTATAGAGTCTTTTAAGTTTTAACTTTGATATCTGGAGGATATAATGGAGGCTTGCCGTTCCATAGAAATGTACTCTATGAATATTGAAGATATTCAAGATCTTGGATATACGAGCAGCAAATGTTGTGATTTCAAATTTTTTCATGAATTACCAAAAAGGAAAATGTACTCTTTAAAAAATTGGAATTAATAAATTTGCAGC
Organism: Phaedon cochleariae; assembly: GCA_918026855.4. NCBI lineage: Eukaryota > Metazoa > Arthropoda > Insecta > Coleoptera > Chrysomelidae > Phaedon > Phaedon cochleariae. Next base: position 32,366,155 of record OU896722.1, on the reverse strand, counting down.
AATGGGAAAACAAATAGTTACATTTTGAAAGCTACCATGCAAATCCCGAGATGTACACCGGGCATTGCTTTGCTTGTCAATGCAGGTGGAGGTATAACAGCATTGAAAAGACATGGTGGCTGGAAGAGCACATCGGTGGCAGAAGGATTTCTAGAAGATTCCATGCTGAATAAAAAAAACGGCAGATTCGAATTCTTCAATGAATCGAACAATGTTCATCATCATCAAATAACAGTTCCTTCACACAAAAAACATCAACTAGCAATATGAATAAAAATGTCAGTGTTGATTTAAATGCAACACCGACATTAAATTCCACGAATTGTGAGAATATCACTAAAAATTTAGTCACTAAGTACGAGAAACATAATCTACTGACCTAATAATTATTGTGTTTGTTTCATCATTGAATTCGTTGAATATTAAAGATTCCTGTCAATTATATTATAATATCATTAAAATTCATTATTTTCATAAATAATAATTAGATTACATTAAATTTCTGACTATCGTATAGTCGTAGAGAAAGTATAGTCTTCTACTCGCGTATAATAGCTATTATTCTCTTGGATAATTCCGAAACTCGCCTATACGCTCGTTGAAGAATATACTATTATCACAAGGTTTTTTATCGCGTAATCGAAAATCACGCAATTAATACCACTGCAACACCCAATATAATGACTCTTGTCGAACCGATGATGACAATAATTGTAAGGTTCGACAGAAGGCATAATATTGGGTGTTGCAGTGGTATCAATTGCGTGAATGAGTGTTGATTACAAGAAATCGACTTTTTCGATTGATTTTTGATTACGATATGAAAAACCGTGTGATAAATAGGTTTCTCGACTTCATGTCAGCTCAGGAATATCTTAAAATCATAGTAGCATCGTTATTGTATGAATTGGTCAGAAAAATCCGAAAGGGCCTCCTTGCGCCTCTTTGGATTGCCTTATCTGAAAAATCACGAAATCAATTCGAGATATTGAGCAGAGCAATCGATCCAAATGGAGGATCTGTGTTTGGCATAGCATTTGTGTTCGAAAAAAATATATTTTTTCTTCTGTTGAAGTAGCCTTTGCAATATGAATCCTTTTGCCAGGATGTGTTCCATTGTATAGATTGGCAAATTACGTAGAATGTGGCTTGCATAATTTGGAAATTGGAAATGATGGGATAAAAACCTTCAATCGAAAAATTATCGATTTTCAACATCCTGTATGACGAATATGAAGAATCACGAAACCGTATCGAGATAGTGGCTTGAACGTACGAAACAAACGATCAATAGAAAAATAAAAAAAAATCCCTGGAATACGGAAGCGTTTGAATTTTTTCGTTTTTGTAATACTCTTCTCAAACACGTATACAGGGGTGTCCGCTAAAAGGAGGTCAATCCATTAACCACATATTCCTTGAACAAAAACAATATTAGTTTCTAAGATAATTCGAAAAGTACTGGTTATTGTTTGATGCCTATGCGGCTTAGGTAATCTCATAATGTTCACATACTCCTATTTATTTCGTCGAAATTGAAAGAGGGCGTATCTTTTTACGTACGAAAAGGTGAATATGGAAATACCGGGTGCTCGGAGCAAATGTACTAAAATAATTTTTACAAAAAAAAAAATTTAAAAAGTGTAAAAATTATTTTAATACATTCGCTCTGAGCACCTGGTATTTCCATATTCACCTTTCCGTACGTAATAAGATACGCCCTCTTCCAATTTCGACGAAATAAATAGGAGTATGTGAACATTATGAGATTACCGTAAGCCGCAAGGCATCAAACAATAACGAGTACTTTTCGAATTATCTTAAAAACAAATAATTTTATCGGAATCTTACAAAAATCAAAAAATACTCAAAAATGATTGAACACATGAAGAAAAATCGATAGGAAGTCATTAGCGCACGTACAAAAAAATATGGGGGTAAGTGTGTACTTGACCCCCAGTATTTTGAATATTTGACAGTTATTTTCTGTTTTGTTTTCCTCACACGATGTAACTCTTTGTGCCGAAGTAATGTACCTATTTTGAGATCAATATCTTATTTATTACGCGAGTAATTAGAAAAAAACAGTTTTTAATTTTCAACTTTGACACCCTGTATATCGAATAAGAAGGGCTAAAATGAAAAATGGTATTTAGAAACTCATATTATTTTTGTTCAAGGAATATATGGTTGATGGATTGACCTCCTTTTAGCGGACACCCTGTATATATGTATAATGACAAAAATACTCCCTACGAGTTTTGAACGAGGAATCTTAAACAGAAAGATCGCATCTTCCAAGCACTACATACCGATTGAAAATCCATCCATTTTCTAAAAAGATAGGGCAGGTTGAAAATTGTCAAATATTTCAGTGGTCCACTTGTTTCTTTGAGCACTTTATTTCTTACGCCTGCCACCACCCTCACCCCATTCACCACCCCTTAGGTAATTCCTAATGGTCTTTTCTCTCTCGCCCATAAATAAAAGAAACGCAATATATTAGGTTTATATCACCGAAGGAGACTTATGGGAACAGAGAAGGGCACAAGGGTGAAGGGGAAGGAAAATTATCTGAAATAATTCCTATCAACGTGGCAACACTGCAAAATGATTAGCTATAAGATTTGAACCATTCCAACTCAGGAGGAAGTGACAGTTTGTTTAAGTCTGCATATGAAATGATAATACAAGTTCGTGTATAGATAATACAGGGTGTTTCAAAAAAACCTAACCTCCTTGCTAGGGTAGGTAGAACATTGCAAAATGAGTTGGGTTTGCTCAGTAAAAAAATGTCGTAACGCCATCCGTTTTCAAGATACAAGATGTTGAAACAATTTTTTGTTTACACATTTTTTACGATTATGTTGAAACTACTGGCATCATTATGATGAAATTTTGTATGGATGTTTCTTGGAATCTGACACATCGCATGCATCTGTTTTTATATCTGACTCTCATAGAGGGCGCTAGTTACACGGTTCGTACCGAGTAGTTTTGAACATAACTTTTTTGAGGTTAGATTTTTCAATCCAAATTTGATGTGAACTTGAACATCATTCAATTTTACACCAAAAAGGTACTCTTGGTAAAACTCGATACTGTGTTCCGTTTTCGGAATATTTCGATTTGAAAATGATGAAGTGGTAACTGTTGCTGGTATAAAGCTCTGTATTATAGTGAGAATTATGAAAAATTATCACCTATTTATTGAAAACCGAAAACAACAATACATTTCTGATGCAAAACTCTTTGATTTAACAATGAATCACAAGAATAACATCGAAACAGATTTGACTAAAAACATGGATTACACAGTTTTGTGGTATCTTGAGCAGAAAGTCTATGCTATATAGGTAAATTCACGTCAAGAGTTGTGAGACATAATTGAACATCACTTAAATGACCTAACAGCTGATCCTCAACTGTTCAGAAGAATAATTCATTCTTAAAAAAGGATATAGAATCGTGTATTCCTCGAAACGTAGGACATTTTGAACACTTACTCTAACTGATTCAATATTTCATGTTTCTAGTCAAATATCTCTTAATATTCTACTTATGATTCTTTGTTCCATCAATAACTTCAGTACAAGAATAATTTTATTGTTTTTGAACCAGAATAAATAGGTAATTGAACTCAATAAAATTCATTTCATACCAGCATCATTACTACTCCATTATTTTCAAATCGAAATATTCCGAAAACAGAACATGGTATCGAGTTTCAACAGGAGTACCTTTTTAGAGTGAAGTTGAATGATGTTCAAGTTCATATCATATTTTGATTAAAAAATGTAACCTCAAAAAAGTTACGTTCAAAACTACTCGGTACGAACCGTGTAACTAGCGCCCTCTATGAGAGTCAGATATAAAAACAAATTCATGCGATGTGTCAGATCTCAAGAAACATCCATACAAAATTTCATAACAATGTTGCCAGTAGTTTCGGAATAATCGTGAAAAATGTGTAAAAAAAATATTTTTCCAACACCTTGTATCATGAAAACGGATGCCGTTACGACATTTTTTCACAGAGCAAACCCAACTTATTTTGCAATGTTCTACCTACCCTAGCAAGCGGGTTAGGTTTTCTCGAAACACCCTGTATATCGTTTGATGGGGAAAAAATCTTGTAACTCGTTTGTTTTTCTACCTCAGCATCTGTCACTGGGAAGTGTCAACATTGATATACGAAGACAATTTGACAAGACTGATATTTTCCATTTTTTTAATTGGAAACGGGAGCAGATTCGTTCCCAAAACGTCTAAAGATATTTGTTTTTGGACGTGGAAAGAAACTCTGAATTGAGATAACCTAATCACGTCCTGTATGATGAATATCAATTTATCATACATCCAAAAACAAATGCCCAGATGACAGTGGTTATGTCAACAAATTATAATTCTGAGATGTCAGTTCGTTATAGTTTTGGTTATATTATGGGGAGATGAAAATTGTGTATATCATGGGGGATGGCTGAAAAAATAACTGGACTTCAGGTTACTGATGAGTATTTGATATCCGAAATGGGTTTTACTCGAGTGAAGTCATATAACCCGTTTGTGAGAGATGTAAGTCCCATATCACGAATACGAATGATTTTTTTTTAAGTTCCAAGCTCATCAAGATCAGAGTTCATACAAGTATACTTCTCCTCATTTCAATTTTCATTTCAATACTGAACAATACATATCGGTGAGTTATATTTTTATATCATAATACAGCATAATTCAATGTTTGACGTGGCAAATAGCCAGGAAAGTAGTTGTTTTCTGTTGAATATTCAGAATGAATGCATGTGCATATCTTTTATATGAAGGAGAATGCAAATTCTCTACTTCAGAAGATTTCGTTTTCAAATTCTCATCGTGTGTGTTCAATGGATGTAATTCAATGTCGTCGTGGCATATAGCCAGGAAAGTAGTTGTTAAACCGAGAAAGAATTAATATTTTCATCACATGGAGAATGCGAATTCTCAATGTATTTCTTTATATATGTATCCATTTTTCTTCTTAATAAATATATCTGAGAATAGTCCTTTTCAATACGTCTAAAGATAAATAAAAAATTGATATTTTTTCGATATTTATTTTCGAACATTTTTCAAAACTAGGTGTCACATGCATTTTTTTACCTATCCAAAATAGTAATTCATAGTGCTGAGATATTATAGCAATATTTACTATGAAAGATTACGATAACCGAACTCTTTACTATACATTGTACTCGATGGAGCTATAATCGACGAACTTTATAGTAAAGAGTTTAATAATTATGGTGTATATCACTATAATTTTTTTTGTGTGTAGTCAAATTAGTGAAAATTTGCGAAAACATAAAAAAAAATCATATACATACCAATCATCAGAGAGTCAGAATTCTTACCTGAAACAAAAGCAAAACAATATTAATTACTGAACTAACGTATATAATATATTTGACATCTCAACAAATGGTATATTGTTTAATAATATGAGAATTGGAAGGGACATATAAAGTTTAACGAATGAATTTTGAGGTTTGAATTGAAACGTTGCTTAGCAAGTCAAACAGCCATATCAGGACACTCCAATCTGAATGAAACTGGGAGAAGAATAGTAGATTGTATTATTAGGATCGAAAGTAAGACTTTGTATGAGAAGCAAATTTGCCATTTGCGAGGCGGAGCGTTTAGCAAAGCCGAGAGAAAGCAAAAGTTGCGAGTCGAAAAAAGTCACTTTTGATCAGAATTAAACATGCATGCTATTTTTTGTGCAACCAGGACAATTAACTCAAATAAGTATGAGAAGTAACCACCAATGCCGTGCCATATGTATGCAATGTAACTTATAATACGTTTGGTGAGAATATTTTACCTGCATTTTACAGCAGGTTTATTCAATTTTCAACAATGTTCGAATTGTAGTTTCAATATAAATACAACCACAGAGTGACATATTTGTGTATAGACCAGGTGCTCTAATGGCAAATACCGCGCCAGTGCCAGCTATAGGAAAAAGACGTGGAACATGTTAGGTTAGTCAGCATATCAACAATAATGATAGCGATTATTTATTCCTCTCGTTACTTTTTTTTGTTTGGCTTGATAATCAAGAGGTGGTAAACAATATCGTTGTTTGAGACAAAAAACTATTGCTGGCCGTGATAATTCAAAAACAAGTTATCCATCCCGAGAATAACGAATGAAATACAGATCAAGCAAGTATTTGAATCTTGAAGGCTTGCCTGATCAAAACAAAGATGATTAACTCAGGGTTGGCATGAATTAATTCATATGAATTAAATCAGCGATTTAATTCGTGAATTAATTCCATTGACTTTTTTCGAAAAAGTCATGAATTCATTCAACTTTTTAAAAATGAGACAAATTGCACTTTCACCCTTGATTTTAACTAGTTTAAACTCGGTTTAAACTGAAAAATTCGATCGTATTATGGCAAGACAGCATCGAATTTTTTCCTCTCGGCGATCCATTATGCATATCCGATAACTTGAAAATCGATTTTGACACATGTCACGTGATCACTGAATGAAGCAATATTTCTTATTAAGTTGCTATTCCACATTCAGTTTCGAGCAATTTTTGGAGGAGCATTGGAAATAGCTATATTTTTTCGAATATTCTTCAATTTTGTTACAATTCTCTTTTTTTTTTCGACAGTAGTGATGTTGATGATATACAAGTTGAATAGAATTCAATTTCATGCTCACTTATGGAGTTTCCAGCCATTATTTGAGAAAACTGAAAATAGCTATTTTTATTTTTTTTAAATTACTTCATCTTCCCATCTAATCCCACTTTTTGCAATCGTAATTCTTTGAATTTACCGCCATACCAGTGATCAAGTGACATGTGTCAAAATCGACTTTCAAGTAGTCAGACATGCCTGCTATGATCTAAGCATGCATGTATAATAGATCCCGATATTCTACTAATAAACTTTTTCTCCATGTGTTACGAACTTTATGGATGATACTGGATCTATATGTATCTATTATTTTGTATTCTATCATCACTTTCGTTTTGAAAAACTGACATGTTATATTATGAAGTTATTCTACAAGATTTCTTTTTTTCTATTTCGCTTTGGGTAAATGAATTTTTTTTTTCAAATGAATTAATTCAAAAAAGTCTGACTTGATTCAAAAAGTCGGACTTTGATGACTTTTTTATAAAAGTCATGACTTATTCCAACCCTGGATTAACTATAATGAGGTGTATTTATATCTCCAGCATGAGTATGAAATGCCAAATCTGCCGAAATCGGAAACAATTCAGTTATGCGTCCCAACCAAAATAAACCGTAACAATGTTGTTCATTCTTGAAGACCTCTAGTACATCCTTTTCAGTTCCTAGGAGCTAAAGTTCAACTTTGGATCCTAGGAACTAAATGTGAGTTTAACGGTACAGTAGGTGATACCCTATACTGTCATTTCCCTACAATTAATCAGAAATTCGCCTCCCTCAAATATGTCATTTCGCAGGGTAATCGTAATAGTCTCCGATCGCTTTCTTTCTGCCTCGTCCTCAATAAAACTCGATTCTATCCGATTTACCGAACACAAACAAAATTTTAATCCGTTCCCGGTTTCATCACCTTTTGAAGGGGGATGCTGGAGGGCAGGGGTGGAAATTTCCTGCCTCGTTCTGGAGCGACAAAGGCAGGAATGCGTGAAATACCCCGCAAATACTTCACATGCTCTATGGATGCGAGGGTCCACGGAAAACTAAACTCCGGAAATCATCCAATCTTATAATGTATGGAATACTGTTCCCATATTTGGAGTGCAGCACCCGAACATACCCTGAAACTGTTGGATTTTGTCCAAAAAAGGGCAATTCGTCTCGTGGGTGATGCCTCGCTAACAAACTCACTCACTTCTCTGGAACACCGCAAAAAAGTTGGCGATCTGGCTCTATTTTAAAGATATTTTCATGAACGATGCTTGTCTGAAATATCAACAATTGTTCCATCCTTGGCAGTCCCCGCGAGATTTACCCGTCGAGTTGAGGCTTCGCACCCCTTTGTGGTCACTTTGGAGACCTGCAGAACATCTCTTTCCAGAGACTCGTTCATCCAGCGAACAGCGAGGCTCTGGAATTGTTTAGGATGGTGTCCTCCGAGGCCTATAACCTCCAGAAATTTGAGAAGAACACCAAATCCTACCTTATTTCCCTTGGTTCTCACATTGTTATCTAATATTACAGGATTGAGATTGAGCCAGATTGACAATTTTCCTACGGTGTTCCAGAGAAGTGAGTGAGTTTGTGAGCGAGGCATCACCCACGAGACGAATTGTCCTTTTTTGGACAGAATCCAACAGTTTCAGGAGATGTTTGGGTGCTGCACTCCAAATATGAGAACAGTATTCCAGGACAGGTCAGATATGTGCCTTATAGATCATAAGCAGCTGACTGGAAGTGAAATAGCTCCTGGCCCAAAACAGAAAACCAAGTTTTTGGGATGCAATAAATGATAATGGTGTTATTTCATTGTACCAGTATTCCACCTGATGAAGTTACTGTGTTAGCGAAACATGTCTTGTGTTTGAGAATTTTGTGGAAATCTTATCGTTTTTGAAGTTTCTACATTGCTATGGATTACCATCAAGTAATTTCCGAGTCAATTCAAAAAATCAATGAAATAGCTCCTGGCCCTAAACAGGAAACCAAGTTTTTGGGATGCACTTTTTGCAATTGATCTCACGTGATTTTCCCAAGAAAGGTTATTGCTGATAGATGTCTTCAAAGGTATGGTTACTCCTGACAAGCTTATGTTGGGCACAGTGAGTTCGGCTTTTGTAGAGAAAAGGCATCCTTGTGTTTTGTTTGCATTGAAATCTATCAAGTTATTGGATCCCCATTCGAGAATGGGCGTGTTCACCTTGGTAGAACTTTTAACTCAAACTATGTTTATAATGATCGCTTCATACATAAATAATGATTGACGACATAATTCGATCGAAAAATTTACTGGAATGTTCAATTTTTGGACATAAATAATAGTACCATCTGAAAACGGACCCTCTTATGACGTAGAAATCTCATCTCGCCATAGTTAAAATGAAATACCAAACGCCGGACGGAGACTGAGGCAACTGATATATTAATTCTTTCAACTGTGATCTCGCGCTAATTCACTTTGCCAGAAATCATGTATCATTAATCTCTGTCTGGAATAGTCCTGTTTCAGTATTAGGGTTTTGACGTCACATCATCGCCTCGTTTTCAGAGGTCCGAAAAATCGGGGATTTCAATAATTTTTTATAAAACGTAGGGAGCTCACAGCGATAAACGGTTTGCGGTGGTGAGCTAGTTTGGGTGAGTTCTATCGAATTATGGAATAAAATTTTTTTGTGATATAAGCCCATTGTTGCCAAGTCCATATTTATGTTGTCAACATTTCTCTCTCGTTCGTTTCTGATTTGCCTGGCTGGTATTGGAGGTCTGGAAGAGAAGACAGTTTGGAGGGTACTATCATTCGCGGAGCTATGTACTGGAAATGCAGTTGCTTTCAACAAATCGTTGATATGGAGTAGAAATAGTGTTGGCGCTAGAATTGGTCCTTGCGGAACACCACCATTCATGATAAGAGAGTCAGATGGAGCTCCGTCGACCACTAGAAGGAGAGACCTGTTTGAGAGAAAACTAGCTAGCAGAGAACATAGCTGGGGAGGCAAACCATAAGATGTAAGCTTGGCGAGGAGTCCATGGTGCCAGACTCGATCGAATGCCATGGAGATATCAAGTGCCACGGCTAAAGTTTCACCTGCACCTACAGCTGCGTTGCCAGATCTACTGGTTTAACAGTAGATTCACTATTTCGTTTCACTGTTCTCCTGGTTTAGGCATCAAACCTACTGGTTTTTTCGGTGGACAAAAAGCGAAATGTAAGAAACTGTGTAGCGAGCATCATATTATTGAATCGTCAACAATTCTGTATTGATGTCGGTCGGTATAGTTTTTTGTTAATTGTTATTGAGTTCTAGTTCATCCTTATCACGAATACGTGGAAATAATACATAAAATTAGTATTATTTCATTCATATTTCTCCCGTATTGTCCACAATTTACCCTTGTATTACTCTATGAAATATACTGTTTTGAAAAAATCGATTTTTGCTATCTCATATATTCCGGAGTTGATGTTCCCCGGACGGCAGAATGTCATTTGACTCGTGTCAGGGATGTGTAGTAGATACGGTGCATTGTAGTTGAATGTTGGGTTTGGAAGTCTTTCTGATGTTGAGGGGATCGCCTTTATTAGAAACCTACACAAATATGGGCTCTGTTGGATAAACATTTATTGTATTTATAAATCCCAGCTTCTTCTCCTTCCGTAGAAGCATGAATCAGACATCTTATGGGATTCCTAAAGAAAAGGAATTTCAAAACACTAACTTATTCTTCTTTCGAAACACGATCTGCATTGCAAATGACGCTGGTAATTTCTGTATTTCAATTAGATACATTCACTATTATGAATGTTTATTCCTGAATTTCCATTGACTAACCTGAATTGACGTTTTCTGAATTTCAATCAGTTGACTAATTTGAATGAAACGATTTTCCCTTTCTGAATTTTTATTGACGGAATGGGTATAACGGATGAAAAGAGACTGGGATATATGAATTGAATATTGAATATTGAATTCATATTTCGATTTCACACATTTCTTGCAGGAAAAAGATGATAAACTGTGGGTGCAATCAAATAACGTTGATTGGGAGTCATAGAGGAATAATGGAAGAGTACATTCAAATTACGGAGACGAGAAATTACAAATGAAGAGGATCATACTGTAGATATTTTGTAAAGTTGGCCACCATTCAACACTCAGATAATAGTTTTGTTTAGGTGAAGATGTAACAATTTTTTGGTAAATAATATATGATGTCGGTATGTTTTTTAGGTTGGATTGGACTTCTCCAACTTACATGAAGAGGAAAGAAGTTTTCTACAATGTTACTTGGGTTGAAGAAGTAGACACACTATGAAAATGTTCATTCTATTTTTCGTTACAAACTTAACATGTCGGAAATTTGATGTAATGAGTAAACTTGATGTTCATTCGAAATCTGAATGAAATCGGTGTTTTTTTTTGTTCTGGTTTCCACGGAATGGGATATCCTGTAATGATCAGAGAACATCGTGCGAGAACCAAGGGAAATAAGGTAGAAATTGGTGTTCTTCTTAAATTTCCGGAGGTAATACGCTCGGGAAGCATCTTCCTTGGCAATGTGTTCCAGAGCCTCGCTGTTCGTTGGATGAACAAGTGATTGTAAAGAGATGTTCTGCGGGTCTCCTAAGTGACCACGAAGGCACAGATTAACAAACCTTTGTTAATCTGTGACGAAGGGGTACGAAGCCTCAACTCGACGGGTTAATCTCGCGGGGACTGCCAAGGGAGGAACAATTGTTAATATTTCAGAAGAGCATCGTCCATGAAAATATCCATAAAATAGAGCCAGATCGCTAACTTTTCTACGGTGTTCCAGAAAAGTGAGTGGGCTTGTGAGCGAGGCATTACTCACGAGACGAAGTGCCCTTTTTTGGAAAGATTCCAACAGTTTCAGGGTATGTTTGGGTGCTGCACTCCAAATATGGGGACAGTATTCCAGGACAGGTGGGATCTGTGCCTTATAGATCATAAGCAGCTGACTGGAAGTAAATAGCTCCTGGCCCGAAACAGGAAACCAAGTTTTTGGGATGCACTTTTAGCACTTGATCTCACGTGATTTTGCCAAGAAAGATTATTGCTGATAGTGATACCAAGCATCGAAATGGATATCTTCAAAGCTATGGTTACTCCTGACAAGCTGTTGGGCACAGTGAGAACGGCTTCTAGAGAAAATGCATTCATGTGTTTTGTTTGCAGTGAAATCTACCAAGTTATTGGATCCCCATTCGAGAATTATTGTTGTCCTTCGTGGTCACTTTGGAGACCTGCAAAACATCTCTTTCCAAAGACTCGTTCATCCAACGAACAGCGAGGCTCTGGAACACAGAATACCAATTCCTACCTCATTTTCCTTGGTTATCACGATGTTCTCTGTACATTACAGGATATCCCTTTTTGTGGGAACCAGAACATAAAAAAAATTCGTAGAATTTAAAAAAAATATCGGATATACTAAAAGTCGTTATAAAATGTTCAAATTCGGGACACATATGTAAAATTGGAACTGAAACAACTTTTCTCAATGATTTTTTTCGAAATTTTAACAAATAAGCCTATTTTCAGCGATTAATTTGGGAAAATGCAACTTTTGACATGTAGCCTCGCATGTAGCTAAAGTCAGGTTACAATGATCAAGTAGTCCAACTCAACGACCAAGTCGAATTTCAGAATAAATTATTCTTCAAAGATTTTCCCAGATGCCAACTTTTTATGAATGACACTGTATGTGTGAATGAATATCCTCTTTGTCTGGACTGAGAACATATTCACCTCGTTAGGACGTTATTATCACTGCAAGCAAATTCATCAAACGTATCTAATACGTGCCATTCCAAAGTTCGACGTAGAGCGTTAATTACAATAAAAAAAATTATACAGAAGCAACACTGGGGATATTCATTATGCGAGAGCTTAATCATTTCAAAACTAATGGGAGTGGAAACCATCTGAGTTTTTATTTTTTTTTTTCAGGAAAACGACGAAAAAGTGGAGGTACATTTCGGTCCTGTTCGTAATAATGATCTCTTTGTAGGTACGGAAAATACTGTCGAAAAGAGACGTGGGGTGAATAACCGGGTACAGATGAGGAAAATAAAGAAAAAAACTATCGCTATTGTTCTCATTTTTTTGGAGAAAATAATCCCGAATGAAAATCCTGACGCCTTTGTGATTGGGGTCTCGTTGTTTATGCCATTGAAATAAACTGCTCTCCAATATGCATCTCCATCATTCAATGAAATGTGTGGTACGATAACTATGGACATTCCTATTGTTTTGTTAGCGACGATGTTTTAATCACCCCGTAATTGAGAAGAACGCCTAAGGAATGCTTTATCACAAGTGGCATCGACTACTCATCGGTTTACTTATTAAACACGGGGAATCTCTAGCTGTCGCGTTGGACATTTCGAAAGCATTCGACCGTGTTTGGCACGAAGGACTCCTCCACAAACTACCATCATATGGCTTACCACCTCAGCTATGCCATCTCTTATCGAGTTTTCTTTCAGGCAGATCGCTTCACGTGGTGGTGGACGGTGTATCGTCTGATACCATTGGCATCAATTCCGGCGTTCCACAAGGATCAATTTTGGCACCAACATTATTCCTGCTTCATATCAATGATCTGTTGGGAGTAACAACTTGCCCTATCCACAGCTTTGCAGATGATAGTACCTTCCATACTGCGTTCTCTTCCAGAATTCCCATTTCTTCCCAGGAAACTAAGAACTCACGGCGCATGCAGGTCAATGCTGTCAATGAAGATCTTGCTGAAATCACAGCCTGGGAAACAAACAACCTAGTTGAATTCAACGCCACCAAAACCCAAGCCTGCATTTTCTCTAGAAAGGCGGAACTCAGTATGCCCGATATTGTAATGTCTGGCTCCACCATCCCCACCAAGCCCACCATATCTATGCTCGGTATTTCCATCAGCAACACTCTTTCATGGGATAATCATGTCAGATCCATCGCAAAAGCTGCTTCACAAAAACTCGGATTCTTGTTCCGTGCGAAAAGCTACTTTACACCTCAACAGCTTCTCATGATCTACAAAGCGCAGATACGGCCTCTTCTAGAATACTGTTCCCACATATGGGGTTCAGCACCAAAACATACGCTGATGCTCTTAGATTCCATCCAGAGAAGAGCCATTCGCCTGGTGGGTGACGCCACACTCACTCACTCTTTGACATCATTGGAACACCGTAGAAAGGTCGGCGACCTTTCACTTTTCTATCGATATTTCCACGGGAAATGTTCTTCGGAAATCTCTGGTATCATCCCTTCACTAGCAATACCAATCAGACGAACTAGACAAGCCCAGTCAGCACATCCTTTCGTTGTCAACCTCGAAAGATGTCGAACAGCACTTTATCAAGACTCCTTCATCCATAGAACGGCTAGGCTCTGGAATTCATTGCCTGAGGAAGTATTCCCAACAACATATAATCTCCAAAAGTTCAAAAAAAATTTCAATACCTACCTCCTGTTCCTATCCTCCCTAGGAACGCACGATGTTCTTTGAACATTATAGGGATTCCCTTCCTTGCGCTCCAAGCGATAAAAAAAAAGCATCGTAGCATCAGAACGAATCACTTGTCGATGTCGTATTTTTATGAACGGTCATCTTTTACAAGCCGTCCTGAGTAAATGAAAATGTGTTTGAGTGTTGAAATTGTGTCTATCTACGATGCCTCCATTTAGAATCTTTCAGTTTGCTATTAATTAGTAATGTTTTTTTTATCCAAAAGTCAATGTTCGTTTTCATCCTGGCAAAAATGTGCGAATTTTCAAGATTGTCATTTACTGTTTGCATCAATTTTGAGACTTGTAGGCATTGGTATGACATGATAATGACATTGTGAATTTGTTTGTGTACACGGAAAACAAGGAATTGTTGAATCAAGCAAAATTTAATTGAATGGAGCAAATAAAAGTGTCATATATGCACGACAAAATATAATCTTGAAATGAGTAAATCTATAATATATCTTGTTTCAGAGCGAATTTGAAGTTTGAATCAAGTAAATATGTCTTGCATGAACTCTGGATCTTCTTCAATCAAGCACATCTATATGAATTGTTTATGAAGAGATATTGAATTGGCTGAAACAATCATTTTGTTTGATTCAAAATAACAAGATATTGATTCAATCAAATATTTAGTTGATTCAACGAAATATTTGGTTGATTCAAAGAAATATTTGGTTGATTCAATGAAATATTTTGTTGATTCAAGAGAAACTATATATACATTCGACAAATTGTTTTGTTGAACCAAATTCAATATTCGGGAATTTTCTGAAATTTCACATCAATAGAATAAACAAAAATAGGAAACTAGTCGACTCCTAGCATAGATCTTTAGTATTTACTTCTCATCAGCTGGTGGAAAACTATTTCGGATTGCTAATCATCCTAAGTTCGATTCATCCAGCTGATATTTCAACCACGAAGGATACGGCTTCACGTATAATATAATGAATTCGAGGCAGGCATAGACGAGGTGAAATGATGGCCATCTAGAGGCGAAAATTTAAGTTGATGTAGAATGAACAAAATATTTCAATGATATTACATATTTCGTTGCTCTATTCAAGCACATGATCTGTTCGAAACGAGTTCATTGCTACATCGGAATAAGAAAACTTGTATGTTGTTTCAAAGATATATTCTCATCAGAATGATCATTGTTTGATCAAATCAACGAAATGTTTATAGTTGAATCAACATAGACATTATTTTGGATCGACATAATTTGTTTTTGAGAAAACCATATATTTTGTTGATGTAATTGATATTATACTGTTGATTCAATTAGACTACATTCTTGATTTGAACACGCTGTTTCCATGGAATAATCATGTATCTGGTTGATTCAACAAAAAACTGCTAAGTCCAACAAAAATAACTCAAGCATAAATAATTTGTTGATGCAACAAATCTTTTTTTTTTTTCGTGTATAGATAATAATTATTATTCGTCAGTATACAGGATTATTTAGGTTTCGAGGCATAAACTAAAATGGGAGACAGATCTTATCATTTCAATCAATAAAGTTTATATGAACATTAGTCCGATGTCGTTCAGTAGCGGAGCTACAGGGGGTCAAAGTTCAATTATTTTTTCTATATTAATTGAAATATCTCGCTTACTTTTTGAGATATTATCTTGAAATTTGGTGTGATGAATACTTCCTAGAGGATCATAATTTCAAGTCATTTAAAAGTTTTCAATATCTACAGGGTGATACGTTTTTGAGGGTAGAGGTTTTTTAATCCCCCCAATCTTATTCGTAGTACGCCTATGGCAACTCTCAGTGATCAAATTGTGTGGATCGTTCAGTTTAGAGGCTTTTTTGCTGTTCAATTTTTTTCGAGAAACGAACCGTTTTTGAGATATATTAGCATATTCGTTGTAAAACTTGTGAATATTGCCTAAGTTCCGCTTAAATTTTATTTAACTGAAAAAAACCTCGACTTCCTACCATCCGCATCCCCTTTACTGATCCAGATTGGACTCGTGATTGCAGTTTTAGTGAGTACAATCCATTGCATTTTCAACGAATTTTGTCAAAGAATAAAATCTAAGCGAAAGATAGGCAAAATTAACATGTTTTTGAACGTAGGTATAGGTTTATTTATCTCAGAAACGGTTCGTTTCTAAAAAAAGAGTTGGGAAACAAAAAAGCCTTTAAATTGAACGATCCACACTATTGCAACAAATATTGACAAATAATCCATGTGGTGAGACTATTTTACCTGCATTAACATTAGGTTAGGTTTTCTAGGATGTTCGAATTGTAGTTTCAATATAAATACAACCACAGAGTGACATATTTGTGTATGGACCAGGTGCTCTAATGGCAAATACCGCGCCAGTGCCAGCTATAGGAACAAAACGTGGAAAATGTTAGGTTAGTGAGCATATCAACAATGATAATAGTGCTTGCCGTGATTATTCAAAAACAAGTTATCCATCCCGAGAATAATCTTGAAGGCTTCCCTGATCAAAACAAAAATACTCAACTGAGATGTTTATAATTCCAATACTGAACTATAATAAGGTGTATTTATATCTCCAGCATGCGTATGAAATGCCAAATCTGCTGAAATCGGAAACAAATCAGCCAAATAACTAACCGTCACAATGTTGTTTATTCTTGATGACGTCTAGTAGATCCTTTTTAGTTCCTAAGAGCAGAAGTTCAACTTTAGCTCCTAGGAACTAAAATTCAACTTCAGTTCCTAGGAACAAATATGTTTCATAGCAACATACCTATTTTTGTGTCAGTAATAGAAACGTCAATTTAAGAGCTAATTTTGGTATCAAAATAGACGACTTTTGTGTCAGTTGCAGAAAAAGTACATTGTGTCACATCTGAAAATAAAAAGCTGGAGTAGCTGAAACAAGAAGTGATGGGGAGTATGGAATATCGAAAAATTTCATAATTCTTCAATCGAACACTCCTGCCAAGTTTAAATTTCCAGAGTCCAGAACTCTGGAAACCATGACTCGTCTAATAAATACGTTGAAACCCGGTACACAACAAATTCCTGTCTTACTCGTGTGAAATATCATCAGGAATTCCAAGAACCAAATGGAATTGCATTCTGTCGATTATATGGGGAAAGATTATTGTGATATACAAGTTCCTCGAAAATTCAATTTGTTCCCAGACGAAGGTATTCGTCTCAAATCTACACCATCCCCCTTATTGGGGCGAACGGTTGATTTCACAAAAAGTCGATCAGGATTAGTGAGGGGTGAGATTATTTCTCCCTCATAATCGCAACGGAGGCACCGGAAGATATTAGGTAGGTATTAGAAAGTTATTGTAGCCGAATCCACATAGTGAGTTACTTGAGATAGGCCAGAGTGTGAGACAGAAAACGGTACTGGGATATACAGGGTGTTTCTTGAGTACATGTAGAAAATTCAGGAGCATGCTGCTGATGTCAAAATATGAAGGTCTTCGTTTCTGAGATACAGAGTGTCGAAGTCTTATTTTTGTTTTTTGTTAATAAATTTCGAAAAAAATATGGTATTCGAATGAAGTTTGGTATCCACGATTATTTTTCTATAACACGCCAATGCATTTTCTTCTTTCATTCAATATTCTCCTACATTTAACATTGGAATATCGGCAAAAGATGATTATTCTTACTTCTTTGTACCTACTTCTTTGGACTCTTCCAATTTGAAAATATAACAATCAAATGAAAAAATCCCTAATCATTGACTGCCGAATCACCAGAGATTCAGAAAACTTTTTCGGTGTCTTATGGAGTCTGGATCCTTTCAAAAAGCCCCAGTGATAGGCCCATGGAAATAAATCAAATGCATCGATTATTTCGAATCCCAATAACTCAAAAACAGTTGCTCGCAGCAACCTCTAATTGGAATATATTTTTACAAAAAAAAAATCTAGAAATCTATTTCTCTACTATAAAACGTGATACAGGTACGCTCAAAGGAGTTATGACTTTGCAAAAGACTCAAAAGACATGTAGGTCGCGCCACCCCCACGAAAGAGACAAACTATCATGAAATTTGATATTGTCATTGAAAAACACCCCTAGATACCAAATTTGATTCGAATATCACAATTATTTCGAAATTTATCAACAAAAAACAAAAATAAAAATTCAACTTTGACACTCTGTTTCTAAGAAACGAATAACTTTCGGACATATATCTATACGAACTTTTCTTCCTATTTTGATGTCAGCAACATGGTCCTGGATTTCCTACACGTACTGAAGAAACACCCTGTATAACAAACGAATGGAATGGACAATACATGACGTATCATCAGTGTCATATTTATATTCAAGTTCTTCTACTTGGTCTGCACTAGTCGCAGGTTCATTTCCACCCAGTATGAAATATAACTTGTGACTGACAATAGGTAGAATATTATTAATATTAAAATCATTGGGAAAGAAGATGACAACCAGAAGAGAAAAATCAAGGAATCTGCTTGCATTCTTCTGAACGGAGACAATAGCATTGCATCCTGTTCAGTTGATATAGATAGAGCATGGTATTCACTACTGAAATCTGAAAATGTAAATGGTAAATTCAAGATTTATGAATGAACACATCCTGTAACTCATTTGATTGCCAACATCACCAATTGCCACTGAGAACTGTCAAGTGTCAGGACAAATACGAATTCGCCACACGAAAAGTCCATTTTTTATGTTAAAAACGGGAGCAGATTCGTTCCCGAAACGTCCAAAGATAAGTAGAAATTTGATATGTTTTCTATATACCTTTTATTTCTCTCCTCCAAACCTTTTTCAATAAAAATTAGCTAGTGAATTTTTCTTTTAGGATCTCTTATAGGAAATTTTTTTAAACTCAGTGACAATTTGGGGCAAATCATCTGATTTGTTCTAACTCAACGTATATTGCAATAGTATTCATATTTTCATTTCATAGAGATGAGGAGAGAAAGTCACAAGAAAAATCTGAAATAATGATTGGAAGATGTACCTTCTGTGAAGATCGGATAATAAGATAGACTTGCCAGTTTTGTAAAGAATATATACGCCTGAAACATTCTGTATCTGTTCATCAAGTATGTACGGCAAAATTCTGGGAATAATTGTAATACATGGTGTTTATTGCAACGATACCAAAAATGTATACTATTTTCATTTTCATTCCATTTTTTTTTCTGTTATAAAAATAGGACATTATTTCATTGATTGATGATTCATGTAACACATTTTAGAAAATTGGATTTTTCTCCTTTTGGGTATATCAGACCCAACGCGTTCTTTGCTGTAAAAATTAATACGCATCTCCTGCTATGTTAAGTGTAGAATAGTCGAGCAATTATATGCATCCATTAATAACATGTAATTATAATCTATGTTCAAAAGAGAATACAAAGCACTGGAAAATGCGAAATAAATTGAATTTAAATTGATATCGGACATACCCACAGACCCAACTAAATTAGTTTTTAGGTATAGATAATTGTATCAAGTAGAAAATCAATTATGTCGTGTCAGGTGAATCGTTCTCGTTAGGTAGAAGCTGGAAAGTATAACAATATAACAGTGCCAAAATGTCCAAGATGACGTTGAAATCAATTAATATCACTGAAGAAAATGGATTGCAGGAATACAAAATAAATTATACTTTAATCTTCTTCTGAAGGGGAAGATCATAATAAATTACCGAGTCGAATAATTATATTCGATTCATAATCACAAGAATTCTGTTGAACAACATGAAATATATATATATATATATATATATATATTTTAATTCCTATATTCACGTTATCAATACCAATATTATAAAGAGGAAAGATTTGATTGTTTTTCTCCGATTGGCAGCAAATATTAATTTTGCTGACACATATCAATCAGCAAAGTATTACTTTTCCTGCCTAGGCAGCAAAGTGGTTACTTTGCTGATTGATATGTATCAGCAAAATTGAAAATCCGTAAATCGTTTGAAATTTCCTTCATATTTCATCCGAGACTTCTCAGGCAACAAATTCAACTATATATTTTTTGCCACCTCCCTTATTTCTGGAGGTGTAAGTATACTTCCAGGTCGCTATTACTGTCCATTATATAATAATTCAAATATACCGATATTTTTTCGCACAACTGTCAGAAATTTCATGAATTGTCAAACCAACAACTGCGATTTCTATCAAATTTTATTCTAATTGAACACTATACAGGAAAAATAAAGAGATTGTGGGAATTGTAATAATTCGCAAATACAATATATTCCCATATCATAATGAACACTCGGAGAAAAAATTATATGTTCAACTCGGCAGCAAAGTAGATTGACTGCCTTAGCTGGATTCCTAGCCTCGCTACGCTCGGCTATGAATTCAGCCTCGGCAGTCGATCTACTACTTTGCTGCCTAGTTAAACAAATAACTATTCTGAAACTACTGAATCGATTTGGCTGGATATTGGTGGGCAGCTAGCTGAGAACCAGGAGACGGTTATAGGATACTTTTTATCCCGGTATACCAATACGAAATTCAAGATGGCGGATCTATTATATCGGACGAGTTTTGGTAAAATTGGTATCTAGGTGTTTTCGGGGTCGTATATTATGATTATTTCGTCAGAATTTGTGAATTCGGGCGGAATTGGGAAATTCAAGATGGCGGAACCAATATGGGGGACGAGTTCAGTAATTATAATCCGATTCTTTTCAAAATTGGTACCTAGGGGTTTTCGTGATCAGGGATTATGATTCCTCCGTAATAATCAAGCAGTTCAAGATGGCGGACCCAATATGGCGGACGACTATTGTAACTATGATCCGACTCTCTTCAAAATTGTTATCTGGGTGTTTTCGGGGTCGGAGATTATGATTCTTTTGTCAAAATTTGGAAAGGGTGGGATTTGGAAATTAAAGACGGTGGAACCAATATACCGGACGAGTTTTGTTATTATATACCGATTCTATTCAAAATTTGTAAGTGGGCGTTTTTGGGATAAGAAATTATGATTCCTTCGCCAAAATTAGAGAATTCAAGATTGCAGATCCAATATTGCTGACGAGTTTTGTAATTATGTTCCGATCGAGGTTCCGATCAAAATTTTCATCTGGGGTTCTAGGAGTCGGATAATTATAATTCCTTCGTCAAAATTGGGAAATTCAAGTGAACTAAAAAGAAGTTAAAATGCATGGTAGTTTGTAAAACTACAGAAACCTGCTTTTATAGATAGCGAAACTGAAAAGGAGTAGAAAATAAAATAATAATAGTGTCTTGATGCATATTGAACTGAAAAAATATATTATAGCAATAATGTATAAAGTGGAACAACGTTTTCGAGGTCTGCTAGTTAATAATAAATCAGTATTGGGTGCTGAATAGTATCCATCTTGTTGAAATAAAATTATCAATGGAACTTGTAAATTATTCCATTAAAAAAATGTGATGTGGAATCCTTGAACAAAAACAAAGAGAAATTCAATCCATCTTCTGGAGTAGGTATTTGTGTTATTGAGTTAGAACACTGGTTCATCAATCGACCCTCATCTCCAGACCAGGTATACACGTGCTAATCAATTATTGGTTCCCAACCCTCTCCCACCCCTTTTGACCGCCTCTATTATCCATTAATACGCAGACTACAGTCCATTAGGACAATTTATGGAAATACCCCGTTCCATATCTGCGTCTATTACGTGAATCTGGCATGAAATTACGATAGAGATAGACATGTGTAGCGTATTTGGAGCTGTACATAAGGTTTTCCACCCTGTATACAGAGGCTGGACGTGGTCGCAATTCAATGACTATAAAAACTTCACCAACGATGATATTTTCACAAAATTCTCAATCACACGACATGTGAACCACTGCTATTATGAAATAATGGTGTTATTTCATTGAAATACTAGTATTTTTCTTCATGTTCTGGTTCCCACGAAAACGAATATCCTGTAATCAAGTAGGAATTGGTGTTCTTCTTGAATTTCTGGAGGTTATATGCCTCGGGAAACACCTCCCTTGGCAATTTGTTCCAGAGCCTCGCTGTTCGTTGGATGAACGAGTCTTTGGAAAGAGATGTTCTGCAGGTCTCCAAAGTGACCACGAAGGGGTGCGAAGCCTCAACTCGACAGGTTAATCTCGCAGGGACTGCCAAGGGAGGAACAATTGGTGATATTGCAGAAGAGCATCGTCCATGAAAATATTTATAAAATAGAGTCATATCGCCAACTTTTCTACGGTGATCCAGAGAAGTGAGTGAGTTCACCCACGAGACGAGTTGCCCTATTTTGGACAGAATCCAACAATTTCAGGGTATATTTGGGTGCTGCACTCCAAATATGGGAACAGTATTCCAGGGCAGGTCGGATCTGTGCCTTATAGATCATAAGCAGCTGACTGGAAGTGAAATAGCACCTGGCCCAAAACAGAAAACCAAGTTTTTGGGATGCAATTAAAAATAATGGTGTTATTTCATTGTACCAGCATTCCACCTGATGAAGTTACTGTGTTAGCGAACCATGTCTTGTGTTTGAGAATTTTGTGGAATTCTTATCGTTTGTGAAGTTTCTACATTGCTATGGATTACCATCAAGTAATTTCAGAGTCAATTCAAAAAATCAATGACTATAATAATTTGTGATAATACATAGGGCAGACATGTCCAAACAAAGGAACATGATTCGAAGACCACAGTGATGCTTTTCATTATATTATGTGATGCTCAAAATATTCTTTAGGCTTTAGAATATGATATATTTCATCAGGAACGTTAATGCTAGTGCACGATAATACAATTTACTAATTTTGACATGTAATTTGAGACTTCTTGAAACGTTTGAATTCACGTGACTAGTTGAGTGAAGTAGAATGTTTCAAAACTAGTGATGAAATATTCATTACAATGCTTCAAAGCCACAGGCGAAGTCCACATTTCGAAGCATTACATCTCCCTTACCATGAGTCATGCAAATAAATGCTTCGAACATTACCTGTAGAGAATTTAGTCGTCTAAAAGATTGATTATCAGTATTTTTGTGCTAGGAGTCATCAGTGAGGAGATAATGCAAAAATAAACATTTTTCGTCGCCATTTTCCAAGATGGCGGATCACGCGGGCTGCCGCTAAGGTCGCAAATTTGGGATTTCCATAAGAACCCCAAACTTGAGAACATATCCAAAAATCAAAACTACCGGACCTTTTGCAGAGCAAATTCCCCTGGCAACTGGACAAACAGTTGTATGCGAAAATCCATCGATCAGCCTGTGTATACCATACCGATTGCTGGCTAGTGGCTAGGAAATTCGACCTGCGTAATTTAATTTGACCCTCCATACTCTTCAGTTAGATAATCGCCCTATTGCCCATAGAATGTAAAGCCATTCGAGTGCTCTGGCATGTATACCTGCAGTTGACGCATTTGATGTGGCATGTCACTGTCAGTTGTCAGTCCGCAAAAGTACTTTTCCGCGAAATCGACACCCATCGAGAGCCAGCTATCGACACGGTGGTCATCTATAATTTCACAGATTCCACGTTCATTTTCAAGTTGATTCATTGTGGGCGATACAAGAGTAGACCTACTTCAAATTCAGGAATTCACGAAATTCATTGAAATGAAGCATTATGTATGTTGGGCATACTAGGAGACTCGTTAAAATTAGTTTCAAAGAACATCTTGAACATCTGATCGACTTTGTATTATTTGCATAAGGGGTGAATGCACTGCAACCTGAAAACCGATCTCACTGTGCCAAACATAAGCTTGTCAGGAGTAACCATACCTTTGAAGACATCCAATTCGATGATTGGTATTACTATCAGCAATAACCTTTCTTGGGAAAATCACGTGAGATCAATTGCTGAAAGTGCATCACGAAAACTTGGTTTTCTGTTTCGGGCCAGGAGCTATTTCACTTCCAGTCAGCTGCTCATGAACTATAAGGCACAGATCCGACCTGTCCTGGAATACTGTTCCCATATTTGGAGTGCTGCACACAAACATACCCTGAAACTGTTGGATTTTTTGACACCGTAGAAGAGTTGGCGATTTGGTTCAATTTTATAGATATTTTCATGGACGATGCTCTTTTGAAATATCAACAATTGTTCCTTTCTTGGCAGTCCCCGCGAGATTAATCCGTCGAGTTGAGGCTTCGCATCTCTCCATATGATATAAATTTCTATGTAAAAATGCACATCAGACAGCTGTATGACACCAGAAATCATATTCAACATAAGAATATATATAACATTCTACTTATATAAAATTAAATAAACACGGGCCTTATGGTGAATTGTTTCATAAAGATGGATTTTTTCTCTCTTCCTAATTCCATTTTCGTGATTTAGAATTAGTGTTACACAGAGAGAAATATCTATTAGCTGTTATACGAAATTGTATAACCATTAAAAGATTTCTGAATTGAAATGGCGCCAGCATAGTTCCCATTTCACTGTAATCACGTTCATCATTACAAAAAAATCATATAACTGTGAAATATCACTTATATGAGAATTAAATGACACTCATATAGGGGTCAAATGTTGTTTTCAATTTGATAGTCAAATAAAAAGCATTTCGATATTGAATAGTAATATTATAAAAATGAAATAATACTCATATCAATATAATTTGCTTTCAATTTCATAGTCAAATGATTGCATATGGTATTTCAGTATTAGAATGATTAATTTTTCTCCAGAAAAATGTGGGTTGAAACTCTTCGAGAAATATCGAAGACATATATACTTGGTTTATATACTTACCCCCAAGTAAAGTTATTTTGAGGAACTACAGGGCATTGAAGTGCATCACAAGGACGATATACTCCGTTTACAATATTTCAGTTTGTGTAGGACAAAAAGGCTTCCAATTTGGACTATTTGTTCTCATTGTCAGTGCATTGGATTATTAGTTACACAGTATCGTCAGTAAATTAGAGTTCACATTCGCAGATTTCGTTTTATTTCATTCACCGTTATTGCCACTTGAGCTTTACAAAAGAGCGTTCAGAGACTTTTCTTACGACGTTTTCGAGATCCCCATGATAATAATCATTAATCTTGGACACAATGTATATGCAATACAAACTATCACCGATAAAACTGTTCAAATCCCAGCTTTTGCCACTTAGTGAATAGTGAGGTGAGTTAAAAAAATAAAAGTTTTTCCAATTTGGAAGACATACACTTACCGATATATCGTGAAAACACTATAACGCCTAGAGGCAGTTCAACATTCTGTAGTTCCTCAACAAATCTTGGGGGATATATGAACGAATATGTCCTTAATATTTCTAGAAGTTCTCTCAACCACTTGACTTCTTCGAAAAAAAAATATCACTCTGCAAGAAGAGTTCACGAGCTGCCGCGAGCTAATATGTCCTTTCATATCAGGAATCCGTAGACAACTAACGATTCTCATCGAACAAGTGTTCATAGGTGAGTGAGATGACTCATTGAGGTAAACGAGTATGACAAAGATGGAAAATGATAGAAGGGATGAAATTAAATGATAATTATATAACTGTGAAATAACATCTTTTAGGATTTAAATGATTTTCATCAAATTTGCATCTTTCAACTATAATATTGTCTCATTTCGAATCTGAAAGATAACCTTTTTGAAACAAAAAGAGTGATTTGAAAGGGTGACCTGTTTCACGTTGAAAACGTGAACTTTTCACGTTCATCAGATGACATTTCGTGGTTAAAATGTTTCATTTGGCGGTTATAAGAAGTTTTTAAATAGAGACATGTATAACTGGACTTTTCTCGGTGTACTATATCTCATATGAGTAAAATCGTACGCATTCTCCAAATTGATTGTTTGATTCTTAACCAAGAATACTACAGCTTTTTATGATATTCAATTCAAACGAATGTATCCCGATTCGCAGGGAAATATTAATCACACACATCGTCAGGTCAGAGCAATCTTCAACTTGATATTTCCTAATACGGATCTGTCGTTGAGAGACATTGAAATAAAGCGATTTCCGTATTCGACATTCTGGTATAATATTCCGTTGGCAACCAGTCCAAGGAAATGGTGGGACTTTTCCCAAAAGAGCGAAAGAACGATGTGAAATTTACATTTAATCACGACTAGAATGGGAATATGGCGTAGAGGAAACAGTGTTTATTCAGAATGTTCAAATTGAGTAGAACGGCTGGGGAGTCAAAGAAATTTCATAACAGACAAGAAATGTGCAGTGTTACAGTGCAATACTTTTCTTTAAGTTTTTTTCTCATTATTCCAATATTCTCAACTCATTGGTATAGTCAATCCAATTTGAAGAAGTCTCTGTAAACAAGAACCTTCATATTATATCAAGCACCCAGGTGATATTAGAATACATCGGGTATCAGGTATATGTTCAATATGAAGAAAAGTCTAAGAGAAAATAATTATTTGATTCGGAAGTTCATGAACTCCGTCACATCATATTATGGTTCGATGTTAACCAACATCTTGGAAATTGTTATCTTCAATTTTGCTAACGATTCTATCAACTAGAAAGTTTGTTATAGAATTTATTACAAGAGTATATAATGGACTGGACTCAGTTATTTTGTTTGAATAGACTGAATAGACTCTGCATTTGCTTTATGGAAATCCATAGCAAATGTAAAAACTTCACAAACGATGACAATTCCATATAATTCTTAGTCACATGACATGTTTCGAAAAAAAAACACTTCTCAAAAAATACAGAGAGGCCCAACACTATTCCTGATATTCATAAACAATCTTCTGAATTACGATAAATGATATAAAGTTGAGGTTGGATGAATATAAACTGAAACTTAATATTGAAAAAACTAAATACATGGTATTCTCCCTTACGAAAAGGTGTTTACCAAATAATCTACATCCAATTGAAATCAACGGAGCTACAAACTTGATTCATGATGCATCATCAATAAAATACTTATATAGGGCTGTTCATCGACCACTTTCTGAAATGGCAAGTAAATACACACTGAATATATTACTAAGCGACTCAGAAAATAATTAATACATTTTACGAACTACGGAATATTTTGAGGGAAAACGTTCCTCTGATTGTTCATAGCAGTTTAGTAGTATATTTCCTCAGATATGGAATTAGTATGTCTGAGGCTCTGCATAAATGATAATATTATGAAGCCGCTATACAAGTCACCCAGAACTACATTTTGAGAACTTTATTTAAAAAACGAAGTAGAGACAGGTGCTGAACCACTATTCACAAAAAATAACTTGTCTTTCAGTATACCCAAATATGTTCACAGCACATCTTTCATTCCTAAGAAAAACCACGCATATGAAACAAGAGGTAGTGCAAAACAACTCCTCAATGTTAAAAAAAACACAACTGCAGAACAAGCCCACCATATCTATACTCGGTATTTCAATCAGCAACACTCTTTCATGGGATAATCATGTCAGATCCATCGCAAAAGCTGCTTCACGAAAATTCGGATTCTTGTTCCGTGCAAAAAGCTACTTTATACCTCAACAGCTTCTCATGATCTACAAAGCGCAGATACGGCCTGTTCCAGAATACTGTTGTCACATATGGGGTTCAGCACCAAAACATACGCTGATGCTCTCCATCCAGAGAAGAGCCATCCGCCTGGTGGGTGACGCCACACTCACTCGCTCTTTGACATCATTGGAACACTGTAGAAAGGTCGGCGACCTTTCACTTTTCAATCGATACTTCCACGAGAAATGTTCTTCAGAAATCTCTGCTATCATCCCTTCACTAGCAATACCAATCAGACGAATTAGACAAGCCCAGTCAGCACATCGTTTCGTTGTCAACCTCGAAAGATGTCGAACAGCACTTTATCAAGACTCCTTCATCCATAGAACGGCTAGGCTCTGGAGATTATATGTTGTTGGGAAGTATTCCCAACAACATATAATCTCCAGAAGTTTAAAAAAAAATCCCAATACCTACCTCCTGTCCCTATCCTCCCTAGGAACGCACGATGTTCTTTGAACATTATAGGGATTTCCTTTCGTGCGCCCCAAGCGATAAAAAAAATAGGTGATTCCAAATGGTGAAAATATATAATAATCTGCCTTTAAACATGAAAACATTAAATGAAAACAAATTCGAAATGAGCATAAAAAATATATAGTGGACAATTATGAACATTATTTGATGACATACTTGGTATAAGTTCTATACATCCTCCCTATCTTTAACAAAATAGGAAGCCACCTGCTACTAGCATTCATTACTTATTTAATGTTTCATTGATTAGATAAAGTGCTCATTATGTTTATTGATTTTTTTTTTACTTTTTATAGATGAAAGTAGTTTAATAATATTGGTAACCAATATTGTAATTGTAATATGGAATAATAGCGAATTGCAGAGAGCTTTCTCAGGTGCCAGTTTTTGTAACCACTATGTTTGTAACAACTACGTTGATGTTGATGATATACAGTGATATAGATATGAATAAATAAAATAAATGAATAAAATAAATAAATAACATCCTGTTAATTCGAAATGAGTTGATTGTCTGAAGTTTGAAAGCATAAGAAACAATAATATGTAGTTAGTTTTCTTGCAATAAGATTCCGAATATGATTTCATAAAAATCGAACCATTTAATTCTCAATGAAAAGCACGAAACGGTCCAGAATGGTTTTCGTCTCTGAAAAACTGATTGTATTGATGGTTATTCAACCGGGTCCAAATTTGGTAAGACTCGCACGACTATAATAGCTGTATATACGAGAACAAAAACACCCTATATGATGCTAGTACAGACTCGGCAGTGCTGAATACATACTCTTGACTCAATGATTTGGAGTTATAAGACATGTTCTCGTATCTGATTTGGAATTCTATGTTTTAGTTTCCCAATAGGAATGAAGACAAAAGCTGGTATGTCAGTCAGTCGCGTATTAGACATCGAATCGTCGAAAATTCGAATTACCCTGATGTCTTTTGTCTGTGTAACACAATATCCGACTTTCTCTCGAGATGGTAGTCGAATTTTGCTTTTTGTCTTATCTGTACGAAAGTTGAAGCTAACTCAATTATTATGCATCACATTCCCAGTTAATACGGAATTCCTATCGCGTTTCACTCGACAATAAAACGTCCCCTGTATTATGAATATATGAAAATTCTTGGAATGCTTATAATAAATTCGAGACATTGAGAATATCAGCGATAACAACGATAATATTTAACTAGAAATACACAGTTTCATGTATTTTGTTCTAATTATTTCCACCCAGTTGCTATATTCTTCTTTGCTCAATTCTCGCGTTGATCCATAACTCAAAGAAATGTTTTTTCACTGTTCTGGTTCTCACGACATCTTGTAATGTTCAGAGAACATCGTGAGAACCAAGAGAAATAAGGTAGGCATTGGTGTTCTTCTTGAATTTCTGGAGGTTATATGCCTCGGGGAACACCTCCCTTGGCAATGTATTCCAGAGCCTCGCTGTTCGTTGGATGAACGAGTCTTTGGAAAGAGATGTTCTGCAGGTTTCCAAAGTGACCACGAAGGGGTGCGAAGCCTCAACTCGAAAGGTTATTCTCGCGGGGACTGCCAAGGAAGAAACAATTGTTCATAATTCAGAAGAGCATCGTCCATGAAAATATCAATAAAATAGAGCAAGATCTCCAACTTTTCTACGGTGTTCCAGAGAAGTGAGTAAGTTTGTGAGCGAAGCATCACCCACGAGATGAATTGCCCTCTTTTGGACAGAATCCAACAGTTTCAGGATATGTTTGGGTGCTGCACTCCAAATATGGAAACAGTATTCCAGGACAGATCGAATCTGTGCCTTATAGATCATAAGCAGCTGACTGGAAGATAAATTGGTCCTGGCCCGAAACAGAAAACCAAGATTTTGGGATGCACTTTTAGTAATTGATCTTACGTGATTTTCCCAAGAATTAAGGTTATCGCTGATAGTAATACCAAGCATCGAAATGGATGTCTTCAAAGGTATGGTTACTCCTGACAAGCTTATGTTGAGTACAGTGAGATCGGCTTTTCTAGAGAAAAGGCATGCTTGTGTTTTGTTTGCATTGAAATCTACCAAATCATTGGATCCCCATTCGAGAATTGTTGCCAAGTCTTTATTATTACCAACTATAACAGTGAGCAAGCTGTAATAATATTTTAGTTACAATATAATATAGTTGAAATACTATCTTCAGTTAGATTTGAAATAGTTATATGTTGATTATGTAACTATGTAACTATGTAACTACCTGTTCGTTTGTCTACCAAATATAACAGTTAGCGAGCTATTATGATATTTAAGTTACAGTTATAATGTTGTTGAAATACTATTCCGAGTTCGATTTGACTAATTTTTACAAATGATTGGTTGTACCACACAAATATTATCTAAATCAACTAATATTTTTGGTTGACGTTGAATTTGTTCATGTATGTACAATGTGTCCTCAATTGTTTTGACGATCACCTAATCATTGAATGTACCATCATTGTAGTTTTATTCAACAATTATAATGATGTTGTTGATTAAACACATTTTCTTGTCAAATCAACCCGTACGATTTCTTTGAGTGTATCATTTTGTTGATTAGGTTACTTCTGGAGTAATTGAAGTTATTGTACATTTAAAATTTTTGGAAACAGGAATCGAAGGAAAAAATGCAAATGCAACTTTATCGACAATCATCATCTGTAATTCACAACGCCGATGTCATATCATCCAAACCGCATTTTTGAAATGCAATTCTCTCGGTGACAGTTGATCGACCAATAGCAATTTCGAAAATAACGGATGGCGTTTGTTTCAGCGTCCGCATTCGTTAGTGACATTTTTTATGGCCCATACACTTTGAAATACCGATGCGCGAATAAAATGGAGTGAAAATAGAGATGTCCTAATTTTTGCACAGTTCCCCAATACAGGGTGAATAAACTTCGTGAAACACAGTTGAAATAGTAAATTATTCAACGAGCGCAAATTCTGATGAAACTTATATTTCATAGAATAAAAGCCTTCAAGAGGAGTTTCAGGAATACTTCTTTATTTGTCTATCCTGACTTGAAATACGATTACTCTGAAGGGGATGTGTACAATAACTTGATCAACTTCTTTTCCGTTGTATCTTTCAATAATATAGTTCTCAAGACTATCTCACCACATAGTTCGGATTTGTTTATAGATATTCATATTCCTAATGACACTGAAACAGTTGGTAACTTGAAACATAATATGAATGTCTCCGATAATTGGCAGGATCAAGAAAACTCTGAGAACACTATTCAAAATGATTTTTTATACCATCCTATTCATCAATTAACTCTCGTATAATATCGGTTTTGACACTCAACGTTCAATCCATTCAATATAAATTAGATGATTTGTATATTTTACTTGAAGCCTCAAACTATCCTCATCTTGTGTTGATTACGGAACATTGGTTGAGACCAGACCAACCTATATATATTCCTGATTATTCGGTGGCTTCTAGCTTTTGCAGAAGTAACTACAAGTGTGGTGGTACCATGATACTGATTCATAATAATCCGTTAACATCATCCTTGCAATTCACTGATATTCACATTTATGATGATATTATAGAAGAGAAACAATTCGAATTTGCATTGGTTAGTTCTAGTGAAGCTAATCTTTATGTGCTATGTATATATAGATCTCCCAATTCAGATGGTCAAATATTTTTGCAGAAACTAGAAATACTTTTGTTGAAACTACCATCTAAGGCATTGATTATTTTGGCGGGTGACCTCAACATTAATTATGATGACTTGAACTCAATTCTAACGCAGCAGCTACAGATCTTACTCAGATCTTTCAACTTATCCATGCATACAAATAGGCCAACTAGGATCTGTCAATACTCAGAAAGCAAAATAGATTATATATGCACCAATCTGACTGAAGAGGAAATCACTTGCTCAGTTATCTCAGCAAATATTTCCGATCATGAGGCTGTCCTTTGTACTCTCAAGATCATTCGAGGAAATTATGATAATAAATATAAACTTGGAAGACTATTTAGTAAGAAAAATTATGACAAATTTTACAATAATGCTTTGAAACAGGAATGGAACGCTGTTTGGTGCACTGTCGACCCTTTCTTTTCTTTTTATTCCCTATTGGTGGATTGCTTTGAATCATCCTTTCCTATTCAGAAATTAAAAAATAAAAATAAAAACAAGAAATGCTGGCTAACGAAAGGAATTCGTACTTCAGCAGTTAATCTGAGAAGCCTTCATTTTATCAGGAAATACTGCGACGATATTGCAATTCATAACCATTATAATACTTATAGAAGAATTTATAGAAATGTTGTTAAGGCAGCAAAAAGAAATTATTTTCACGATAGGATAACTAAAAGCGATAACACAATTAAAGAAACGTGGCACATTGTGAATGAGTTTCGTGGGAAAAATATCAATAATTCAAGTGCAAAACTTAATCCCAACATTTTAAATGAATTTTATTGTTCCATTTCAGAGAAACTTACCGAAAATATGGAACATGCCCTGGATCCATTATCTTACCTAAATGTATTTTATACAGCTGACACGTTTGTTATACATGAAACCAATTTGAATGAGCTTATGGACACAATCAAATTGATTAAAAACAAAAGCTCCAGTGGAATTGATAATATTTCTATAAAAATTTTTGAAAATTTGCCAGTTTTCGTTCTGGAATTGCTGGTCCACCTCATCAATGATTCTTTTGTCAGAGGCATCTTCCCAGATTTCTTGAAAACCAGCATCGTTATTCCTCTCTTTAAAGGTGGTGATCCCTCCGACCCATCAAATTTCCGCCCAATTTCACTCACTCCAACTCTTGGGAAAATTATAGAAAAATTGGTTAAAATTCGATTGTTAGACTTTTTAACCCTGCACAAAATTCTGCATCCCAATCAGTTCGGGTTTCAATCAAAGAAAAGTACAACGGATGCAATTTTCAACTTCCTCAGGGACCTTTTCTCCAAACTAAACCTAAAAGAAGCAAGCGCTGCAATATTTTGTGATCTGTCAAAAGCGTTCGACTGTGTTAATCATGAAATACTGCTGCGCAAGCTCCAACACTACGGCTTTAGAGACCAAACTCTAAATTGGTTTAAATCGTTTTTAAATCACAGATCTCAAATTGTGAAAACCGACAGTCTCTCAGGTATTGGGCACATTAAGCATGGTGTACCACAGGGTTCTATTCTTGGACCTATCCTATTCTTGCTATATTTTAACGATCTCGTAAATATCAATATTGAGGGATCTTTCACTATTTTCGCAGATGACACCACTATCTTATGGCATGATAAGGATGTAAATAATCTTCATGATAAAATGTCTAGGGATATTTCCATAGTACGAGATTGGTGTAACTCGAACTTGCTCTCATTCAATATAAAAAAATCTTTTCTATTATCTTTTCAGTGCAATATACCCGATATACCTTTAGGAAACAATTTTATCTCATCTTGCAATGCCAACAAATTTTTAGGAATTCAAGTAGACACTAAACTAAACTTCCAAAATCATGTTTTTGAACTTAGCAAAGAGTTATCTTCTAGTTGCTTTGCCTTGCGTATGGTCTCGAATGAATTGGACATGGCAACTGCCAAAATTGTTTACTATGCATTATTCGAGTCACATGCCAGGTATGGCATATCTTTCTGGGGAACATGCAACAAACAGCACTTCAACATGATTTTCACCCTTCAGAAGCGAGCTGTTCGTTATCTTTGCAAAGTTGGTCCCAGAGTATCTTGCAGAGGGTTATTCAAGAAACATAAGATCCTCACTCTCCCATCTTTGTACATTTTTGAAACAGTATGTTTGATACATAAAAATAAATCAACATATGATACCATTGTTGGATCCACCCGTCAAAATAGCAATTTGAGGCTTCCTATTCCTTCTTCAAATTTGATAAAAAACTCAATAATATATAATGCTGTTAAGCTTTATAATCATCTTCCGTCCAGTGTTAAGGACATAGGATCAGTTGATTTTTTCAGACGTTCGGTGAAGTTGATTCTTGTAGAAGAGGCATTTTATGATATTCAGGAATATCTAAATCAAACTAGTAGATAGTAGTACTTCTCGTTCTTGATGACATATGTAATGTGTTTTGTCTATATATAGTTCGTTTCAGCTTGTTAGTTTATTCATATGTATATATTTGATTTTATGTGTACCTACTTTATATTTTTATATATGTAAAAATTTTTACGACTTTGTCAATGAGATATAAATCTTCGGACAATAAAGCATATTTTGATTGATTGATTGATTGATTGATGGCTACTACCCACGAAGTTGAAAGTTGCAGTACGAGCCGAAGGCGAGTGCTGTAATAATCTGAGTGGGTAATAGTCAATATGTGCGAGTAGAATACTATACTTTATCTACAATTAGTCAAATATCAAAGCAACTCTGGGAGTTCAGGAATATATCTTTGGAAATAATGAAGGTTATTATATTGCAAAATCACTGAATCTGATTTGAAATACCAATTAATTTCATCGAAAACTTATTGACAGAAATTTCAATCAACGAACAGAACAGCTCATAACTTATTTCAATAATTTTGATTGTGAAAATATGATAAACAATGTTGGATCTAACTTTTATTAACAGGAAAAAAGTCGTGCAATCACATATCAGTCAACCTCACCAGGTACCTATTATATGCCATTTCACTTTTCAGTTGTAAAATGAATCAACCTATTGCAGATCATTCAAAAACCTGCTTCCGCTATAGCATTCCTCCACCGCGATGATTAATTGTAGTACCCTGTCTCTAGACGCTAGTTATCAACATTGAGAGAGAGATATAGAGAATATACTTCATTATCATAAGAAATTAAATTCTTGTTGACAAAGTTTGCTTAAGTTTTAAAAAAATATATCAAGGTACCTAAATCTAATGCATACTGGTCGATAATTATAAAAAAATAATAATTAAAATGTGATGTATAATACCTACTAAAATAGTATATGTCAATTTCATACCAGATAGTATGTAAAACGAATGTAAAAAAAACGAACCGCAATACATATTAAATACACAAACCAACAACAAACAGAATTTGTATATAAAAAAAACAGATAACAAGTAGATAGGAAATCCCAAAAGTGTTGAAATGTGTCTGAGTAAAATTCCTGTAAATTATAATAAGCTTCATGTAACAGTAAGTTTTTCACAGATTTCCTACAAATGTTCAAATTGGCAGTGTTTTTGACATAAATAGGTAGATGATTGTACATCTTGCAGCCGTTGTAAATAACAGAATCCTTAATCAGTGATGATTTAGGAAGTGGCAGACTTACGTTCATAGCTTGTCGAGTGACATAGTGTGAAGGAAGTTTGTCAAACGTGTTCAGATGTTTCCTTATCAAACAAACGGTTTCTAATATGAAGTTCCATGGTTCTGATTAGTCTGTAATAATCTATTCGAATAGCCCGCACATAAGTGTGAACCAATCTGCAACTGTCAAGTGTCAAGTCTTATTTTAAGGTTATTGTTACTCATGGTGGAAGTCATTGTTGAGAATGAAAAACAGTGAATTCTCATTTTCCGGGTAATTGTAGAATTAAGGTGATTAAAACTATGGGAACCATGTCAGATGAGTCTTCTGAATCTGCGTGTATTTCACAAACAGTAGTATAGTGGTGTGCTCTAGTAGAACTAGTAGAACGAATACCTACCTAGTTGGATTTGACAAGACCATGGGATGTCAGATTATTAAGCCATCCTACTGTCATTATTACTCTTTTTACTCGATTCATCACATTAATGCCTGTCATTAAATGTTGAAAATGTAGTTAGCAATATATGAATGACTCCATAGTTGTAGATAAACGTATATTTTCCCTCAGCAAATTAGTTTTCTAATTTTATGGGGATGAATCTCGGGATGAATCAACTCCTACACGGAAAACGCTATTTGACGACGACGTGAGTCATTTTGACATCGATAAAAAAGTAAGCACCTTTTTCATCGCTGACTCACTGTTTTAGGAAAATTTCGTCTGAAAAAAACACGAAAATATGAGAAAATCAATCCCGCGAACTACCAGTAACACGGAATCATCAATAAAGTTGATCATTATTGTTGTTCATTCGTATATTATCGTTGATTCATCTTGCCAAAAAACACTGGAACTTTTTTTTATATGGATAAATTTTCTTACTAACTCAAACATTTTCCATCAGTTATTTCTCTCGAAAAACTGACATTAGACACCAGTTTTTCTCGTGAAATTACTGATCGGCAAATGTTTTTCGTTACCAAGAGAAATTTATACGATAAAAAAAAAGCTCTTGTGTTTTTACTCTTGATAAATACAGTCTTCCTTCAAAGACCTAAGAATTACTTCACTCTATGTGAAATCAAATCATAGTAGGTAAAAGAGCTGGAAAAAATTCATGAATATTTTAGACAATGAGTGACGATCTAGCATCAGGTAGTTGTGAGGTGGGTGTCATGTACTGGGTGGTCTGCCCATCAGTGTCAAATCGTAATAGTTACATAGGCGTACGTTAACGTTACCCTCGAGGTCTACCCAACCTACTCATTTCTATATCTACTATGATATCCTTCGAAACATGACATAATACTGAAGACGTATATTATGCGGTAAATTCATTTCTTTGTGCATTCTTCCCGAGTAATTGTCCCTTTTGATCATTTGACTTTAGGAAGACTGAGACTTGATGATGAGATCTCATAACTGATTGGTGAGCTAATGGTAGTCATGGTGCTTTGTTCCCAATCATAAGCATTCAATATACCGAGTGTTTAGATAGCTTAAATGGACGCACCTTTTCCCTTTTTTGCATCGAGAGACGAAAGAATCCGGTTGGTACATTATGATTTAAAGGTTAGTACTCACATATAGTTTTCATTTTGAAATTTGGTGATTTCTCTGATTTCTCATCAGAATTCCTTAGAATAGATATTTTCAATTGGAAAAGAGACTACAAGTACTGGTCCAGATTTCGATAGCATCATACTAATCAGAGGTTTATTTTTCAGGATATTCCAGAGGCAATGTAAACTACTCGGCTCGCTACTCGGTAAACTATGACAGATATCCCAGCATTCCAGCACCAGTACTCACAAGAACTATATATTCGTTTGTGACACATCACTTAGACGTTCAACATCTGTCAGACAGCAAAATTTATGCGAATCGCAAAATATGAAATTCCCAGCAGAATTCGACTTTCATACTCATGCGACAAAATCTGCAGGAGATGGGTACTATTGTCATATACAATTTCTTCATTTCCCACCATTCATCAAATGGAAGGCACGTTACACGAAAGTAATTGAAATATTCATTATATATACTGCCTAGATTTTTTTCGGAAGGTTCTAAGGTTGTTAATTTTTTTAATATTTGCTGGTAGGGAATTGATTATTTTAGGAGCTATTGACGTGATAAACCTCTGGTTAGCATCTTTTTGACAAAAGGGAATTATCAATCTATCATCAAAAGTTAGTTAGAGGTTTATCACGTCAATAGCTCCTAAAATAATCAATTCCCTACCAGCAAATATTAAAAAAATTAACAACCTTAGAACCTTCCGAAAAAAATCTAGGCAGTATATAGGTAAAAACCAAAATGTATATTTGAACATCCTATAATTACTATAAAATCTGTGAATTAGTATGTTCAAAAGAATTTGTATATATAATGTATGTATATAGTTATGCTTTGAAGAATTTGTTCAAAATTCAAATTACTTTCTAGATATTTATATGTTTCTTCAAAATTGTATTGATTAATAACTCGATGTTAATTGATCTCTACTAAACAATATGTTACTATATTCACTATTACTATCATATTATATGTACTATACTCGTCACAAACAGTCATAATGATAATGATATAGATTGATCTGTACACATACAGGTCCTCGGACCTAGGTGTACAACTATAGTTATTATTAATTTTAGAAAATTCTCACCTGTACAAAATGTTAGGAATGTATTTCTATACGAAATTAAATAAAAAGAAAAAAAATAAAAAAAATTAGGTCTCATTTATCGAACGAGGCTGTAATAGTAATCTCCAATCCTTTTTTGTGTCTGGATTTAGATGTTATCAAAATAACAACATATTTTTTGCTAGGGATTCCGATTAATTAAGTATCACATTAAAATGTGCCGAATGAATTCATGTAACATTCTCATTCAACTATAATCATATTTATTGCATCATAAAATATCAGTCAAAAATTTATTGCACATGCCATGAGAATTCACAATCTACTGAAACAAAAATTGTACATTTGAATTTATTTTAATAGAGTATTTATCTTTTAAATTTTATTAGTACCCTCCATACCGCCTTCTCTTCCAGGGCTCCTATTCCAGCCAGGCAAATCAGAAACGAACGAGGGAGAAATCTTGACAACATATATATGGACTTGGCAACAATTCTCGAATGGAGATCCAATAACTTGGTACATATCAATGAAAACAAAACACAAGCATGCCTTTTCTCTAGAAAAGCCGATCTCACTGTGCCCAACATAAGCTTCTCGGGAGTAACCATACCTTTGAAGACATCCATTTCGATGCTCGGAATTACTATCAGCCATAACCTTTCTTGGGAAAATCACGTGAGATCAATTGCTAAGAGTGCATCCCAGAAACTTGGTTTTCTGTTTCGGGTTTCGGGCCAGGAGCTATTTCACTTTTAGTCAGCTGCTTATGATCAATAAGGCACAGATCTGACCTGTCCTGGAATACTGTTTCCATATTTGGAGTGCAGCACCCAAACAAACCCTCAAACTGTTGGATTCTGTCCAAAAAAGTGCAATTCGTCTCGTGGGTGATGCCTCGCTCACAAACTCACTCACTTCTCTGGACCACCGCAGAAAAGTTGGCGATTTGGCTTTATTTTATAGATATTTTCATGGACGAAGCTCTTCTGAAATATCAACATTTGTTCCTCCCTTGGCAGTCCCCGCGAGATTAAACCGTCGAGTTGAGGCTTCATACCCCTTCGTGGTCACTTTGGACACCTGCATAACATCTCATCCCAAAGACTCGTTCATCCAACGAACAGCGAGGCTCTGGAAGACGTTGGCAAGGGAGGTGTTCCCCGAGGCATATCACCTCCAGAAATTTAAGAAAAACATGTGATGTGCTGTGACCTTACGGAACACCCTGTGTATTTCAAAGAAATTTTGAAATGTGAAGCTCGGTTATCACTTTAATTTGAATGCAAAACTTTTCCTTGTATCTCTCAAGACAACAGAGGTATCGAACTCTGGATTCTTAGTTGGCCACCCTGTACATCAGGCACTGTGAAGCACAGAACCATTATGTAAATACGCCGTGAACCGTTCTGTTTTCTATTATTATATGAGCGCTTGCTATAATTTCCAGATTTTTTTGTCTTCTCAAATGAGTCTCCTTAATAACATATTCCTTTGGCTATTAAATAATTACCTGAGGTAATTTATTGTGTCCTGCCTGTACGGAGAGAAATTATCGTAGTTGATTTAGCCCATGGCGTGGTTTTATTCAAATATTGGATGCAGTGCACGTATAACGCGTACCTCGAAGCTGAATGTATAAATAAACAGTGGGTATTATATATGTATTGATTTTTCGATAAAAAAAATGATGAATAATTATCATCATTTATTTGTTTAATGATATCCTTGGTAGAGGATATGCATGAATAGAATCAGTGACATTTGTGAAACTATTGCGATAATAATATGTATAAAAAAAGTTCACAAACGATAAGATTTCCATGGATGTCCAGACTACAGGAAGAAAAACTCGATACCTCATCTCGAAATATCAAAATATCATTTATCATTACTTTGACTGATTCTATAAAAGAGATACCATTTGTCATATTGAAAAAATCATTCCTAATCACTTTCTCGGCAGAGAGAATCTGTCATTTACGTTTGATGACTTTTTTCTGGATACCTTGTGTTTTTTTTATCGCTTGGAGCGCACGAAAGGGAATCCCTATAATGTTCAAAGAACATCGTGCGTTCCTAGGGAGGATAGGGATAGGAGGTAGGTATTGGAATTTTTTTTGAACTTCCTCAGGCAATGAATTCCAGAGCCTAGCCGTTCTATGGATGAAGGAGTTTTGATAAAGTGCTGTTCGACATCTTTCGAGGTTGACAACGAAATGATGTGCTGACTGGGCTTGTCTAGTTCGTCTGACTGCTATTGCTAGTGAAGGGATGATAGCAGAGATTTCCGAAGAACATTTCCTGTGGAAGTATCGGAAGAAAAGTGAAAGGTTGCCGCCATTCTACGGTGTTCCAACGATGTCAGAAAGTGAGCGAGTGTGGCGTCACCCACCAGGCGGATGGCTCTTCTCTGGATGGAATCTAAGAGCATCAGCGTATGTTTTGGTGCTGAACCCCATATGTGGGAACAGTATTCTAGAACAGGCCGTATCTGCGCTTTGTAGATCATGAGAAGCTGTTGAGGTGTAAAGTAGCTTTTCGCACGGAACAAGAATCCGAGTTTTTGTGAAGCAGCTTTCGCGATGGATCTGACATGATTATTCCATGAAAGAGTGTTGCTGATGGAAATACCGAGCATAGATATGGCGAGAGATATGGTGGGCTTGGTGATGCCAGACATTACAATGTTGGGCATACTGAGTTCCGCCTTTTTAGAGAAAATACAGGCTTGAGTTTTGGTGGCGTTGAATTCAACTAGGTTGTTGGTTCCCCAGGCTGGGGAAAACGCAGTATGGAGGGTACTATCATCTGCAAAGCTGTGGATGGGGCAAGTTGTTACTCCCAACAGATCATTAATATGAAGAAGGAATAATGTTGGTGCCAAAATGGATCCTTGTGGAACGCCGGAATTGATGCCAATGGTATTAGACGATACACCGTTTACCACCACATGAAGCGATCTGCCTGAAAGAAAACTCGATAAGAGATGGCATAGCTGAGGTGGTAAGCCGTATGATGGTAGTTTGTGGAGGAGTCCTTTTTTTAGGCTCTCTGATAGAAAAAACTTTAAAAGCAGTGACATTTTGGGGCAAATCATCTGATTTGTCCTAACTACACGTATATATTGAAATAATATTCATATTTTTATTTTATAGAAACGAGGAGAGACAATCCCAAAACATCTGGAATAATGAAAATATAATGTTGTCATAATAGATCCAATTTTGTCGAATAGCAAAAATCCTTTGATTGGTTGCACAATGAAATGATTGTTGACTCAACAAAATAAATTTAATTGTGTCGAATAGACAAAATGCGTATGATTGATTGAACAATGAGATAATGGTTGAATCAACAAAATTTGTTTTATGTCAACTATAAATGTTGTTGAATGGAATGAAACGTTTGTTCAAGTAAGCAAATATTTCAATCAAATTATTTTGTCTTTTTGAATAAGTTGCTTATTTGGAATGAACATATATTTTGTTGATTTCGCAAAATTGTGTTTAATTTAACAAAAAAAAATCAACAAATTTATTTTGTTGGTGCAACAAAACTTTTTTTCCGTGAGCTACTAGATCAAAGGAGCAGGCAGATTATCAGCGATGTAGTTTTCCGTGTAGGAGTTTATTTATCGAATCAAAAAAATTATTTCTCATCAATTTCACGATATAGAGGCTATATCACAAGATTTAGTGCTTAGGAACCTATCATTTACGTTTGATGATGACTTCTTTTCTGGATACCCTGTGTGAGATTGCCAGTCAGGAATCGGATTCTAATATTCATTTTCAGATGATGGCTGAGATTTAATCTCAGCAATAATTGGTCAATTTCCATGCATGAATAACCATAATTTACTGGTGGAAACGTAACTGGCTTGGCCTCGTTTAATAATACGAGTTTTTCTGATAAAATAATCAAACTTGATGATAAAGGCATAAACAATATAATGTCGAAAATGGGGATATCAAAATTGCGGTCTGAAACTACACGGGAAAGGAGGATTTGTTGCATCAAAAAATTATTTATGCTTGAATTATTTTTGTTGGACTGAGCAATTTTTTGTTGTGTCAAACAGATGCATGCTAATTTCATAGAAGCAGCTTGTTCGAATCAAGAATGTAGTCTAATTGAATCAATTCCATCAACGAAATATATGGTTATCTCAAAAACACATTATGTCGATCCAAAATAATGTCGATGTTGATTCAACTATAAACATTTCGTTGATATGATGAAATAATGATTATTTTGATGAGAATATATCTTTAAAACAACATACGAGTTTTTTTTATTCCGATGTAGCGATGAACTCGTTTCGAACAGATCATTTGCTTGATTAGAGCAACGAAATATGTAATATCAATGAAATATTTTGTTGATTTTACATCAAGTTAAATTTTCGCCTCTAGATGGCGATCATTTCGCCTCGTCTATGCCTGATTCTTCCTGTTTGAAAGATCAACAAAATATCTCATTGAATCAACCAAATATTTCATCGAGTCAACCAAATAATCCATTGAATCAACTAAATATTTCATCGAATCAATATCTTGTTATTTTGAATAAAACAAAATGATTGTTCGAGCCAATTCAATATTTCTTCATAAAAAATTGATGGATGTGCTTGATTGAATAAGATCCAGAGTTTATACAAGACTTATTTACTCGATTCAAACTTCAAATCCTTATATTTGCTTTATTCAATTGAATTTTGCTTGATCAACAATTCATTTTTTTCCGTGTAAATATACAAGACCGCATTTTATGATGAAATATCAAACATAATCGGCATGTTCTTTTTTCAAACGTTGATAAATTATCTTCTGTACTAGAGAGAATGACTCATTGTGTATGTTTCTAAAAAAAAGGATTGATGAATAAATTAACAGTTTATTCACACTTTTGAACGAGTCCCTGCAGGTTTTGCAATAACTTCCTGGTGGGCTCATTAAACAGCAGTTTAAATATAAACGAATATTCCCATATTTGTTTCAATATTTATTACTCAGTCTTCAGCACAAGACAGGCCGGTATTTTAAGTGTCATTGAAATGTGATGCTTTCAATTATTTATCACTAGAATATCGAATCAGAATGATGTTGAAGATAATGGACGAAGATATCTCACCCATGTCGAAACATTATACATGAATGAATACTGATATATCATTTCAAATCAAGAAATCCTCAATGGTTATTTTCTTGTATATACAGGGTGTATCTAAATAACACCGAAAAATTAAAGGGACGATACCTTGTGATATTCTAGCAAATAAAGTTCATATTAATATGTGTAATAACTTGCTCCGATTT
Source organism: Phaedon cochleariae (assembly GCA_918026855.4). NCBI lineage: Eukaryota > Metazoa > Arthropoda > Insecta > Coleoptera > Chrysomelidae > Phaedon > Phaedon cochleariae. The sequence goes on along the minus strand of OU896722.1, from coordinate 32,322,695 downwards.
TGAACAACTTCGGAATGCTTATATCACATGTGAAATATGGAAAATTGCTACTTCACGCAGTTGGGAAACAACTCCGCAGAAGTCGAAACCTGTCCGGGGTTATAGGAAGCGACGGATCTACAGCTCAAGGTGTATTTGGAACCACTTCTGAGGCATCGAGGTGAACAGACCCTATGTAGGACAAACTTGAAAGGAATTTTGTTCAAGGAATATTTCAGTTTCAGAATGCGATTCGAACAGAAAATAATCTAAATTAGGGGTCGCCAAAACATGAATTCTTGTTTCTTGTCTTGATAGCAACTCCTTGTCTTAATTGCATTGAGAAAAAGTCGAGAATCTTGTCTTGACGTTTTTCTTGACATATAATTTCTTGGCTTGACTCAAGAAATTTCAAGAGCTTGAAATTTCTTGATTTCTTTATTGCGTTGCGTGCCAGAGTTACCATCTCGATTTTTATTTCAGCACTAGATATCTTTACCTTGTCAGAAATTCAGTATAATTATTTTGTGCTGAAATTTGTTCAGAATAAAGAAATGAACCTTTAAAGTCAAAAAAATATGTATTTTTTCGTGACAGGAAAGAAAGTTATTGCGTTATTGCTATGGACTTCTGTTTATACTAAAATATAGTGGTTAGGCTATCAGATGGCGGTGTCAAGTCAATTTTCACTATATACATATATTGTGACATCTCGCCTTTTTCGCCTGTGCATGGTCTTCATTTGTAATTTGACGTTTTAGGAACATTACTATATAGATCATTCCTATATTCGAAATTCAGTAAGTATATTATTCTGTTTTTATTTGTGGCATCATACCAAGTGACAGCATGCTGGCTATACAGGGTGATTCATTAAGAATCTGAAATCTCTGGACTACAGATAATAAACATAAAAATATGAAAATTGAGCGTAACATGTTTATTTATAAGAATATATTGCTGGTCTTGGAGATACAGGGTATTGAAGAGAAAGATTCAACTTCAAAATGTCTCAATAACTTTCTAAGATTTACAGCATGAACATACAATTTTGCAGTTTCAGGTTTTCTCACATGAGAAATACCAATTTACAACTTATTTTGAGATATTCGCTCTTGAAAAGCTTTGTATTTCACGAATACAATCTTTATTATTATAAATTATGCGTAGTGACACTTGAAATAAGAAAAATAATTGATAATGACAATCAAAAATAGCACCAACAACAAACATAATTTCGAAGTATAAATGTTCGACCAAAGATATTGAGGAACTTCAAAATGAAATGTTTCCCTTGAACACCCTGTATCAACATTTTTATAAGGCATGTTGAGCTAAATCTTCATATTTTGTTGTTTAATTAGTTCAGTCATTGGGGATCCAAAATAAGGCTTACCTGGAAAAAAGTCCGGAAGTTTTGAAACTTCGTAGGATCATAGTTTTGGGTGTCCAAAACTAAAATTCACAAAATGCACATTCCGGGACATGCCGCCGGCGTCGCCATCTTGCCAAGATGGCGCTCATAAACGGTTTTTTGGAAATATCTCCAAAACGGTGCGTTTTTAGAAAAAATATAAGGACATAAAAATTCAAGATGAAGAAATTTTCTACAAGAAATGTTCTGAGCATATTTCTGCTAAAGAGAGCCGTTTAGGCTCAAGAGCTGATTGAATGACAAGATATTCTGTTAATTTCTATAAACTGCCCGTAACTATCTCCTTATATGCGTGTAAATTCATATTTTATAATAAAACGGGCTATTCAATTTGTTCCTCGTTATATTGGACGATTTTCAGATCAATTATGCGACAAAAAATTTGCATTTGTGACTTGCGATTATTTGGGCGATATAAAAATTGCATTATCGACGAATCTGGCGACTTTGCTCCAGAAGTATGTGGGTGCAGGATGGTTATGACTAAATTTCGTACCTATACTATGTATCCGTAGGTATAGGTACCTTCTCGTACTGTAAAACCGCCCATAAATTCATAGAAATTTGAAATTTTGCTTTCTTGTCTTCACCACTCCATCCCAATATGAGTAAATACACAAAATATATATTTCAGATGAGATAATTTTATAAACGGTAAAAACACAAGAACTTTTTCATCAACTAAATTACCTTTCCTAACGAACACAATTTGCCAATCAGTAATTTTACGAGAAAAACGGACATGAAAAAATTGCGAGACCGTATTTAACCAAGGAAAAATGAAGTTTCTAACAACATTAGAAAAACATAAAGAGTTACAAGATCATATTGAAGTTTTTAAAAATGAACATGCCACCCCTGATCAAGTTGCCTTTGCCGGTGAGAAATTTGTCCTTGCACTCTATGGATTCAAAGACACAAATTACACCAATCTTGATAAATATCGATACCAGTGTTTCGTGAAGTCGGTAACAAAAAGTAAATTGAATTTGGCATCTTTACCACCGACAAGCGCAGCTGCACGACAGCATTCGTTGAGAACGTACTATCAGGTTCAACTATGGCGTGGTTGTCAGAAAGTAGTTGAATAATGGGGTTGGAAGAGAACACAAACTGGCCTCACTCCAATAACTACTTTGAAAGATACTGCTTCCAAAGCACTACTTGCTTTTTTATCTTGTAAGTGCAAGGCGGCTTGTGGTAGAGCCTGCGGAAAACTTGTGAAAATATCAGCCAAGTGACACTGGACGAATATCCGATGAAGAAGACCTCCATTCGCTGCATGATGATTCTTTATCGACTGCAGAAGAAGAATCCGACGAGTTGAAGGAAATTAACATCGATTCTGGAGCTGAGAGGTAACCAGTTTCCCCGTTGAATATATCGAAATCAACGAGCCAGGTCGTTACCACGCCAGGTCCGTCTGGCCTTTGCCAAAAGTAATTTCAGCACCTGAGTGGATTAGGACTACAGGGGAAACCACGTTAAAAAAAACGCGCCGTGTACTTAGCCTCTTGGGTGGTGTGGAAACAAGTACAGCATTTAAAATCGAAATTGATCGATCATAAATTATTAACATGGATTAATTGATTAATTGAATAATGGATATCCACCGTTTCGTGATAAATATTTTTAAAGTCGTTAAATATCAGATTTGGGGACCCCTAATACACATATTATTTCCGAAACTCGCCACTACAGAAAACTTACGCAACATTTGTAATTTGGTAAGGGCACTTGTGCCTTAACGAGGGTACTTTAGCGAGAGAATATTCTAGGAACATATTTTATAGGAAATATCCTCTGTCAGCAAGCTATAAATATAACGAGAAATCAATTAGATAGCCCGTTTCATTATGAAAGATAAATTTATACGCATATTTGGAGATAGTTAGGGGCAGTTTACTGAAATTAACAGAATATGATGTAATTCAATCAGCTCTTGGGCCTAAACGGCTCACTTCATCAAAAATATACTAAGAACATTTCTTGTAGAAAATTTGTTCATCTTGAATTTTTATGTCTTCATATTTTTTCTAAAGACGCACCGTTTCGGAGATATTTCCAAAAAACCGTTTTTGAGCGCCATCTTGGCAAGATGGCGGCGCCGGCGGCATGTCCCGGAATGTGCATTTTGTGACTTTTGGTTCTGGACACCCAAAACTATAATCCTACAAAGTTTCAAAACTTCCGGACTTTTTTCCAGGTAAAAATCCCCAATGACTGGCCTAAATCTGTAGTTCAGAAATTGACCATTCCTAATGGATTACTCAAACTACCTAGTTATTGAAGCAGATCTGCAACAGAGTATATGTACCAATATCATGTAATTCTGGAATGATGAATTATCATTGTTTTAATATATCAATTCTCTACGGAATCATAAATTGTGTATTGCATCGTTATCTAATGTAGGTCATAACTTTTACTGCTCTGACCATTAACTAGAAGTGGTAAAAAAACCTAATTGACGTTCAAAGTTGAATATAATAGCCTCATAGACGGGGAACGCATCCAAGGGGGGGGGTAAAGGGGGTAATTACCCCCCCCCCCAGGACACAGGGGGTATCAGGGCATCGGCTAAAAGAAATTTCCTTGTCATCCAAAAATTAGGTAATACTCAACTCAAAATTCTTTGTGATACTAGATGTAGATAGGCACGAATCAGTGCTGCAATTTAAAAGTAGCTTTGAAAGCATTGTTGATTTGCTCAGAATCATTTCAACTTGGAAGCTGAGATTCTCAAAACTGGAATTACTTTTACAGAATTTATTGTTTCTCTTTATAGCTTGAGTGAAATTTTAGATTTAACAGTCAATGTAAGAAAGATTTTACAAACAAAATCAATCGACAGACAATATGTTGGTAAAGTTATAGAAAATGTAATTTTGGTTTTGGAAGAAAAACGAAGCAATGCTGAGCGTCAATTTAAAGCTATTTTTGAATTGCTTTGTGATATTCATGAAAAAATGGAGATAGATATTCATAGTCCAAGAATAATAAAACGACAAGTATATCGTAGTAATATACTAGCAGAAAATGTTGAAACTTACTACAGGCTCAACTAGTACATACCTTTGTTGGATCATGTTACGAACGACTTTCGTTTTAGGTTTGATGAAGAGGGACTGAATACTTTTGAGTTCAATATATTTTTTTATTCAATTTTTTGTTCAAGAAATCCCGATGCACTTACTAAATCACTTCAAACAATAACAGACTACATCAATAGGTTGCATGAGAATATGAGCAATGATATAACTTTCATAAAACTAAATTCTGAGTTTCAGTTGTGGAAATCCGTTACACAAAATGATGTTAAAGATGGTTTAGATCTCTTTATATCTTGTAATGGAGATATGTTTCCCTTATTAAACAATGCCTACAAATACTTGTTACCTTGCCTGTTAGTGTGGCTTCTGCGGAAAGGAGTTTTTCCTGCCTCAAACGGTTGAAAACTTGGCTACGCTCAACCATGCTGCAAGAAAGGCTTTCAGGTTTGGCAATGCTATGCATACATAGAGAGATTCAGGTAGATGTCGAAGATGTTATTAATCGAAATGCTACCAAAAAAAATAGAAGAGTAGACTTTATTTTGTAATCTCCTCTTTCCAAAGAGTTTTTTTGTTATATTTTGAGATGTTTTTTGTTATTTTTGTGTTTTAGTCTTGTTTTATTTTTGTTCAAATGTTGATGACAATTTTTTTATGTTCTTGATTTTTTTTATTCGTTTTTCATTTTTAGTTTCTATACTCAATGATAGGTTTCTGTTTCCTATATTTGGACATACCCCTCCCAGAACTAAATCCTAGATGCGCTACTGCATAGACGGGGAACGCAATATACACGTAAACTAATACTTTTCAAACAGGTATAGGTAATAAAGATAGTTGAGCATCGGCCGTACAGGGTGCCCCTCTTAAAATGGAATCCCCCTAACTCTTTTGTTTTCAAAGATATGAAAAATTTTTTTGGGAAAAAGTTTTATCAAACGACCCAAACTTTCATTTCGTGAAGTTGTTTTATATAAATTTGATTTTTCCGATGGAACACTCTATATAATTCACGATATGAAGATGGAGCCGATTCTTCTCATTCCAAAAATATATCGGATGATCACAAAAAAACCGGAAGTTTCTATTTTCCTCGTGGTTATTTCATCATTTCTCAGCCGAATTGGAATTTCTTGGCGTCGTTTCATAGCTAGAGGGCTATAGTATACAGTGGGATATTTGAAAATCCCATGGTGAACAAAAACAAAATAGCGGATTCGACCAAAGTATTGTCATTTACAAAAACCGATGGAGAAGAAGAAAATCAGATTTTTTCCAACCTGTACCGATGTCATCCTAGGCTATTCATTTCTGAAGAGAATGAGTACTCGAACATCGAAATCGAACATACACTCATTTCTTTGCAATTTGTTATGGAGTGAATGTGCGGGTCTCGTATAAACGATTATTATTATTTTGCATCAGGCTTCATGAAAATTCAATCGAATTTGGATTTCTTATAATTATTTCAAAGATAAAGAACTGTAGTACACAATGGAACATTTGAAAATCTAATAATTGAAAGAAACAAAATGGTGGAGAATCCAGAATTTAGTCCAGGAGAAACACGTTCTTTTTGGCAAAGTGATATGGAGTGAAATCAAAATTCGATCGAATTCTGATGAAGCCAGAAGCAAACTAAAAGTAATTCTTATCACGGGATTGGCACATTCACATTTCTCCTGGACTAATTGTTCCATTCAGATATTCGAGTGATCATTCTTTTTAGAAATCAATGATCTAAAATTGTATCGTTCCTGATTGGAAGAATAAACATTTTTTTATTCGCCAGAGAATTTTGAAAATCACAAAAATTCTGGATTCTCCACCATTTTGTTTGTTTCAATTATTGGATTTTCAAATGTTCCATTATGTACTACAGTTCTTTATCTTTGAAATAACTCCAAGAAATCCAAATTAGATTGAATTTTCATGAAGCCTGAAACAAAATTATAATAATCGTTTATACGAGATTAGCACATTCACTCCATAACAAATTGCAAAGAAATGAGTGTATCTACTGGACTATTTATTCGATTTCGATGTTCGAGTACTCATTCTCTTCAGAAATGAATGGCCTGAGGTGACATCGGTACAGGTTGGAAAAAATCTGATTTTCTTCTTCTCCAGCGGTTTTTGTAAATGACAATACTTTGGTAGAATCCGCCATTTTGTTTTTGTTCATTATGGAATTTTAAAATATCCCACTGTATACTATAGCCCTTAAGCTATGAAACGACGCCTAAAAATTTCAATTCGGTTGAGAAATGATGAAACCACGAGGAAAATAAAAACTTCCGGTTTTTTTGCGACCACCCGATATATTAGTTGTATATTTGCATAAAAATATTTGAGTTAATGATGATCAAAATTTACAAAAATACCACATTATGAACCTTCACTTCATATCGTATAGTGGGCTGTGAAATAACGTTTATATATTGTTCAAGCTCCATGCAAATGTCATAGTATTGGTTATTTTGAAATTGAAATCGTTCAATCTCAATATAAAAAAGTATGAATAGACAGATTCAATGAAAGATTCGGTGCACTACACTGTTTTACCACTAACCAAACCGATTTTTTAACGCCTCGACACGTGTTTCGCTAACTATGTTAGCATCTTCAGGAGAAGATTAAAACTAAATATCCTATTCTAGTGTGCTGCTTATATACTAGGTATATGTTCACCCAACTGTGAAAAATACTAACCGTCAAGTTAATATTTGTCATGGTTGAGTTCACATGTTAATCTTAATTTTTATTTCACTAAACTATATAGAGGGCTATATGGAATAGGTCCATTATCCTTATTCATTACTCTATTACTATTCTTAAATATCTCTAAGCTTTCATATGCGTCTAGTTTTCTAATGTTATTAACTTGCTTAACTAATTTGAGGTTAGTAATATGTGTGTTATGATTGTGATTGAACATATGTTCGGCTACACAAGATTTATCTAACCTGCCATATTTTAAATGGGCTATGTGTTCTTTGAACCTTGTTTTTATGGGTCGCCTGGTTTGGCCTATATATGTTTTATCACGATCATTACAACTTATTTCGTATATTCCCGACTTTTCAAGTGTGTCCACTTTATCTTTCGGATTGCCTAATAAATTGCCTAATTTTGACCCAGACTGATAAACGCTTTCAAAACCTAAGTCTTTGAAAACCTTATCAAGTCCCTTCGTATACTTGGGATTGTACGGGATTGGGATTCTTCTAGAGTTCTTTTTATCCGCTTGAAAAGTCGTAGAATATCGAAGTGTTGACTTAAATTTATGTCTACGTATTAATTTATCTACTATTTCGATATCATACCCATTGACGCCAGCCACTTTATAAACAACATTTCTTTCAGCATTGAATCTTTCTTTGCTGAGAGGAAAGGAAATCAATCTGTGTACTAGAAAATTTAAACTTGCCATTTTGTGCTGAAAACAGTGATTGGAGTCATTAGGTATGTATCTGAATGTGTTAGTTTCTTTTCTAAAGACATCAAATTCTAAGTTGTTTTCGCTATTTTTGATCACAAGTACATCTAAGAAAGGTAATTTGCCTTGATTTTCGCATTCATAAGTGAAGGAAAAAATGAGTAAAGGAAGGGTTCCATTTTAAGTAGCGCACCCTGTACATGAAACACTTGGAATGTTCGAATCAAACAATCGTTCGAATATAGTTTCAAGATCCCACCTCTGTTTCAAGCCAATTATATCATGCAAAGGAATGTTTAGAAACAGCTTTCACTATAAAAGAAGACAGAATCCTCTGAAAAAATCATTTTGAATGAATTTTTCTATTTTATACTGAAACCTTATACAAGGTGTCCCAGAATAACATTCGTATACTCCAAGAGTTGATTCTGCATATATTAACACTCTGATGACTGCCATGTCAGTCATTTTTGACCGACAGCTTGATCTCGTGCTGAGCCAATACATTTTCATTGGTTCGAACGCGTCAGGCCACGCGAAGTTTTCTGAGTATACGGGGCATCTAAGTGATCAGCATATTGCTGCTCAGACATTGTAAAGTCGTTCTGGTGTACAGAAGAGCATAAAAGGATGTCAGCTAAAATAGATCGACGCGGCCTGACGAATCAATTTTGTTCAATGTATATAAATAAAAGTGCATGATATATTCCTAATAGTTCTTTCTCTTTTCACACATTTTAACTCCCATCCAGTTTATGTTCTGGTTCCCACGAAAAGGGATATCCTGTAATATACAGAGAACATCGTGAGAACCAAGGGAAATAAGGTAGGAATTGGTGTTCTTCTTGAATTTCTGGATGTTATATGGCTCGAGGAACACCTCCCTTGGCAATGTGTTCCAGAGCCTCGCTGTTCGCTGGATGAACGAGTCTTTGGAAAGAGATGTTCTGCAGGTCTCCAAAGTGACCACAAAAGGGTGCGAAGCTTCAACTCGACGGGTTAATCTCGCGGAGATTGCCAAGGGAAGTACAATTGTTGATATTTCAGAAAAGCATCGTCTATGAAAATATCTATAAAATAGAGCCAGATCGCCAACTTTTCTACGGTGTTCCAGAGAAATGAGTGAGTTTGTGAGCGAGGCATCACCCACGAGACGAATTGCCCTTTTTTGGACAGAATTCAACAGTTTCAGGGTATGTTTGGGTGCTGCACTCCAAATATGGGAACAGTATTCCAGGACAGGTCGGATCTGTGCCTAATAGATCATAAGCAGCTGAATGGAAGTGAGATAGCTCCTGGCCCGAAACAGAAAACCAAGTTTTTGGGATGCACTTTTTGCGACTGATCTACGTGATTTTCCCAAGAAAGGTTATTGCTGATAGTAATACAAAGCATCGAAATGGATGTCTTCAAAGGTATGGTTAGTCCTGACATGCTCATGTTTGGCACAGTGAGATCGGCTTTTCTAGAGAGAAGGCATGCTTGTGTTTTGTTTGCATTGAAATCTACCAAGTTATTGGATCCCCATTCGAGAATTGTTGCCAAGTCCATATTTATGTTGTCAGTATTTCTCTCTCGTTCGTTTCTGATTTGCCTGGCTGGTATTGGAGCCTTGGAAGAGAAGGCGGTATGGAGGGTACTATGAAGTTGCTCCCAACAAATGGTTGATATGGAGTAGAAATAGTATTGGTGCTAGAATTGATCCTTGCGGAACACCAGCATTTATGGTAAGAGAGTCAGATGAAACTCCGTCGACCACTACATGGAGAGACCTGTTTGAGAGAAAACTAGCTAGCAGAGAACATAGCTGGGAAGGCAAGCCATAAGATGGAAGCTTGGCGAGGAGTCCGTGGTGCCAGACTTGATCGATTGCCTTGGAGATATCAAGTGCCAACGGCTAAGGTTTCACCATATTTCTCAATAGATTGCTGCCATATATGTGAGACGTAATCGAGTAGGTCACCAGTTGATCTCTGATGACAAATGCCATATTGCCTATCGTTGATAATACCAGAATGTTCCAGGTATTTCATGAGCTCGATGTTGAACTTGATAGATAACCACAATTGGTCGGAAATTTTCATTTTCTCGCGCCTATCGAGCAGCGAGCGAGGCGCAATATTACCTCGCTATGATGGTGCTATATGGCTAGACTAGTAAAAATTCAAGAGTCTATCAAAATGGCACATTCCGCTCTATTTGAAATGACATGCTGATTCAAAATTTGAAGGAAGGAAACTGTCCCGTGGCACACTAACCTGTTTTCTTTCAAGACGTGATTCGACCCTCGAAAAGCCCAACACAGAAGTTCGTATATACGAGTAGAGTAATGCAGTAAGACCATTAGCGGGTTAACTCCCGACACAAAGGGCATAATTGAGACTATTGCCGGTGCCCGGAAAGCTTTAATGGCTCCAATGAAAAGGGAAAAGGTACGTTTCGGTCGGTCATAACCGTACAGATAACTTTTTACACCGAAACGTTGATGTTTTTCTCTCGTATGAAGGTATAAAGAAGAATTGGAAGGATAATTATCAAAACTGCTCGATATTTTTTGTAGTATTAGATCAGGATGAACAGAAGATGGTGTAGAAGTTCCTAACAAATCCCATCTACTGTTTTTCGGCCAAAGTTCTTGACCTACGGCCAGAATATAAGTCGCATACAACCCGTTAAATGGCGAAATCTCAACCAAATTTCAAGGTTGATAAAACTGATGATGATTCAAATTCCCCAAAATTACAGTTTCGTACATTCAAATTCAATCTCCTTCCATTTGAGGTTATGTTATGAATGTTATGATATTATTACTTCTGCTGAAAGCGGTGTGTAAGTGACGTTTTTTGTTTTCTGTCATGAATGAAATCTGTAAAAAGTATTACCATCTTGCGGGCAACCGAGAACTAATATTGCGGAATCTGCGGTCAAGCATTTTGGGAGAAACAAACCACTGTCTGTGATTACACCATATTCTAGCCACCTTGTATCAGATGTATCGACTGACAGTGTTTACATCTTCACGATAATATTTTGGTATTCCATTGTCCCACTTGAATTCAATTCATATTGGGTGGTATGAAAAACAATTAAGAACCTGCTAAGACTAGAAGTATTAGTATTTTCTACATAGTGAATACTTGAAAAAAGAAGGAACTACATTCCGAAGTAGATTCTTGTATTTTTTTCCGGAAGCTACTATAACGAGTAGAACTCTCGTGGAATTGACTAAAGTACCTATTAACTACGCTTTGAAGTACCGACTTCATTCAACAGATACTTCGATTCAAGAAGAAATTGTAGGCACTGGGCATTTAGTTTTGTTCGTAAATGGATGGAATACGCTGCAGAAGAAAATTATACAGTGCCAGACGACACGTCAATGATGATATTTTGTATCATCAAGTTTTTCGGTACCTCCAAAATGAAGTTCAACTTCTGTCGGTCATGTCTTAATTATGTTTTTCTGTTAGGTTCAATAGGTCAGGTCTCTCCATGTAGTGGTGGACGGAGTTTCATCTGACTCTCTTATCATAAACGCTGGTGTTCCGCAAGGATCAATTCTAGCACCAACACTATTCCTACTTCATATCAACGATTTCTTGGAAGCAACTTCATGTCCAGTACAAAGCTTCGCGGATGATAGTACCCTCCATACCGCCTTCTCTTCCAGGGCTCCAATTCCAGCCAGGCAAATCAGAAACGAACAAGGGAGAAATGTTGACAACATAAATATCGACTTCTAAGAAGCTATAATGATTACTAAAATTGCACTAAAATTCATTAACGATTTTACAAAAGAAAATAATAACTTTAGTTCCTTTAGTTCAAAATAACACGGAATCAACGTACCTACCTATGCCACAGTTTGGTTGAATTATTGAGAATCCTAATATACACATAGAGCATACCATTATATATTCTCCATATTCCGTTGTTTTGGTTTGGAAAAAGGAAATTTCCAGAGAGAAAGGGTAGATGTGGATTATTATCTGTAAAACATGGATGTGAAAGCTATTCCACTGTTGAGCGTTTTAAATTACTAAACTCACTTCACCTGGCCTTATTTGTAATGTTATCAACCTTTCTGCTGTTTTCAACTATTCCTCATCAATTGAGTCACAGATTTGGATAGGAAATAATGTTCATGACAAGGTAATGGAGGATTGAACACCAACCCAATCGATTGGTTGACTAATCCTATTTATCTCGTCATTTGAACAAAGCAAATACCCCACACTTCGTTATTTCGACTGTTTGTTTGGCATTAAAACAAATTAACTCGATTAGAATTCTATAATCGTGACGTGGTCGTTTCAATCCCCAATTCTGGTTCGTTTGTAGGATGTCTCTCGTTGTTTATTCTTACACTAACTACGTTTATTTTCATTGAACATATACATTCGACTGTGATTTGAATATTCGAAAGGGAAAGTCCAGAATACTAAATAAGGTGGTTTCGCGTAGACAATGGGTGAATCAGCTGACTCCTAGAGGATAAATCATTCATGTTTGTGCTAATGTTTCTTTTAATTCCGTATAAATAAGTAACTATAACAATATACAGGGTGTTTCAAAAAAACCTAACCCCCTTGCTAGGGTAGATAGAACACTGCAAAATAAGTTGGGTTTGCTCAGTGAAAAAATGTAACGGCATTCGTTTTCATGATACAAGTGTTGAAAAATTGATTTTTTTTACACATTTTTCACGATTATGTCGAAACTACTGGCAACATTGTAATGAAATTTTGTATGGATGTTTCTTGAAATCTGACACAGCACATGAATTCGTTTTTATATCTGACTCTCATAGAGGGCGCTAGTTACAGGGTTCGTATCGAGTAGTTTAGAACGTAACTTTTTTGAGGTTATATTTTCTAAACCAAATATGATATGAACTTGAACATCATTCAATTTCACATCAAAAAGGTACTCTTGGTGAAACTCGATAGTATGTTCTGTTTTCGGAATATTTCGATTTGAAAATAATGGAGTAATAGCTGATGATGGTATAAAATGAATTTTATTGAGTTCAGTTACCTATTTATTCAGATTTAAAAACAATAAAAGAATTCTTGTGCTGAGGTTATTGATGAAACAAAGAATCATGAGTAGAAAATTAAGAGATATTTGACTTGAAACATGAAATATTGAATCAGTTAGAGTAAGTGTTCAAAATGTCCTACGTTTCGAAGAAAAAACGATTCTATATTCTTATTATCTTAAGAATGTATTATTCTTTTTAATTGTTGAGGATCAGCTGTTAGGTCATTCTAGTGATGTTCAATTATGTCTTAAAACTCTGGACGTGAATTTACCTATATGTAGCATAGACTTTCTGCTCAAGATACAACAAAACTGTGTAATCCATGTTCTCAGTCAAATCTGTTTCGATGTCATTCTTGTGATTCATTGTTGAATCAATAAGTTCAGCATCAGAAATGTATTGTTGATTTCGGTTTTCAATAAATAGGTGATAGTTTTTCATAATACTCACTCTAATACATAGCTTTATACCAGCAACAATTATCACTTCATCGTTTTCAAATCGAAATATTTTGAAAACGGAACACAGTTTCGAGTTTTACCAGGAATACCTTTTTGGTGTGGAATTGGATGATGTTCAGGTTTACATCGAATTTGGATTGAAAAATCTAACCTCAAAAAAGTTATGTTCAAAACTATTCGGTACGAACCGTGTAACTAGCGCCCTCTAAGAGAGTCAGATATAAAAACAAATGCATGCGATGTGTCAGATTCCAATAAACATCCATACAAAATTTCACTACAATGGTGCCAGAAGTTTCGACATAATCTTGAAAGGTGTGTAAAAAAATATTTTTTCTATGACGGGAAAAAAGTTTGGCATTTCATCTCTGTTGGCAGGTTATAAAATGTCACTTTTCATAAATTACTTTTTTCCCGTGGGAAAAAAGTGAGTACTTCTTTCCCGGATATATATCACATATATATACTCTGTTAATGGCTTTTGTTGTGCAATAGTTCCGAAAAATGAGTCAATAATACCGTCTCCGAGAAAGAACTGCAAGTCCTTTTATCTTCCATTCGACTTCGCAGTTTCGTATATTACTAAACAACTACTGAATTCGCAATTTTTCAAAATCAAATCACAGAATTGAACTGACAGTAGTGACATCAGATATTTGATTACTTCAAAAGAATGATGAAGATGCCTATAAAACGCAGGTGTCCCTACTGTTAAAAACTTGAAATTTCACGTCGATAATTTTCAGATTTCGAAATAATGTAATATCTTCTCAATATTGATTCGTCCTTCCTTCTGTCACAGAAAAAAATAGTGTATTATACACGGGAAAAATATTAGATTTTAGCTCCAGGTTGTGTTGTCTCCCGACGCGTAGCGGAGGGAGACAAAAAACCTACAACTTTTTTCCCTTGTATAATAAATAACTATTTTTCAACAGCTTGTATTTGTATTTTGCAGTGTTCTACCTACCCTAGAAAGGGGGTCAGGTTTTTCTGAAACACCCTGTAGAAGTAGGTTCATACCAGAATTCTAGAATGTTTCGAATACTCCAAATCAGTTTCTGTGTTGTATGCAGCTCTATAATTATCAATGAAAATGATGGACGATGATTATTGTGTTTTATGGAGGCCATTATGGCTCTTGTTGGAAAGGTTTTTCGGATTAAATTGTGATTTTAAATTCGTCTGACCAACGTGATTTGAAACCTACAAAAATCATCATGAGAAAGTCAAAATGTGTGATGGATCATTTGAATTTGAAAAAAACAGTAACAGTTTAACGACTTCAACTCCTTGATAGTTGCTTAGTTTGACCGATATACCTTGATGTTTTTCCAACATTAAAAAATGCTAAGAATCATGTATAAAATCTAATAGAAACTAACTTTTCCTAAATCTGATTAGTCTTCTATTGTAATGGAGAAGTAACTACATTTTGAAAAAATCTCAAGATTTGGAAAACAGCACATAAGAAAAACGTTCTTGATGTGAAATTCCCTATTTGAAAATGAAGTTTTTGGATACTGACTAAACTGAGTACCTACACATCAGTGAAGGCCCTTAGGAGAGACTTCATAATACCAGTTATACGCTCAATTTTAATCGGACCGAACTTGAAAGCCCTAGTTCCATACACGTATGGCACTAATTTTATGCAAATTGGTTATTAATACAGGGCGAGCGACCCTAGACGTGCGCATTAAGGACCATGCTAGATTTCCGGGTGGTCTTGTATATGCAATAATTCTGATCGAATTAGTTCATTTTCGCGACTGCTATAAACGTTTTTAGTTTGTAGAGTGAAAATGACTCAAATAAAACGAGATACCACCTATTAAGTTAGTCTCGTCATCTCTTGTCAAAAGCGGAATCTTGACTACGTAGCACCGAATCGACACGAAACATAATTCAAAACGAATATTTCAGAGCTACTGAAAAACTGATTATTTCTGAGCGAACTGGAAAAAATTAGTCATGGTATTTCATTATATCGTTCATCCGGAAGAAGAGAGTTACAACTCAAAATTTCACATTTCTGAGTTTTCCTTCAAAATGGGTTATAAATCTTGCATACTTTTATGGAAAATAATGTTACATGTGAGCTTCATTCAGCGGCCGAGAGATTGGGAAGACCATGCCATCTGAGTTTGCAACATTAAATTTGCGATGGTGAGCAGGGGCGGCGAGTTTTGTTTTGTCCAATGGGTGCCAAAATTGAGGGGTTAGGGTAAGACAAAATTATGCGCCGCAGGCGAAAATTTGTCCTGGTTCAAGGTCAAATGCCTTCAAATTTCAAGATAGATCAAAGCATTATTTATTTGGCATCACGTGTGAAACACCTCTACCAAAAGATAATCTCTTGTGACTAATCGAGTTTCGAGTTAATGGTTTATATATTAATATGAACAAGAATGAGAAATAGAAGAATTTTTTCATCACCATGGAAAAAAATTAACATAACTCAATTTCTACGAAAATAAAATGAGATTAAATTATTCTGATATCTATTCAGTATTCAAAAAATGGAATAGAGAAACTTTGGGATTCGAAAAAATTAGCAAGTGACCCCAGTTATTTCATCGAAAAGGTATTCCTACTAACTGTAATATTATCAATGGATTCATCAGCCACTGTATTTATGTCTAATTCATTCATTTAAAACGCCATTTCTATTTCTTTTTCGAACTGGCACTTAGAACCTGTGATGTCATTATGTCTAAAATTTAAATCGGAATATCTTCACACAATGCACAGTGTCAAACCCTGGATACACATCGACCGCGAATCAAATATACGGTTCGTATGGTTGTTTATACTTGTCCAGCAACAATGTGCAACACTTACAAGTGCTCATTTCGCCCGTATCTAATTTGTTTTTTTATACGTCTGTTTCGGCCAATGGGTGCATTGCACCCATACGCACTGCCTACATGGGTGCATTGGCCCCGATGCCCCCATGAACTCGCCGCCCCTGATGGTGAGTACTATATGCGAACCATCCTTCTCTTCAATGAAGTTATAACTTGAAATGTATGTACACATGATTCAATTCAATTAGAAAGAGAGTATTATTTTTAGTTGTAAGTATCTATTTTAGACATATTCTTCCACTCCAATATTGTTTTAGGTTACATTTTTTCAGTGATGTAACTGTTTTTCCGATCAATATAATGAGAGTTAATGTGCTGTACCTCAAGATGTAACTGTATTCTCTCGAAAATAATATTACTTATATCAAATGTTTTCAGATTTGTTTGATTTTAATTTGTGATGAAAAGTAATACTGATGATTTACCAACAAGGTTGAAGAATTGAGAATGAAGGAGAAAGTTTCTACGCCACTATTGAGTGGGAAATAAGTAAATTCAAAATCATACGAACCGCTAAAGAAACCCCAGGACTTCAACGACATCAAAAGTCGAAAGAATGGCAGCTGATTCATATATGAACATACCAAAATATTGTCAAATTGGACAAAGAAAATCAATGTTTTGCATTTTATAATATTCATCATACGACCAGGAAGGGTTTGATTAAGCTTAGAGTCCGAATACTATAGAAGAAAACTAGACATCGTGAATATGAATCTCATCAAAAACACCTGGAATCACAGAAGTGGATAAAAATGATTGATTTATTTGATAAAAAAAAAGAATGTGTGCTGATGTTTCACAATTTTCATGAAAATCTGTGAAAGAAAACAACGTGTTCGGTTTCACTAATTAGTTTAGATCTTTCTCATTTTATCATTAAGATTATCGAGAATGTAGATTTTTTCAATAATGAAATATCAAGTTTCAAGTCCGTTCATTACCCAAGATTCCATTTTGTAACATTGACAATCATGAAGATATGTTGACAGTTTTGGATTCAAGAGAGATACATCAGTTAATTTTCCGTCAGATTCTTATTATCGAGAGCTGATACTATGTCGACCTCCAGAGGGTTCATGGATGATAGTTTGCTCGAAAAACAGTTAGTATCTACCATACGATTGAGAAGATAAAGTCAATTGAAATTTCAACCAATATCAAAATGCTTCTCCGGAAAAAATATGTTTTTTTAGATGAGGCAGCTGATCGCCTTGCGAAAAAAGGTGCAGTATCTGCACTTTTTGGTCCTGAGCCTTTTTGTGGGATAAGCAAATGTCACCTAAAGTGAGAACTCAGGAAATGTGAAGTAATTGAATAGTCCTCCTACTGGAGAGCAACTCCAGGTCAACGACAAGCGAAAAGATTCATCAACCATTCGCAGAACCGAGCCAAAGAGCTACACAGCCTCAGCAAACCAGAGCTAAAGCTTATCACAGGCTTTCTCACAGGACACGGCCCTCTGAGGTACCACCTCAAAAAGATGGGCCTGGCGGAGACTGACACTTGCCGCTTTTGTAACAATGCGACCGAAACCGCGGAACACATACTTTGCTCATGTGAAGTATTAGTCCGCCAAAGGCTGAACCACCTAGAACAGGTCTATCTCACCCCTGCTGAAGTGGAAAAGTCAACCGTCAGGAAAATCGTAGGCTTCATCAGAAGTCTAGGGTTAGAGGACCAAAACTAGATAAGGGTGATCACAATAGATCTTCTAGGTCGCAGTGATCGAGAGGTCTCCCAGCCTATACGACCCATCTACAATCTACAACTCTTTTCTTCCGTATGAACGTAATGTTATTTCTACAAATAGTATTCTGTGTTTGCCAATTCATAGTTGTTTTATATTTTCAAAGATGAAATGTTTACCTATAGGTATATAATCATGTACTTCCTCATACCACCACCTATTCTGTCTGGAAGTTATTTGTTCACTTAATAAATAAATAAATAAACGAATGAATAAATAGATATAGTGCTGATTCATAGGAAAATAGAAAAACGAATTCCATTCATGGTCCAATTTCGAGCAATTCGATATGAAATATTATGAAATTAACAGGTGTGACTGTCATAAACAAGTATATGAAGCATAATTTCGCAATGATTCCAGCAATTTTTATATCGCAGGAAGCAGACCCATTAGTGACATGAATCGCATATTTGTTTGCTCACGTGTGATGGGAACAGTTTGCACCTGCATTCTCAGAGAAACACACTTGAAGATAAAGTAAGGAATTATTGGTAATGCAACGATCAGATAAATACATAAAGTATTATATTTATGGAATACCGGATATCAGACAAGGATATCAAGCATATAACAACACAATGCAGGATATTTTTTGTACAATTAATACTATATTCAGGGCTTATTTTAGCTCATTCATTCGCATTTCAGGTATGACACTGCAAAAATCAATCCGTTCCGATCCTTTTCAATAATGCAATAAAGTACTGAAGATAAATTCCAACCGAGTCGACCTCGTTTCGTTTGCTGACTAGTTTATTACGAATAATCAGCTCCGTTCGAGGCGATGTTTATTTTCGAGAACGTGAAGTTAATACCGACGAACCGGAGAAGATAAATCAATGATGACAGCTCCGGGTATCATAATATCCAAACGATTGATTATGATTGTATTCAGATAGGAAAGAGCTTATTATTCGTCCATATGGCATGTAAAGTGGGTTTATTGAAAAATCGCTTCGGCAAAACAAACAACGAAATACATACAGGGTGTCCGTTTTTCGAACTCCACCATGGGTATCTCAGTTACTCAGATATTATAAGAGATACGAGGTCGGTTAAATAATGGCAAAGATGTGCATTTTCATGCTAAACATTTATCTGCAAACAAATTTAATGTGTCATTTTCAGTTTTTGAATTATTGGAAGAAAACAGAAAGGACCCCGCACATTTAGTACGGAAGATGGCTTTTTGCCAATTTTTCTGAAAATTTTATATGTCTGAGATATTGGCGTCTTTATTACACAGTCCAATTTACAGATCGATCTTATGACCAGTTTTCGAGCTACAGGGTGTCAATCAATTGATTTTGGCTGTTTAGAATATTTTGCATCGATTTGAATTATGTGCTCTAAGTCGATAAATCTTCAGTAGAAATAATCGCTCCACCTCTAATTTCTACCTCATGAATCCCTCTATTCGAATAGATAATAATATCACATACAGGGTATGGCATTCCATCATGACAAGGTAAGGTATGAGAGCTGGTTCAGAATGGGATATAGAATGCCGAGTATAAAGAATTTGTTGTGATCTGACTCAATCCAAACCTAAGTGACTCAGTTTTCGCCTGTTAAGTTATCTCATTAATTGGAATGAATGTTTGATTGGGTTCCGATTCGATAATCATTTTGAGGTCAGCGTTACAAAATCTACTTGAAATAGGTCTGAAACCTATACAAATAGCTATTTGGCGTATCAGTTGTTTTTGTGGGGATATTTGATAGTTGTGGCAATGCCGAACACTTTAGTTGTTGAATCGTATATTGTAGAAAGGATGAAAATATACAAATACGTACAAATGCAATATACAGGGTGTTCATTTCAGGACTTCCCACTCAAATTTTCTCGAAATGTGTGTATGTTTTTGAAAAATCCCGAGACACGTCAACTACATTTTCGAGGGGGACATGGTTCTAAAATATTTTCAGCCCCGCGGCGTTGCCGCTTCTAACGAAAAGAAGCAACAACTTTGTTATTTCAAATGGAACACCCTGTATTTTATTGCATTTTTAGATTCTCCCTGAAAAGCTGATTTCATCAATGTATCACACTTGGGGTCTAGCATGAATGATTACAGAGATATAGGGTGTTCAAAATCGAGATTTTACAACTTTAGGATTTTTTTGAGTCGAAACTATTCATTATTGGTCAAAACGGCTTTCATGTCCCTATCTCAACTTTTGATTTACTATCTACTGACATTTATTTGAAACAAATACAGGGTGGTTCAAGATTCAGACTTTTGAAATGAACACCCTGTATACATGAGTGGGGAAAATTCCCCACAGCTGTTTCTTTGTATTCTGGAAAAACCCTCACGAGCAACAAATTATATACCTAATAATTGAAAAAACTGAAGTCAACGATTTCTATTCATCTTCCAATCATCTATTTCTGGAAGTTTTGCAAGTCAGTTTCAGTCCCTTATTAAGTGAATCTGTCGCTTCTTATTATTCACAGAATACATTCCCGGGTAGAAACGGAAAACAGTGTCGTAATTTGGGAAGTCAATGGAAATGGAAACAGGCACTCCTAAATATTCAGGTGAAAAAAACGAGAATATCACTTCACCCTATATACGCAAACATTGTTTTTTGTTTCTTATGCATTTTTTTCAACATCGTATAAAGGCACAAGTATCTCCTTAATCACACTGATTTTGAACAAAAAGTTATCATTTGCGAGAAGTATTAGTACAAATAATAAGAAATGTCTCTCAACTTGTTATGATTGAAAAAATCCCAATATTTTTTTTATGTTCTGGTTCCCACGGGAAGGGATATCCTGTTATGTTCAGAGAACATCGTGAGAACCAAGGAAAATGAGGTAGGAATTGGTGTTCTTCTTGAATTTCTGGAGGTTATATGCCTCGGGGGGAACACCTCCCTTGGTAAGGTGTTCCAGAGCCTCGCTGTTCGTTGGATGAATAAGTCTTTGAATGTTCTACAGGTCTCCAAAGTGACCACGAAGGGGTGCGAAGCCTCAACTCGACAGGTTGATCTCGCGGGGATTACCAAGGTAGGAACAATTGTTGAAATTTCAGAAGAGCATTGTCCATGAAAATATCTATAAAATAGAGCCAGATCGCCAACTTTTCTACGGTTTTCCAGAGAAGTGAGTGAACGAGGCATCACCCACGAGACGAATTGCCCCTTTTTGGACAGAAACCAACAGTTTCAGGGTATGCTTGGGTGCTGCACTCGAAATATGGGAACAGTATTCCAGGACAGGTCGGATCTGTGCTTTATAGATCATAAGCAGCTGACTGGAAGTGAAATAGCTCATGGCCCGAAACAGAAAACCAAGTTTTTGGGATGCAGTTTCAGCAATTGATCTCACGTGATTTTCCCAAGAAAGGTTATTGCTGATAGTGAGTCTTCAAAGGTATGGTTACTCCTGAAAAGCTTATGTTGGGCACAGTGAGATCGGCTTTCCTAGAGAAAAGGCATGCTTGTGTTTCGTTTGCATTGAAATCTACCAAGTTATTGGTGATATTAAGCTTTATGCCCTGAATAATTCAGAAGGTACGCCACTGGCGCACTGGCAATAGTATTCCGAATGCTGGTGAAAATGCCAGGCTATAGAGATGGAAAGAGGCAGTCGAATTCATTTGCATATTTATGACTCGAGGAAAAACTTTGGATTTGCTCACAGGGGTTTATTAAACTGCAGATTATTAAGCATCTTTGATGTTCCTGCATATTCAGATTCAGCAATTGAAAAGTCCAATTATTAGATTTATATATTAAATTTCATCTAGTCTCGATTCAAGTTCAGTTCTTTATGTACAAACGAAATAAAATTGGAGATGAAAAGTTCTGTGGGTTAATCGAGGAGGTCGTACATTCGTTATTCCAGATTTTTTGGAATTTTCTCTCCTCATTTCTATAAAATAAAAATATGAATATTATTTCAATATACGTGTACTTTCTTATTAGATAGCCTAAAAGAAAAATACACCTGCTTATCAGTGACAATTTGTATTGAAAAAAGTTCGGAGAAGAGAAATAAAGATATATGGAAAAAATTACTAATTTTATCATAGCTTTGGACGTTTCGGGAACGAATCTGCTCCCGTTTTCAACATGAAAAATGGATTTTTTTGTATCGCGAATTCGTATTTGTCCTGACACTTTTGGCAATCAAATGAGTTACAGGATGTTTTCATTAATTATTCTTGAATTTACCATTTAAATTCTCAGATTTCAGTAGTGAATACCATGTTCTATCTATATCAACTGAACAGGAAACAATGCTATTATCTCCGTTCAGAAGAATACAAGCAGATCCCTTTATTTTTACATTCTGGTTGTTATCTTCTATTCCAATAATGTTCCTAGGAACATGAATAGAATATAAAGAAAAGACACATCGACAAATCGAAACTAGCTTAACATATCCTCACTGAAGATTGACAACATATGGTAGAGTGGAATAATATTAAAATCATTGGAAAAGAAGATAACAATCAGAAGAGAAAAATCGAGGAATCTGCTTGTTTATTCTTCTGAACGGAAATAATAGCATTGCTCCTGCTCAGTTGATATAGATAGAACATGGTATCAACTATTGAAATCTGGAAATGAAAATGGTGAATTCAAGATTGATTAATGAAAACATCCTGTAACTCATTTGATTGCCAACGTCACCAATTTTCACTGAGAACTGAAAAGTGTCAGGACAAATACGAATTTGCGATAAAAAAATCCATTTTTTATGTTGAAAACGTTTGTGTGTGTGTTTTTCTATATACCTTTATTAGATAGATAGATAGATAGATAGATTTATTGTATTGAAAGAATTACAATTCTTATTACAAGGGTTGGGTAATCTGTGATTAATGAATACATGAGAACTAATAGCTAAAACGAAAACAAAAATCCTTCCTGCTGGACCTAGATAGGCATTGAAACAATAATTGATATGCAAATTACTCATTCACAGCAAAAAATCTAAGCTTCAACAAATTGATCAGAACCTGTACCATGAGTTTCAAGTCAGCTAGGCCACCATAATTCAGAAGATATATTAAATCATCTAGAGATTCAACGTCTTGAAATAATCGACAATCCCTGATACCAGCATAAACTGGACATTCAAAGAGAATGTGTTCCAAAGATTCCGGTCTGTGGAGATTGCAAACAGTGCATTCTTCTTCTGTATTTATTCTATACACTATTCGATTGAAGGTAATTCTAAAGAACGACTTACTGCATGTCCTTAGTTGAGCGATAATTCTAGATATATATATGGGAACGGGCGCTTTGAGGTAATTTTGAACATTTACCCGTAGAGAGAGACTTTTATAAATGAGAGGATATGAAGATTGGCTCAAACTATCTAAATCAATGCTTAAAAGTTCATTGTCGAATTTGTGCAGAAGAGAAGTTATAGCTTTCTTGGAACTATTGAGCAGAAACTGTTGCCAACGATCGACCATTCCGGCAAAAGAGAAGTATTGTTTGACCTGCAATACCTTTATTTCTCTTCTTCAAACTTTTTTCAACCCAAATTGTCACTGACAAGCTGGTTAATTTTCCTTTTCGGTTCGCTGATAGGAAAATTCTTCAAACGCAGTGACATTTGGGGGCAAATCATCTGATTTGTCCTTACTACACGTATAATGGAATAATATTCATATTTTTATTTTATAGAAACGAGGAGAGAAAATTCCAAAAAATCTGGAATAATGTATGTTTCTCATAGTTGAAGAATAAATCTTCAGGAACTCCGGAGAGATTATTTGGATATTTGGGTATTATGGGTGAATACTCAAGTGAATCAGCAAATCAATTCGAAACGTCTTCAGTAAGTAAATGAGTGTTTGATTCCTTTGTGTCACGTGTTCTCGTTATATCAGATTCTGCGACAAAGGCCGAACATGTGCGTAAAGTTAAATTTTCCACATTAATTTCAACACCCACCCGTACAATTTAGCAAACTCTAGACGATTAAGGGGTATAAACGAGACGTGCCAACTACTTTAATTATAGGCAATTAGTATAGATCGACGGGTTGCCACTTGCTTTCAACACGATTTTCACGAGGTATACATTTTCACGAAAAGGTATAAATTAATCATAGTATAATCGAAATGAATAATTTGTTGATCATCTAGTCGTCGCTTGGAGATGCATTTTTGAAGCAATAGCAATGGAAAATGATTCGTACTAGAAACAGTGTGCATACAGTGTGTCCCACTTACCATGCTCACCATGGGTATCTTTTTAACGGTGAGAGATACGAGGTCGGTTAAATGACACCAAATGTGGAGTTTGTCAAGGCCAACTATAATGTGAAAAAATATTTTGATAAAATCTATTCGTTTTTGTTTTATACGCAAAAAACAGATTTTGATCATTTTCATGTCTCCTCCGTCACTTCTTTATTTATGAAAATATTCGAATAGGAATTTCACATTCTCATGGCAGTTTTTCTAAGTGATTTCGAGAAAAATATAGAATTGATACCAACTCTTCTAGAATTTGAGATATCAGCACCAACTTCAGTTTTTCAAATGTAGGTCATAGCTCACTATGACTTAGTTACAAATAACTTTTTTTTCTCTTACAGATGATATGTCGCAGTGATAGTTTGGTGTTGATAACAACGGAGTTATCGCCATTTATACAAAAACAAACAATTATTTGGAAGCCGCCATCTTGAATTTATAAATTTCACCAAGAAAATCATGATCTCCGACCTCAAAAACTCCCACTCACCAATTTTGAATGGAATCGGACCAAATCTTGTCCGCCATCTTGGAGCAGCCATTTTTTTTAATTTCAACAAAAATTCCATAATGTATTGTCACCAGATTTGGTCCGATTCCATTCAAAATTGGTAAGTGGGGTTTTTTTTGAGGTCGGAGATCATGATTTTTTTGTTAAAATTTATAAATTCAAGATGGCGGCTTCCAAATAATTTTTTGTTTTTGTATGGATGGCGATAACTCTGTTGTTATCAACACAAAACTATCACTGCGACATATCATCTGTAAGAGAAAAAAAAGTTATTTGTAGGTAACTAAGTCATAGTCATAGTCATTTGAAAAACTGAAGTTGGTGCTGATATCTCAAATTCTAGAAGAGTTGGTATAAATTTCATATTCTTTTCGAAATCACTTTGAAAATCTGCCATGAGAATGTGAAATTCCTATTTGAATATTCTCATAAATAAAGAAGTTGCGGAGGAGACATGAACATGATCAAAATCTGTTTTTTTGCGTATAAAACAAAAACGAATAGATGTTATCAAAATTTTTTTTTCACATTATGGTTGGCCTTGACAAACTCTACATTTGGTGTCATTTAACCGACCTCGTTTCTCTCACCGTTAAAAAGATACCCATGGTGAGCATGGTAAGTGGGACACACTGTATACACTCACCGGCAAAAAAAACCGGTCATCAAAAAAATCGCCCACATTGTCCACCCTGTAACTTTTATAATACTTGTCTGATTTTTGTGAAATTTCGATCAAATCGAAGGTTCATGTTCCGGAATGTTAGCCTTAATATTAGTTTCCGTGAAAAGCTAATGACTCGTTCATTATACAGGGAAAAAGCAAAGTTGCTCTTTTACCGTTAAGTTCTTAACGCCCTGTGTTGAAATTGAGTGGTTGAACTTGGCTTTATCATGTTTTGGATTGAAGTGTTATTCTTTCTTGTACAATAGTTTTTGATCCACATCATGATCTTATTTTTAACAGAAGATACGAGCGTTTTAAGAAAGTATGGCATTTTTCAATTCTTATTTACAATAATCAGAACCTACATATACGTATTGATTAACAACTTAGGAACTCAATATCACTTATTTCCGAGCTTATTTCTATCTAATTTTTGTAGCAGTCACCGGAAAAAACCTTAATTACAATAAACAAACAGCAGACCTTCAATCAATAACGAGTATGCCCTCCTCGAGTTTGAACGAGGGGTAAACCCGAGGGTAAACCGCGGTGGAATTCTGGTGTACAAACAATTGGAATTCCTTGGATATTCCTTGGAGTTCCTTGGATTTCCCTGAAATTCCTTGGATTTCCTTGGAATTCCTTTAATTTTCTTGGAATTCCCTGGAATTCCATGGAGTTCCTTGAAATTCTTTGTGTGAAGCGTGGTATAATTCTGGTGTACAAACAACTGAAATTCCTTTGGATTCCTTGAATTACCTTGGAATTCCCCGGAATTCCAAGGATATATTGGATATATTGGATAAAATGCGGTAAATTCCTTTTGGCTACAAACAACTGGAATTACTTGGAATTCCTTGGATTTTCTTGGAATTATTTGGATTTCCTTGGAATTCTTTGGATTTCCTTGGAATTCTCTGAGTGAAGTGCAGTGTGCAAACAACTGGAATTCCTTGGATTTCCTTGGAATTCCCTGGAATTCCTTGAAGTTCCTTGGAATTGTTGTGTGAAGTGTGGTATAATTCTGGTGTACAAACAACTGGAATTCCTTGGAATTCCTTGGAATTCCCTGGAATTCCTTGAAGTTCTTTGGAATTCCTTGTGTGAAGTGTGGTATAATTCTGGTGTACAAACAACTGGAATTCCTTGGAATTCCTTGTGAAATTCAAGTTTGGTGTACACAATTTTGACCGCGGTTAACCTCTCGAGTTTGAATTAGAGCATTCAACCGCCGTGGCATCGAGATGATCAAATTCCTGAAGTAGTCATGAAGAATTGCCGAGAGAATTGCCTGAATTTTCATTGTAGGGCGAATCATAGCTCTTGAAGAGTCTCTGACAGGGCCGTACGAAGACGAATGAGTCTCTGGAGTTCATCCCCGAGATGCTCTATTGGTTCTGAATCATTGTTAATAAAAATTTAAAAATTCCATACTTTCTTAAAACACTTGTATCTTCTCTTGAAAATAAGTTATTGACGTGAATCTGGAACTATTGTGTTGAGAAGGGCCGAAATAAGATCACACTTCAATTCGGAACATGATGAAGCAGAAGGTTGGAGAATGGTTCTGAATTATTCTTAATAAAAATAAAAAAACATACTTTCTTAAAACCCTTGTATCTTCTCTTAAGAAGTGGTTATCAACGTGAATCAAAAAACAGTTTGTTGAGTAGGGATCACACATCAATTGGAAACATGATGAAGTTAAGTTTAACCACTCACCTTTCCCACAGGGTGTTAAGAAGTTGAGGGTGAAAGAGTTACTTTTGTTTTTGCCTGTATAAGTATCAAGCCACCATCTTCTCTCAGAAACTAATATTCAGACCAACATTCTGAAATATGATTATAAAATTTGGTCAGAGTTTCACCAAGATCGGACAAGAATTGAAAAAGTAACAGGGCGAACAACTTGGCAACATTTTTTGGTGGCCGCGTTTTTTTTTGCCGGTGAGGTTTATTCAATCAAAAATCATTCAAACCAAAAAGCAGCCATGTTGATTTTCTCGATATCTGATGACTATTTGCATATTGAAAATATGATGCTTTCTCATTATTCTGTGAAAAATGAATCAAATTGATACCCTGGTTATCAAAATTTAATTTAATGAATCAATTGTTTTCGCCTTCGCCAATTACAACCATTTGAAGAAGTGGACCGATTTATTTCACGAATTTGCGTAGTTAAATCTACCACCCTGCAACGCTGATCAGCAGTTGCAAGGAGAATTGTTCTTGCCAATAGAATGTGCATTCAAACCTCTCATCAATAAATACTGATAAAACTGAATATATGATTTTTCAACAAAAAAATAAACAAAATATAAATTTGAATCTCAGAATTAAAAATGACTCAAGACTCTTTGAAACAAACGAATGAGAAGAAGTATCTTGGGATTTGGTTTGATGATAAATTAAAGTGGGACAAACATATAAATGTTTTGACGAAAAAAATATCTCCTATTATTGGAGCCCTGAGAAGATGTCCCAAGCTGAATAAAAAAGTTGCAAATGTAATTCTATATTCTCATATACTCAGTCGTATTAACTATTTGATAAATGTTTGGGGATACTGTTCAAAAAACAATTTTAATAAAATATCTGCATTATATAAAAAGACATTGAAAGTACTGTATCATTTACCATATGATACACCAACAAATCAATTATATAAAATAACTGAATCATTCTCATTGGAAGAAATGTTCAAAATCGAAAGACTGAAAATTACATACAATATCATAAATAAAAGATTGAAATCTAATTTTATTTTAACACGAAACAATGAAATTCATAATTATCAAACTAGACAACCTGGTTTATTTCACCTTGATATTGCTAATTCTTCTATAGAACAAAAAAGATTCACCCACGCTGCTCTCTTGGAATATAACAAATTACCAGATAATATAAAAAATTGCAGAAATACAATAAAATTCAAATACCATCTTAAAAAATTTATCATTTCTGAACGAAATAGATGACTTTTTTTTTTTCAACTTTTGATTTAGATTCAAATTGATTTTTGCTCACCAATATGAAATGATTTGTCAAAATTTAATAATTAATGTTTTCAAATATTTTATTATTCATCAGTTTATTATAATTGTATAGTTTTAGGTATTATTGTTGACTATACTTCCCTATACCAGAACTTGATTCTGACTGGAAGTACCATTTTCAATAAATAAATAAATAAATATCTCAATTCGTGAGAAAAGTTATCAGCTCTTATTATCTCCAAATGATTGTTTCTAATTTTTGGCGAAGGCACAGGGCTTCGTCTATAAAAATTCCATATTTCGAAAAATAGTCCACCAATTTAGTTTTTGTTTCCACATGATGATAGTATGAAAAACAATAAATTCTGAGAGTAACTTCTTCAACCTACTGTATAAGTCCACGTTGTCTCACAGTGGAGTGAAGTAGTTCATATAGTGATAATACTCCAATTCGTCTCCACAAAGTTTGATATAATCAAATCATAAATGGAAAGAGTACATGTTTCGGATCTGTATAGTATCCATCATCAGACGATTGAGAAATCATTCTCCAAAGACCAAAGCAACAATAATAGGGTATCAACGGTAAAATATGGTAATAGGTGCTCACGTGGAGCAGAAAACATTTTTTGGAATCACATGAATTTAAAGTTTGAATTAGGTAAATATGTCTTGCATGAACTCTGGATCTTATTATATCAAGCACATCCATGAATTGTTTATGAAGAGATATTAAAATGGCTCAACCATTCATTTTGTTTGATTCGAAATAACAAGATATTGATTCAATCAAATATTCAGTTGATTCAATGAGATATTTGGTTGATTCAAAGAAATATTCGGTTGATTTAATGGATTATTTGGTTGATTCAATGAATTATTTGGTTGATTCAATGAAATATTTGGTTAATTCAATGAAATATTTTGTTGATTCAATCAAATATTTCGTTGATTCAAGAGAAACTGTATTTTCATTCGACAAATTGTTTTGTCGAACCAAATTCAGTAATTCGGGAGTTTTCTGAAATTTCACATCAATAGAATGAACTAAACTAGAAAACTAGTCGACTACTAGCATAGATTCCCAGTCTTTACTTCTCTTCAGACGAATCAGGCTTCACGTATATAATGAATTCGAGGCAGGCATAGACGAGGCGAAACGATCGCCATCTATAGGCGAAAATCCAACTTGATGTAGAATGAACAAAATATTTCATTGATATTACATATTTCGTTGCTCTATTCAAGCAAATGATCCGTTCGAAACGAGTTCATTGTGACATCGGAATGAGAAAACATATATGTTGTTTCAAAGATATATTCTCATCAAAATGATCATTATTTCATCAAATCAACTAAATGTTGATAGTTGAATCAACATCGACATCATTTTAGATAGACATAATTTGTTTTTGAGAAAACCATATATTATGTTGATGGAATTGATATTATACTGTAGATTCAATTAGACTACATACTTGATTTGAACAAGCTACTTCCATGAAATAATCATGTAACTGATTGATTACACAAAAAATTGCTCAGTCCAACAAAAATAATTCAAGCATAAATAATTTGTTGATTTTTTTTTCGTGTACCCGAACGCTCAGGTTAGTTTTCAGTAATCTTTGCTTTCGACTTCCAGATGTGACGTCTCAATCGATCAGCACTCTATACGAAAATAAAAAATAAATAAAAACACAAGGCGTCTTCCTGCTTTTTTGAAGCTCAGGAAGCCTAATGACTGGGACGTTGATGCACGGCATCTTGGAAACATCGGGGTGGAAATAAAAAAGCGCGATTGATGTCAATCGAAAACAGTTTTGTCGTTGAAAAAGTGTCTCGTTATATTCCGTTTGTTACGAATGGAGACAGGTCGATAGGAAGCAGCGTCGACACAGCACTATTAGTCTATGCTCGACATAGAAAAAACAGTGGCAGCACGTGAATATTTATTGAAAGAATAAATGAATATAGTCTGTATTCTTTTCATGAAAACAAAATAATTTAGTATGAAGAGGTTTTAACTTTGATTCATTCCTCATCAGCGAAACATTTTGGTATTTCGCCAAAGCTGTAGGAAGAAACTTCACTTCCAGCTCGTTTCCTCCTCCAACCAAGGAAGATGGAACACTAGCCACAACTGCACAGGAGAGAGCCAACATTTTTGCGCATTTATTTGCTGGAGATTCCACTCTGGATTCATCGGGAAAACAACTTCCAAACATAACGCCAATTGACAATCATACGCCAACGTAGGTACTCTAAGAAAGATTTTATTGGGTCTCAACACCAACAAAGCTTATGACTCCGACGGAATCCCACCAATTGTTCTCAAGAAATGTGCTCTCAAACGAACACCTGTTCTCTGCAAGTTGTTCAGTTACTCTTACAAATTGGGGATATTCCCTTCCAACTGGAAAATTGCAAGAGTACAACCAGTTCCTAAAATAGGACAAAAGACCCTATCCAGCAACTACAGACCGATCGTACTGCTATCAACGATAGGCAATATGGCTTCCGTCATCAGAGATCAACTAGTGACCTGCTCGCTTACGTCTCACATATATGGCAGCAAGCTATTGAAAAATATGGTGAAACCCGAGGTAAAACCAGTGACACTGGTTTTCTCTCAAACAGGTATCTTAATGTAGTGGTCGACGGAGTTTCATATGACTCTCTCACCATAGATGCTGGTGTTCCGCAAGGATCAATTCTAGCACCAACACTACTCCATATCAACGATTTGTTCAAAGCAACTTCATGTCCAGTACCGCCTTCTCTTCCAAGTCTCCAATACCAGCCAGGCAAATCAGAAACAAACGAGGGAGACATGTTGACAACATAAATATGGACTTGGCAACAATTCTCGAATGGGGATTCAATAACTTGGTAGATTTCAATGCAAACAAAACACAAGCATGCCTTTTCTCAAGAAAAGCTGATCTCACTGTGCCCAACATAAGCTTGTCAGGAGTAACCATACCTTCAAAGACATCCATTTCGATGCTTGGTATTACTATCAGCAATAACATTTCTTGGGAAAATTTGAATCCCAAAAACTTGGTTTTCTGTTTCGGACCAGGAGCTATTTCACTTCCAGTCAGCTGCTTATGATCTATAAGGCACAGATCTGACCCCTGGAATACTGTTCCCATATTTGGAGTGCAGCACCCAAACATACCCTGAAACTGTTGGATTCTGTTCAAAAAATGGCAATTCGTCTCGTGGGTGATGCCTCGGTCACAAACTCACTAACATCTCTGGAACAGCGAAGAAAAGTTGGCGATCTGGCTCTATTTTATAGATATTTTCATGGACAATGGCTCTTCTGAAATATCCCTGCGAGATTAACCCGTCGAGTCGATGCTTCGTTGTCACTTTGGAGACCTGCAGAACATCTCTTTCCAAACACTCGTTCATCCAACGAACAGCGAGGCTCTGGAACACATTGACAAGGGAGGTGTTCCCGAGACATATAACTTCTATAAATTTAAGAAGAACACCAATTCCCACCTCATTTCCCTTGTTCTTACGAGGTTCTCTCTCTGAACATTACAGGATATCCCTTTTCGTGGGAACCAGAACATAAAAAGAGGTTAAGATCATCCCAGAGATTGAATAGTTATTTATACACCAAGGTATTACCCAGGAAACAAGATTATATCCCGAGCGAGATCCCGAGGCTTCAGCCTCGCACTGTTTTACCACTACCCAAACGGATTTTTAACACCTCGACACGTGTTTCGCTAACTATGTTAGCATCTTCAGGAGGAGATTAAAACTGATTAATCTACTTTAATCTTTTTCTGAAGATGCTAACATAGTTAGCGTGTAATGTTTTAACGTTGGTACTATTT
The DNA here is from genome assembly GCA_918026855.4 of Phaedon cochleariae. NCBI lineage: Eukaryota > Metazoa > Arthropoda > Insecta > Coleoptera > Chrysomelidae > Phaedon > Phaedon cochleariae. Next base: position 32,290,391 of record OU896722.1, on the reverse strand, counting down.
GTCGTGAATGAATTATGATTATAGCTTATTGATACTTTAGCCCTCGCTTGAGCCGAGTATATTTTCAATATGAAAAAGAAAAAATTAGAACAAAAAAGTGATGGGATGATAGCAGAGAATTCTGAAGAATATTTCCCGAAGAAGTATCTATAAAAATGGTGTTTCAATGATGTCAAAAAATGATGAGTATGTTTGATGGTAAACCCCAAAATATATTTGAAAGTATTAAATGTTTTTATTTATAACCTCCCTGTATATAAGATTTCATGGTGTCAAAATTCAGTATGGAAGGAGACTGAGAAAGTCCCAAAATTTCATTGATGTTATTGAGTAATCTCGATGGTAGTTTTGAAAACACTTGTCATTGAAATTTTGAGTCAAATCGAATTTTTATTGTTTCCTCAAAAATTAAGCTAGAGACAAAAATCACACAGGGGATAAACAAAGTTGTTATTTCAACAGTTCATTCTGATAAAAATATGAAACTCCGAAAAACCGGTGGCCCCACTGTGACGCTACTGGAAATATTATTCCGAATCAAATTGCACTAGAAGAAGCTCCATATTACTATTAACAAATCCACAACGTTTTATTGAAATTGATGAAAAGACAATTGAGAAATGAATAGAAAAAAGATCTTTCATGTAAATATTAATACCCACCCTGTATCTCGAAAACGAAGCAAGTAAGGACATAATGAACGTTATTTCCGAAAATATCACAAGGAATCACTTCTTGAATTTTTTTGGTGTTATTCAGATACACCCTGTATAACTTTATTATAATGAACTAGTTCATCTGTGCATGGAACTCAAAATGATAGCAGCAGTAAACTGATACAGGATTATGATGGCCTTGCCACTTAGGTATTTGAGAAATCTCTGATGCAGAGCTGTGCCACAGCTAGCGTGATATGAGCACATCAACATTTTTAGATTCGAGTATTCACGATTTACGATCTTCCCATTAGTGAAGGTAAAAAATGCCGTGTCAACATCTTGATGAACAACAGATTAAATTAATTAAAATTTGGAGTTACTCTTCAAATATCAACGATGTTGGAAAAAAATTCAATATACGCCAACCATATACAGTCTGTCCAAGATAAGGTTGAACAGCATGGGGATCTCGGAAACGGTAGGAGATACGAAGTCGCTTAAATGGGGAAAAAGTTGCGCATTCAGAGGCTCATATCAAGAGCCTTCGAAAATTTTGAAAATTATTTTTAGTTTTTGAGTTATATCGAAAAAGGTGAATTTTTGGAATTTCTATTTTATTTTTTTTCTCCGTTATTATCAGAGATACAGAAAAACTGAAAATACTTTTTCATTGCAACTTTTGATGAGGTTTAACGTAGTGATACCGATTTTTTTATGCGACGTTTCGTATTCGTGGAACCATCATCAACTTTTGTTTTTTAAATACGGTCCTGATAATTTTTTCGCAGATTCTAAAAGGTTTTTTTATTCTGAATTCGACAATGTACTATACAAGGTGATTCGAATGTGTTTCGACCTATTTCTATCCATCATCAATGTTTTTTCGAACTTCCAAAAAAAAAAAAGCCATCAGTTCCACTTATTTCTTATCATTTAGTGTCAAACTTGAAAAATATTTCACTACATCATTCGATCAATGCAGCGTTTAAAATTGTTGATGAATTCTTACACGAATTACTTTAACAACTTAACTTTGACAATACCTACAGAGACATTCATAACAAATGTTCAAAATGATAACCATTATTTTCTGAACAAAGATATCCTCTTCTCACAGTTGTTTCTAAGACATTGCTAAGCATTTCTGGGGTTATTCTATTGAATGCTTCGAAGACACTGTCCCTTAGTTCTTCTTCATCCTCAAAGTTATTTGCGTGTACAAAGTTCGATATATCCCCTAAGAAAAAATCCAGCTGTGTTAAATCAGGCGACCGCGCCGGCCAAGGGATAAAAACGCACGGACTTCTCTGGAATTATGTATCGGAGCGCCATCTTGTTGAAACCAACAGAGTTCTGAACTTCTGCAATCGGTAAATCATCCAGAGCTTCCTCAAGATGATTCTCAAGCGAATTTCTATAACGTTCGGAAGTCTGTGTTTCATGGTAAATAGAAGGAACAATAATTCGTGTACCAAATATTGCAACCCACATATTAAAGCCGAAACGGTGTTGGTGTCTCGCTGTAATGTATAAATGTTCATTTTCTCGTGAACAATAATGTGTATTTTTTCTATCGAAGCTACCATGATTAGTGACCATGCTTTCATCAGTCCAGATGATTGTTCGAAAGAAATCTGCAAAATTTCAACATTTCCTGGTATACCACTCCCAGGATGTCTTGCGCCTTTCGTCATCTCCTGGTTTTAGCGCTTGACATATTCTGAATTTGTATGGATGGAATTTTTGTTTCCGCAAAATGAAATGGGTTGTTGATTGAAACCAGTTGATGAGGTATTAGTGTGTTGACTAATTTTCCTTCAAAATAAGTGGAACTGATGGCATTTTTCCTTTGGAGTTTCGAAAAAACATTGATGATGGATGGAAATAGGTCGAAACACAAATGAACCACCTTGTATAATACATGGTTGAATTCAGAATAAAAAAACCTTTTAGAATCTGTGAAAAAATTATCAGGACCGTATTTAAAACACAAAAGTTGATGATGGTTCCACGAATACGAAACGTCGCATGAAAAAATCGGTATCACCACGTTGACCGTCATCAAAAGTTGCTATGAAAAAGTATTCTCAGTTTTGCTGTATCTCCAATAATAACGGAGAAAAAAAATAAAATAGAAATTCCAAAAATTCACTTTTTTCGATATAACTCAAAAACTAAAAATAATTTTCAAAATTTTCGAAGGCTCTTGATATGAGCCTCCGGATGCGCAACTTTTTCCCCATTTAACCGATTTCGTATCTCTTACCGTTTTCGAGATCCCCATGCTGTTCAACCTTATCTTGGACAGACTGTATAAGGAAAACATAGTTTTGATGATAATTTCAAAATTCTACATGTAGAAAATAAAGGAATAAAACCCAATCATTTTGGATCATTAGAAATCAACAAACTTGAAAATTCTAAAATTTTTCTTAATAAATATGTATTTGGTGTGGAAATCTGATCGTTTGTGTAGTTTTTTACAAAGTGTTAGTATTGTTCGTAAGCTTGTTAACTATCCCATTTTTGCTACATATTTTTCAAAAAAAACCTGTGGCTTTGCTGCCTTCGGGCGAACTCAGCAAAGAGTGATACACCCTGTATAAAATATTATTTGTTTTTTCTTTCAAGGAGAACATTTTCCAGAAAGCATCAGGAAAGTAATCAGTTTTGAAGTAAATTCACAAATTTGTATTTCAGTGATATTCTCGAACATTCCAATAATTTCGTTCATGAGAATTATAGTTCATATCAAATATCCTGACTGGTTCGAATAAATTATTATTCTGCATAATAATTACTGCTTTATATGCTGAATATAATTATGAAACAGATAACTAGAAATCAATTCATGGTAATGAATGTACTCACTTTGATGAGTATATTTCTCGGTATATTTATATCTATGCCTCAGTCATATTTTTATCACCAAATGAATCATGTGAAATTTGAAATAAACATACACTCACCAGACAGAGAACATGTGATGAAACGAATCTATCCAGAAAAATGTGTGTAAGAATACCAAAATAATGATATTCTTCAATATAATTATTGAAGACTCGTCACCACTAAAATATCCTTGCACTAATAGCTATCAACATAGGCCTTCGAAATGTTATCTATTCTTACAAAAAATATTTTTTGAAGTAGATTTATGCAGCATCATTCAACAATAATTATCGAGTAACATTCATCATTTAACAAGTAGCAATTAAAAGTTGAACTTCCTGTTTTCAATGAAGGTGTCTCTTCCAGATCATAAAACATTTTGAAATTTGAAATCTTAGCTCAAGTAAATTGTAAACAACGAATTCGTAAGGTTATTTCTTTGATAGTCCTGATTTAGGGCATGTGCGCTTGTTTGAGAGTGTATTCATATTTAATTATTTATTGTACATTTGGCATCAGCGCCTTGTATGCATTGCTGTGCCACCCCCAAACATGTCGACAAGAGAGTACTGAGACATTCATCGTCGGTACTTGGTGAGCAAGCAATGCTTTTGCTAATTTGTTGATAAAAGCCTTTCTAAACCTATTTTTTTTCACTACATTTCTACAATTCCATCAAGTACTGACAGCAATTTACTATTTACACAAACATTTGATCCGGCTCGAAGGACCAAATGTTTGTGTAAATAGTAAATTGCTGTCAGTACTTGATGGAACTTCTTTATTCATGAAAATATTCAAATAGAAATTTCACATTCCCATTGCAGTTTTTCAAAGTGATTTCGAAAAAAATATGAAATTTATACCAACTCTTCTAGAATTTGAGATATATCAGCACCAACTTTAGTTTTTCAAATGTAGGTCATAGCTCTCTATGACTTAGTTACGAATAACTTTTTTTTCTCTTACAAATGATGTGTCGCAGTAATAGTTTTGTGTTGATAACAACGGAGTTATCGTCATTTATACAAAAAAAAATTATTTGGATGCCGCCATCTGGAATTTAAAAATTTTAACATAAAAATCAGGATCTCCGACCTCAAAAACCCCCACTTACCAATTTTGAATGGAATCGGACCAAATCTTGTCCGCCATCTTGGAGCAGCCATTTTTTTTTTAATTTCAACAAAAATTCCATTACTCCGATTAACTTGAAATTTGGCAGGTGTTCATAATTTCGGTGACAATACATCATGGAATTTTTGTTGAAATTAAAAAAAATGGCTGCTCCAAAATGGCGGACGAGATTTGGTCCGATTCCATTCAAAATTGGTGAGTGGGGGTTCTTGAGGTCGGAGATCATGATTTTTTTGTTAAAATTTATAAATTCAAGATGGCTGCCTCCAAATAATTTTTTGTTTTTGTTTAAATGACGATAACTCCGTTGTTATCAACACAAAACTATTACTGCGACACATCATCTGTAAGAGAAAAAAAAGTTATTCGTAACTAAGTCATAGTGAGCTATGACCTACATTTGAAAACTTAAAGTTGGTGCTGATATCTCAAATTCTAGAAGAGTTGGTATAAATTTCATATTTTTTTCGAAATCACTTCGAAAAGCTGCCATGAGAATGTGAAATTCCTATTTGAATATTTTCATAAATAAAGAAGTTACGGAGGAGACATAAAAATGATCAAAATCTGTTTTTTGCGTATAAAACAAAAACGAATAGATTTTATCAAAATATTGTTTCACATTATAGTTGGCCTTGACAAACTCCACATTTGGTGTCATTTAACCGACCTCGTATCTCTCACCGTTAAAAAGATACCCATGGTGAGTGAGCATGGTAAGTGGGACACACTGTATAGGTACTTACGAGGGTACTTACATCTTGATCAAATATTGTTTGTGCATATGTTGATGAGGTAATCCAAATATGGGCGCTGCCTTCCAAAATCAACATAAGATAGCACAATTACCCGAATTAGCTCATCCTCCGTAAATCAAATTACCATGAAATAGATTGTGAGCCAAATAAACATATTTCATGAAGCCCTGCAATATCCAATTTCGTAAAATATCCATAAATCTGGCATGATGGAGGTAAGTCGGAATTGAAAATGTCGCTGATTGTGTTTTATTATATGATCGTGACTGTCAAAATCCAGTCATGACACAATAATTATACAGATAATGCCCTGAGTTATTACGATGAACTCACGAATGGTTATATTTCCATATACAGAGTGTCCCATATTAACGAGGAAATACAAAAAACGCACATTCCTGGTGGATTTCATTTTTTTATGATTTTATTAATTAAACATCAAACACTATTCTCAAACTACCTTGTATCATAGAAACTGCCAGTTTAATTCGTCTTTCGTATTGCCTTGAATAATGTTCTGTTTCGTTAATTCGTTGATAATCTACCCTGTTGAATAGACATCACGATGCATGTAAAACCGACTAGATTGTGAAAATTCACAATTTTTTCGCATGGAATTCCATTCATTGAGCCTCATTTTTCTTGGAACTAACTGAAACGTTTTCTGACTGCCATTGTCGATAGGATATAAATGGGAATAATACACAATGCATCCATTGTTGAATGCTGTAGCCAAGGCTGAGTTATAAATGACGTTTTTCTGACCCTCGCTATTACCTTCTGTTATCATTATTTGTATTATGAGAGATATCGGATTTTAATATAAGATTTAGGCCGTACCCAGAAGTCTCTGAATTTTTTACAAATCTTCGTTGGTTCGTTATGAATTTCTCGGAATTTCCTTCTCTCCTCCTTGAGTTCAATATTTTTTTCGCCTACAAAATAGCTATAATCTCATGTTCATAAATGCGCTGATTGAACGTTCGACCTGTCTGACCGATATATGTATACCTTAGAGCAAGATCCACAAACAACACGTTGGGAAGGTTCATCAAAAATAATAAAGACGAAACTTCTAAATTCGAAAAATCAGGGGTAGGGAGATCGGTGTCAATTGTAACAAAATCTGGTTTTAATTTTATGGGGAGTGTAATCTACAATGGAATGACCAGAAAAAAATTGAGTGTATGATCAGATGTCTGGGGATGAGAATGGCTCATACACATTTGGTTAAAAAACTGTAATTGAAGCAAAAAATAATTGTTTCTGACCTGAAACACCATGGTACTATCGACACCGTAAAGGTGTCGAATGTAACACGTGCTGTGTCAATTGTAACAACCATTATGTTGGTTGATAGTAATACAATTTCAACAAACTTAAAATGTATTTTCAATTAAAATAAGAAGTCAGAGATGGCAAAATATTCAAGAAAATGTAAAGGTAACATATATTTATATTTTCTAAAATCGAGGAATCAGTCAGATTCACAATTCTTGCAAATGAACAGCGGATCATTATTGGCACAAGAAGAGTGAGCCCACTCTTTGCACAGCCTACATTGCAGCCAATCTTCTCTGCTCTTGGTATAAGGGCCACAACATACGAGACAAATGGACTCATCATCATCAGTCGAATAATCTGATGATGATACTTTTTCTTCAGAGAATTTCGTCTTCTTTGGTTTTATTTCAGGTTTTTTTGTCTTCTTAGACAAATTCATATTTTTCTTGACAGCAGAAATCATTTTTTTATTATATGCCTCTTCGATGATTAATTTTTCTGGTGTGTCAGTATATATTGCTGTCTTCCCTCTTTGTCTGCTACTGGTGGTTTTTGGTTTCTTTTATCACTCTCATTGCTGCCTGTTCATACTGTTCTTGGGGAATCTCTCCTCTGTGCGTTGATTTTGGTCTAGGTTTCACCATATTATTGATGTTCAATGTCCCCTGAAGAAGAATATACCTCTGTGTGTCAATTGTAACACGTTACAATCGACACCTTCGGCTTTGTTACAATCGACACCACCAGACACTCATATTCATACCAATATGATTGACAGATTTAACCTCAAAATTATCTTTCGAAATTACCTTGATTCATACATGCAAATATACTGTTTTCGACGTGATATACAAAAAATAAATCGAAATGAGAATAGGGAAGATATTAACTGATTATGAAATCATGAAATACTTACGTTTTGCACTGGAATCTGAATTATTTATTTAAAAAACACTGGACCTTGCAAAAACGAACAAGACACCTTTGCCGTTTGAGCCGACCGTTGACTACTGTCTGGGTGTAGTGAAATTTTGAACATATTTTGATAGATGGCGCTTTAATCTCCAATGTTACAATTGACACCTGTTACAATTGACACCGATCTCCCTATACAAACTCAACTGTGGATCTTGCCCTAAGGTATATATCGGTCAGACAGGTCGTACGTTTAATCAGCGCATTCATGAACATAAGATGATCTACAATCTACAAACAAATTCAACATACGCCAATAATATATTAGAAGAAAACCATAGTTTTGATGATAATTTCGAAATTCTACACGTAGAAAATAAAGGGATAAAACTCAATCGTTTTGAATCTTTAGTAATCATCAATCTCAAAGATTCTAACAGTTTACTTAACTATCAACTAGACCTCAACAGTTCACCACTGTTGAATTTGGTTCCTTAGTAGGTAATAGTATTTGCTATAAACTCTTTCAAGTTAATCCGACCCAAATAAACTTAGCAGAACCCTCGGCAGAACCACTTCAATATTTCGGATTTGTAATAGTACTATAATTTGTTACTAATTTAGTACCAATTTATTATTATATTCGCAAATTTATTACTCTTCATTAAACAGAAAAAACCAATGGCTCTGCTAGCTTTATGTCAACCTAGCAGAACCATAGCTGAAAATTTAATGTTTTGAAAATTTTAAATATACCATAATTTATAACTATTTTATTACTAACTTATAACTATAATCACGAATTTTTCACTCATCATTTCAAGGAAAAAAAACGACGATTTGTCTATCTCGATTTCAACCTAGCAGAACCAAAACTTAAATCACAGGTTTTTTGAAATTCTGTTGTATCATCGATAAGTTACTAATTTATTACTAATTTATTATCACATTCGCAAATTTCTAACACTTCATTCAACAGGGAAAACCAACGGCTCTGCTAGCTTTCTGTCAACCCAGCAGAGCCATAGCTAAACAATTATTATTCTGAAAACTTCAAATATACCATAATTTATAACTATTTCATTACTAACTCATAACTATTATCACGAATTTTTTACTAATCATTTCATGAAAAAAACGACGATCTCGATCTCAACCTAGCAGAACCAAAACTCAAATCACATGTTTTTTGAAATTCTGTTGAATCATCAACAAGTTAGTAATTCATTACTAATTTATTACCCACACATACGCAAATTCTTAACACTTCATTTGACAGGAAAAATCAACGGCTCTGCTAACTTCATGTCGACCTCTAACCCAACCATAGCTGAAAATTTACTATTTCGAAAACTTCAAGTATATACCTTAATTTATAACTATTTTATTACTAGCTTATAACTATAATCACGAATTTTTTACTCATCATTCCAAGGAAAAAAAACGCCGATTATTTTATCTCGATCTCAACCTAGCGGAGCCGAAACTCATATCACAAGTTTTTTTAAATTCCATGGAGACCTCCATTAGTTACTAATTTATTAATAACTAGCTGTAATAAATTAGTAACTCATCGATGATACAACAGAATTTCAAAAAACATGTGATTTGAGTTTTGGTTCTGCTAGGTTGAGATCGAGATAGACAAATCGTCGTTTTTTTTCCTTGAAATCATGAGTGAAAAATTCGTGATTATGGTAATGAGTTAGTAATAAAATAGTTATAAATTATGGTGTATTTAAAATTTTCGAAATATTAAATTTTCAGCTATGGTTCTGCTAGGTTGACATAAAGCTAGCAGAGCCGTTGGTTTTTTTTGTTCAATGAAGAGTAATAATTTTGCGAATATGATAATAAATTAGTACTAAATTAGTAACAAATTATGGTACTATTGCGAAACCAAAATATTGAAGTGGTTCTGCTAAGTTTATTGGGGTGTTAATCCGTTACACCGTATTTTGATCTATATATATTGTGCCTATTTTCCTTAAGGTTTATCGAACCTTTAAACGGGTAATTCTAATTCATCAGGCTGAGATAGTAGGATATAAAAAAATTAAGAAAGCCAAGGTTGGTTTAGTTATCGTTTGTGAAGTTTTTACATTTGAAATTGAGTATTCTCAATTTGAGAATTATTAATCCCAATATGTCCCTTTTTGACGAGAAGATGAATAACAAAATATATCCCACAATAATTGAAAAATGTTCAGAAAAAAGCTTGAAAATATTGTTATTTTATTATTTTTCCGTCGACCTTGTCTTAACGACTAAGTTTAATGTATATGAAATCGTTTATTAATGACCCCTATTAATGAACGATTTGTCTATTAATACACGATTGTTTTATAGGCTACCAAACATACACCGCGTGCATTCATTGTTTATGCTATAACTTACGGAATCTGCATTTAAATCGAAAATATGGATTTCATCGAAGATTTTCTGTTAACGGGTTCGCTTTTCCAAGTTTCTGACACGATTTCAATCCCTGTTTTCTAACACAAGGAATTTATTTTCTATGTTGATCATTTCAAATGTCAAATGTCACTAATGTCAGTGATAAGGCTACTGGGTGATTCTTAGCAGTTTCCAGATGAATGATGAATTCGCGAACCAAGTTTTCTTCATAGCAGGAGAAATATAGTCGACGGAAAAATTATGTTACCAACTTGTATATTAAAAGGCGATTAATGATCTCGAACATTAACGCGCACGCTTCGCTCGCACGTTAAAATATCCCGATCATTAATCGCCCTCATTAATAAATTATTTGGTTAAATAACTATAAATGATTCAGCAATATTTCTTAGTAAAATGGCTATAATCTTGCGGTTGTTATTACTTTTATAATCGTCATGATTTGTTCTACTTTGATTACACATTTCAAAACCGAAAGTAAGATACTTCCTTTAGCTATGCAACTATTTCCTTATAGTCTGTAATGTGGTTTTTCTGTTTATACTTCCTACTGTTATCCCATTAATGGTAATAAATACGTCTGACAGTAAAGGAAACCGTGGTATGGCTTCCATTCTTGCACAAAACTGACACCTGCACAATCGATAATCGCACAACAACCCCTTTCAAAGGGAATCATCCCTTCAGTCAAGGGATGCGCTCGCAGTAATCCTTAGCCAGACTATTGTTTCATTCTTATTTGAATAAAACACTCAATATAAGAGAAAATGTGATAGTATATTATTCAACGAGCGCATAATGATTACCCACGATGATGAAAGTTGCAGTATGAGTGGGTAATAGTCATTATGTGCGACTAAAATACTATACTTTATCTACAACTATTCAAATATCAAAGCAACTCTGAGAGTTCAGAAATATATAATTATTATTATATCGAAAACTTATAAACAGAAATTTCAATCAGCGAACAGCTTATAACTTATTTCAATAATTTTGTTTGTGAAAATGAGTATGATGAACAATGTTGGGTCTAACTTTTGTTAACAGGAAAAATGTCGTGCAATCACATATCAGTCAGTCTTACCAGGTATTATATGCCATTTCACTTTTCAGTTGTAAAATGAATCATACTACTTATTGCAGAATTGCAGATTATTCATGAACCTGCTTCCGCTGTAGTCTCGGCTGTGGTATTCCCCCACCGCGATGATTAATTGTAGTACCTTGTCTCTATACCTTTTCAACTTCAATTTCGGAATCGGTGAGTTATATTTCGGAAAAAGTAATCTCGATTTCAGAATTGGTTAGTTCGATTTCAGGAATGGTACACTCAATTTCAGAATCGGTGAGATGAATTTCAGAAAAAGTCCATTCAATTTCAGAAATGGTGAGTTGTATTTCAGAATTATTATTGGTAGGTTCAATTTCACGAGATGAAATCTTTTTATATGTTTGAAAGGTTTTTAATTGCAAAAGAGAAGATTGTTTACAGTGGATGAACGGTGTTTGAGAGCCCTATGTTGAATCAGATTGAACATATATGGGGTGCCATCAAGTCAGAAGTGAAGAGCTTCTTGCAAGAGCATCGCCAAAGGGTCATAGCTGGAGATCCGAACAGATTGCTCAACCAGATAGAATTCTGCGATGTCGTGAGGAATGTGCAGATCATTCAATGAAAGTGATAACACCTCAAATGTGTTTGCATTCTCATAATCATATGCAACGCTATTATCTTCCAGCGATTCGGATGGAAGGCATTTGTGGATCAAATTGAGATTATAATTATGTTATTGAATTGTTTTTGACAAGTTGTATATTGTGAATATGGTTTTTTAATCTCACATACAATTGGAAACATTTCGAACAAATATAAGGATTTTTTTTCTGAAATTGAACCTACCAATTCTGAAATACAACTTACCATTCCTGAAATTCGAGCTGAAATTGAATGGACTTCTTCTGAAATTCATCTCACCGATTCTGAAATTGAGTTCACCATTTCTGAAATCGAACTAACCAATTCTGAAATCGAGATTACTTTTTCCGAAATTGAAGTTGAAAAGGTATAGTAGAACGAATACCCCAGCGAATACCTATACCTAGTTGAATTTGCAATGTATGAATGACTCCATAGTTGTCTCGATAGTTGTAGATAAAGTTTGCTTGTACCCCGACTGACTGAACTCCCTGATATTTCCTATTTTTTCATAATATAATACAGTCGATAAACTATTCAATACCTAAATATAATTCTAGATTTCCGATTCGAAATTTGCTGCCTTCATTCGACTCGTTTCAGCAAGAACATTTACTAAGAGACATCTTCTATTTCTATTCTGAACCCGTATGCGTTTTATTTTATTGAAGTCTTCCATGAAATATTCAACAAGCAGTAAAAAGGCCATCATTCTACTCCTAACCTAGTGCAACACAATACTTCAGTCTAAACGACTAGTAAAAAAATATAATGTTCCTCACAGAAACACAAACACCAGTATCACTGTTCATCTCCCCAAAATGGTGGAAATATATTTTGAAACTAGCGCTGCTTGAATAATTCACAAGGTTCCGTTATATTTCAATGAATTTCTCATCGATTCCATTTCCTTTTATGTTTTCGGGACATGAAAACATTTGAGGAAATATCGCCGGAATATTTATCAGAACACGTATACAATATAGAGATAACAGCGGGGGATAAGAGTTGGGGTCAGAGGGATGAATTTCCTTAGACAGAACATTAGGTCCAGATGGTTACACATCATGTCGGGAGAATTTTTCTTGCTAGTCTCAGAAAAGGCACGCAAAAAATGCTAGCTAAGGTTTTTACTCATTCACCCTAAGAATGAATAGTATATTGTTGTCATCGAATGACTATAGCATTATAGAGACAATGTCTCACTTTAAATGAAAACTTTTTTATTCCATTTACTATATTGAGAAGGAATATTCTCAGATATAACTATGAACATGAAAAAATGGATATACCGGATGTCAACGAATCTATTAGACAAGTCATAACTTCTAGACCATTAGGTGTATCAAAATGAGATTTGGTATAGGTAAATGCGGGTAAATGGTATGTGAAGAGGAGAGTTTTCACATATTTTTCACTTTCCGGGCACTTCCGGTTTCACCGGAAATGGCTCCAGTTCTAAATTTTTAAATGGAACACCCTGTATATTGTAACATTTTTGGATTTATGAGACAATTCTAGATCAGAATGTGACATTTTGATCCTATCGCAAATAAATTAGTATCGTTAGATTCGTCAAAATATTCTTTTTTCGGAAAGTGCTTGCCATTTGAAAAATAATAGTTAGACACGAAAATGTAATTTTGCCAACTTGTATTATTCATATCTAACATACTTGTCACTAAAACTTCGCGATTGTAATTTTCTGATATCACCTGAGGTCCTTAGATTAGTTTACTTCCGATCATGGCCACCGAGATGTAATTTCAAAAGTGACTCCGAAAAAATTAAGTAGGCATAAAAACTTTCGAAAATGTCAACAGTATAATATCAATTTCATCAACAAAATATGGTTTTCTCAAAACAAATTATATGTCGATCCAAAATAATGTCGATGTTGATTCAATTATAAACATTTTGCTTTTGGGTGTATGATAAATTGACATTCAACATACAGGGCGTGGAAATGAATTCTGAAATTGAGACTCTATCACGAATCTGCGATTAGAGGTCTATAAAAATCACAAGTTTCCATCGTTCAAGTTTGAACCCCCTGATTGGGTATGAAAGTGTTGAAAAGGAATATTCTCAGATAAATTATGAACATACAAAAAAGGATATATATTGATATAAAGCAATACATTGAGAATTCGCATTCTCTATGTGATGAGAATATTTACTCTTTTTCAGTTAATTCAATAGAAAACAACTACTTTCCTGGCTATATGCCACGACGAACATTGAATTATATCTATTGAACACACACGAAAAGAGTTTGAAAATAAAATATAAAAATTTTCTGAAATTGAGAATTTGCATTCTCCTTCAGACAGAAATATGTATATACACACATCATTCTGAATATTCAACAGAAAACAACTACTTTCCTGGCTATTTGCCACGTCGAACATTGAATTATATCCGAGATTATATCTGATGAACATTCAAAAGGAGAACATGAAAAATAAAGAATAAAATCCTCCGAAATTGAGAATTGACATTCTTCTTCAAATCGGATGAATAATATGATGAATAATGATCTAGAAATATGACTTACCAATATATTCAGCATTGAAATGAAAATTGGAATGTATAGGAGAAGTATACTGGCATGAACTCTGATCTTGATGAGCTTGAAAACGTCCAAAAATAATCATTCATATCAGTGATATGGGAAATATTATCTCTCACACACAGGTTATATGACTTTATTGCAATGAACCCATTTCGGATCTCTGAATCCTCATCAGTAACCATGATGTCCACTTATTCTTACAGCCATTCTTCATGATATACACAATTTTCATCTCTATATAATACAACTAAAATCGAGTAAAACTATAACGAAATGACATCTGAGAAATTTGTTGACATTCTATTCCTGTCATTTGGACGTTTTTGCTTTTGGGTGTATGATAAATTGACATTCATCATACAGGGCGTGGAAATGAATTCTGAAATTGAGACTCTATCACGAATCTGCGATTAGAGGTCTATAAAAATCACAAGTTTCCATCGTTCAAGTTTGAACCCCCTGATTGGGTATGAAAGTGTTGAAAAGGAATATTCTCAGATAAATTATGAACATACAAAAAAGGATATATATTGATATAAAGCAATACATTGAGAATTCGCATTCTCTATGTGATGAGAATATTTACTCTTTTCCAGTTAATTCAATAGAAAACAACTACTTTCCTGGCTATATGCCACGACGAACATTGAATTATATCTATTGAACACACACGAAAAGAGTTTGAAAATAAAATATAAAAATTTTCTGAAATTGAGAATTTGCATTCTCCTTCAGACAAAAATATGTATATACACACATCATTCTGAATATTCAACAGAAAACAACTACTTTCCTGGCTATTTGCCACGTCGAACATTGAATTATATCTGATGAACATTTTTCATGTTCCCTTTTGAATGAATCAATTAATAATAATTGATAAGGTTTTCACTAAAAATACCATGTGTCTTTTTTAACAAGCTAGTTGAATTCAATCGCACGATGTTCTTTGAACATTATAGGGATTCTCTTTCGTGCGCTCCAAGCGATAAAAAAAAAATCGATGCAATTCCAAGAGATAATGACACTTGCTTCACTGGCCTTGATCAACCGGCTTTTATCAACGGGTTACGGATCGTATCACGTGACACAAAGAAGAAAACCAAGTAGAAGGCTACGATTTCATGTTTATACTCGAAAGATAATAGTCGCTACCTACATCAGGTCTTGCAATCTGTTTGGTCCGCTTCAAGAAAAATCGCATAACTGCTTGTGTCTCAGTATCGACATGATTCGATTATTTTCAGCAAATTATCAGATGCATCTCGAAAAATAATAGTACATTCTTCATTATTCTTTGTTCGTATATAAAGATGACTATCTATTAATCACCTGGTTGAATCACTTCAATATACAATAGCCATTATTTATTATTCTCTTCACGACTATTCAATTGGATCGCTTCTCTATTTGTAATACGAGGGATATTATTTACAAAGATAAACAGGTCAGGTTAATCACGAGTTTGCCAATTCAGCTCCTGTACTAGTGATGCAAGTAATACCAGAAAGTATTTTCTTTCAGATATGTAGGTATATGCAAGACTATGTATGTAATGTAGAGGTATCCAATTTCGTTTCAGTTCTCCTGAAACAAGTCGAGTCATGCTCAAAAAACTATGTTCTTCGGTTCATCAAGATAACGATGACTCGCCTAATCCATTCTTCGAAGCTGTTTCAATAGCCCTAACTGTATTTTCATCTTAATTCAATATCTCGCTCAATACAAATAAGGCAATGAAATCATGTTCATGTACTGACACTGAGAAAGTAATTTGGACAGCCTGAATATTTGGTTTGAACAAATTGAGTTCAGGGACATGAAGAAACCTATTGGGACGTTGTGGCGTCCTGTATAAAAAATATTTTCATAAATATTTAGCAAATAGTAAACATAAAACGAGGCCTATTCAAGCATGACAATTGATGAGAAAGGACAGTGGGGAACTATCGAGTAGCATCAAGGAAAAAAAGTTTATTGAGTTATAACGTTATAACCTACACTCGACCTAACCTTCACAAGGACGGTTAGTAGAAGAATACATCATGTGAGTCATTGAGTCTGTCGAGGAGTCTGTCTGTCTGATGTCTTATCTATGATAAGTGCTGAAGCATTCCCCAACATTGAACTGCTATGTAACAATTCACTTCATTCAGTTTCATGAACGTTAATGTGCTTCTAGCATCTTCCATATTGAGGCTTCAACTAGATTCTCAACAACATGAAGCTTCTTAGAAGAAACTCATATTCTCTTAAGGAATCAATGGATTGAAAGGACCCAGTGAAAGTCTGTTCAGATATCATCAGCTCAACGCTATCCCATTTTGTGAGGAGGATACCTCTTCAGCATCTTCCATCTTGCCAGAAGTTCTGTGAAGATTCCACTCGAGTAGAGTCCACTTCTAAGAATACTATCTAGAAACTACGAATCACTATACATACATGAAAACTATATCCATGGAGGCAATATTCTACATCGTTCATGAAAATCGTACCATGCTTAACTCGATGCTTAACTCGATGCTTGATGTCATTAAGCTAACACTATTTGATTTGCCAAAACGAATAGAGGGACTCAAGGAGAGACCTGATAGCAACAAACTATATAGAAGAATCCTCGGAAGAATCGAAAATGACATTCGGCCTCTTCTCTTAAAAGGCAGTTTGTAGAACGCTTTATATCTCTGATGAAGAAGGATCGGAAGTCTCATAATCGGTAGGTATTTAACTGGGTATCTCGCTGGGTATTCAAGTTCCATCACCCAAAGAATGAGATGTCTTCGCGATGTATCATTTTCTCTGTTGAATATTTAGTTCCTCGTTTAGTTCCATGTATACTGCTATGAAAGGATTTAGGAGAGCATCTAGCTCTCTAGTATGTGGAGTTCATGATCAGAAATAGAGTTCACCACTTCAGAGACCAAATAGCGATTACATCCATCTTTTGAAGTTTTACCAATGCTTTTACCAGCATGAGGTACATTTATTATACATACCAAGCAAGTATACCCTGAAGCTTCTCCCTTTGTATGTGACTACCGAGGTGACTACCGTGGACAAAAAAGCTTCTCTAACGATAAGTACTACCATTCAGCCGAGCATTCAGCCATTCAGCTCTCATCCTAATCTTTTGATGTATCACCGACATGCACGAGGCTCGTTTGATGATTTGTAAGTGTTAGATAAATATTTTGACCTCTTGTATGTCTAGGTCATGGAAAAGAAACCCTTGAAAACAATATGCTTCTTCTTCAAAGTCCCACCATAGCACTTACTTCATCCGAGACGTCATCTGTTGAAGCTCTGTGTGGAGTTGATGGATAAAAAGGGACTTTGAATAGCAAGAAGACCACCGAATAGCACCGTCTTTCGAAGCTTCACCAAAACCTTGAACAACATGAAGCTTGTAAATCAGCAAGCAAAACAAGACACCGACCTCACAGATCTCTGCATCCTCGAGCAGTTAGAGAAAAGCTATTAAATTCTCGGAGTATTCCAAGAAACCAGCAATCACGAAACACTATGAGTGTAAATTAATGAATACAACTTTTACAGAAACATAATTGCTGTACAGTAGGGATATGATTGCTAATAAACTATAAAGAAGATTCAGAAATTGAATTCAGCCACTTAGTAGGTAGTAAGTAGAAGTACGCTTGATATCACTAATGAAGAAGATTTGCCATTCGGAAATAGGTACTCAAGTTCGACCCGAACAATGAGTTGTCTGTGCAAGAGTATTTTGACTTCTATAGGATGAGTTCATGATCAAAAATAGTCCACCATTTCTAAGACCAAATACCGATAAACTACATCCTTTGAAGCTACACCAATATTTTCAACAGCATGAAGCTCATTTATTATAGTAAGCATCAAGTGTACCTTGAAGCTTCACCTCTTTTATGTGGAGTCCATCGACAATAATGGACCTACGACCATACTGCCTCTTTCATTATAATTCAGCTCCTGTTTTAATCTTCCGATGTTTCAACAACAAAGCTTGTTCGATTATGATTCTCCTGATCTGTGGAGTTCATAGACAAAGAATCCTTGTAAGCAATATGCATCGCAATATGCTTCCTCTTCAAAGACCAACTAGAGCTCTTAACTTCGTCTGCTCAAGCTCTACCAACATGTAGTGTGCTTATTATTATCAAGAAAGTAGTGTGTATAAAGTTCATGGATGAAAAGGAACTCTCAAAACCAAGAGGACCAATTAGCGCAAAATTTCGTCTTTCAAAGCATCAAGTGTACCTTGAAGCTTCTTCTCTTTTATGTGAAGTCCATCGACAATAATGGTTCTATGACCGTACTGCCTCTCTGGATATGATTCAGCACCTGTCTTAATCTTTTGATGTTTCAACAACAAAGCTTGTTCGATAATGACTTTCCTGACCTCTGGAGTTCATGGACAGAAAATTCCTTGAAGGCAATATGCTACCTCTTGATAGTCCAACTTCATCTGCTCAAGCTCTACCAACATGTAGATTAATTATTATTCTCGAAAAAGTAGTGTGTGGTTCATGAATGAAAGGAAGAAGAGGACCAATTAGCGCACAATTTCGTCTTTCGAAGCTTCACCAACACCTTGATCATTTGATCAGTGAGGTAAACACTGTTCATCAGCAAGGAAAACAATGTTTATCAGCAAAGATACCACCTGTTCGACCATATATCAACACAAAACTGACCTGCGTCGAATACGGTTGACAGCTCAACGCCACCCCATCCTGATCCAGCCTCTCCCTCAGCAATCCTTTGAGCCTCAACCTTGGGATCCTCACCAGCTCCGCCTTGCCCTCCTCATACTCGTCCAAACACCCCACTTCGACCTCCTCCTCCTCCTCCTTCTCAATCGAGACGTTCACTCGCACCTCCTTGTCCGAGGAGGACGTCGCACTCACCGAATCCTCACTCACCAAACACTCCTCGCCGCTCTCCTCCAGCGTGAAATACACCGAAGCGGCGCCCTCCTCCCTCAGAGACCTCACCGACCTCAGCAGTCTCGAGCGGTGACCGGCCTCCAGAACGCCGATGGCGTCCAGGTCCGGCTCGCCGATCTGCTTGCAGATCTCGAGGTCGTCGTAGCCGTTGTCGAGAAAGCCGGTCGCGTATCTGCCGAGGCGCAGCGAACGCAGCCATTCGGCGACGATGTTGCCGGACGCGGTCGATGACATGCTGTGGATGCGGCATGCGGACGCGGTCTGCAGGTCGGCCGTGGCGGGCCGTTGAGTCGGGCTTAGAGGGTATGTGCGGTGTTGCCACATGGCGGGAAATTTCCTGGATTGCGGGAAATTTGAGCGCATGCGGGGTTTTTGCGGAATAAGACATTTTGCGAAAGTAACACCTCCATTAAGCTAGCAGAACCACTTTGAGTTTTTGAATTTTTTTTTCCGTTATAATTTTAGGCTAATTTAGGGCTGATTTAGCTTCAGAAATACCAACAATTGTTCCTCCCTTGGCAGCCCCCGCGAGATCAACCCGTCGAGTTGAGGCTTCGCATCCATTCGTGGTCACTTTGGAGACCTGCAGAACATCTCCTTCCAAAGACTCGTTCATCCCACGAACAGCAAGGCCCTGGAACACATTGCCAAGGGAGGTGTTCCCCGAGGCATATAACCTCCAGAAATTTAAGAAGATCAATTCCTACCTTATTTTCCTTGGTTCTCACGATGTTCTCTGAACATTACTCATCTTTCCCTGATTTGAATATTTCATGACACCTGTCACTTTAACAATTTGCTATAAGTTGAAATCAGGCAATTACAGATGACAGATGGAATGCTTTTGTTTGTTTATGATGATTCGCTTTTGATTGATGATGATAATATATGGAAAACTTGTTGAGAATCCGATAAAAATTGATAAGGTGATTATACTGACTTAAATATTTTTGTTACATATTGCTCATGTAACTATTTTTTAGTTTAAGAAAAATCACATTTTTTTATCTCTGGTAGATTTATCTGTAGTTTCATTAGAACTTCATTGTCCGAAAAAGTTCCTAAACTTGAGATATTATTTTATAATTTTGAATGTGGCGAGAAATGGCGGGAAATATTTTCAAGAAATTTCGGATATTGACAGTTTTCAGAGCGGCAACACTGATGTTTAGTGGATGTGGAGTGTGGATAGTTGGCAGAGGAAGGTCTGACGAGGATGGGCGCGCAGTGTAGGCGGTGGTGCCAGGTGGTGGTAGAAGTCGGGGGTCTGGGGATTATCGGTTTTTGATCGATCTTCGAGTTGGTATTGATTGTTTATCATTATTTTTTCATTTTCCTCATGGGGCCCACGAAAGAAAATCCCTCTACTGTTCAAAGAACATCGTGTGTATCTATTGAGGATAGGGAGAAGTGAGGTAGGTAGTTTTTTTTACTTCTAGAAATTATATGTCGATGTGTCTTTTCTTTATATTGTGTTTATGTTCCTTCGTTCTTACTGAAAGAGGTCTCTAGGTATGAAACTTTCCACAAACACAGGACAAATACGAATTTGCAATACAAAAAATCTATTTTTTAAGTTGAAAACGGGAGCAGATTCGTTCCCGAAACGTCCAAAGATAAGTAAAAATTTGATACTTTTTCCATATACCTTTATTTCTCTTCTCCAAACCTCTTTCAATTCAAATTGTCACTGACAAGCTTGTGAATTTTCTTTTAGGCTCTCTGATGGGAAAATTCTTCAAACGCAGTGATATCTTGGGGCAAATAATCTGATTTGCCCTTGCTACTCGTATATCGAATTAATATTCATATTTATATTTCATAGAGACGAGGACAGAGAATCCCAAAAATCTGGAATAATCCTATGTCCTTTCAATTACATCTAAGATTATGTATACAATAATAATCATGATTATCGGTTGAGTATTTTTGGCTTGAAAGCCCGATAAACAAACTCGCATTCACATTTAATATAAGTAGGGATGAAGGAATTTCAAAAACTGTTGAAACAAACTATTTTTGAAAAACAAAAATCCGATGAAACAACGAATTAATCATTGATAAAACAAAACTCCCCGAAAGACAAGAGACAAGAAAAAAATGAAGGAGGATCCGGCAACGTTGCCAGTTCGCACCGACAGCAATCGGAGACGATGAGAATGCGATCTCGATGCATCGTTCGCTATTTCTTCTTCCTTCTTCTTCCTCGGCATCGGATGGAAGATCAAGATGAAGACTTCACAGTCCAGCTGGGCCTTGTCGAAAAAGGTGAATGTGCGGTCGGTGTGCCAGGTGGGGGTGGCCTTGAACCGATGATTGATGATTGATTACACTAAGAGTGAGAGGAGAGAGAAAAGATTCATCAAAAAGTGGTATAGGTGTCATTCGATAATCTATATTGTCGGGAATGGGCTCTTCGCTGCCCTTCTGGCTACGTTGATTAAGGGAAACTCACTTTTACACCAATAGTTTTATTATAAATAATATCCTAATATAATAATCTCAGATAGACTTACCCTAATAGTAACTAAACCTAGTTTCCTGAACTAGGGGCCATCTTCACTTCTCAGAACCACGACTAACTTCCCAACCGTACTCTACTAAAAACTGTCATCGAATCCCCCTTGCCCTACTTTCTTTCCACCAAGAAACTTTCCTCATTTCACATCTGTTTCATCTGACTCAGCATTATCCAACATCACTAGCCATGGCCTAGTTATTGTTGTTGTATACTGACCCAAAATTCAATTGAGAATTATTATTTATAAAACAAATCAATTTGATCAAAAGGTAATTTAGAAAATATATACTGTGTGACATATGCCCTCCGTCCATGAAAAATGGCCCCCATTTTTACTTCTAATTCGGATAGGTAGTTTGAAACTCTAATCACTGCTAATAAAATATAGTTACTTCAAATATACAATGTTTCCTATCTGGTCCAGCACACCCTCTTCTCGTCTTCTTCCGTCAGTATTCCATTCCTCCAAGTCGCATAAGCATCCCTATCGTCTCACTCCAAAAGCCAATGGGTCTATTCGAATTCGAACCATTTTCAATTTTCATCTGCGGTACTTCAGTGTTCATGACACTGCCTCCTCACCAGTATACTCGTTCATTTGACATATTCATGCACTGCATCCTGCATCGCTGAAATCCTAGTAAACGGAAATGGAAATTCGTCCAGCTGCTCCTTGCTGATCCATAAATACGTCCAGCTGCTTCTTGCTGATCCATATTATTCCATCCCTTTCTTCCTTCATCTCGGATTGCAAATTCATCCATTTTATATCTAAAATTCGCTCGGCCTGACGATATCTTCAATTCATATACTACTACTAGAACTACTTGTAAATGAATGGAACAGCTGAACTACTCAGTTCATCCAGCATAGTTCTCCATCCATATTCTGGTACATAGTTTATCGCCATCGCTCGACTGTACATATCAGGAGGTTCATCAATATATTGCCTGTCAATTATCCATGAACATTTCACCATTTTGTACCCCAGTGATATATTTTGGTCCTTTTCAACTCATCTTGATTCTGACGTTGGATCTTACATCGATTGTGGAACTGACGGTAACTTCTTTGCCTGGTTGGTGTTTCGAATAGGACATGAAACAAAAAACAACTCTGCAAATATTTGCCAAATTTCTAACACTAAATCAACAATTATCACTCTGATGTTTTCTACTTAAAACTTATATAAAAAACTACCCATCTCGAATGTCTAAAACTTTTCTTTCCTTTCTTGTGCCATGTAACAATAATAATTTCAATATCATACACATAGATAGATAAACCATATGTCAGTTAAAAGGCTAAAAAAGTTCATTACAGTGCCAAATATGACAATTGAGAAAAAATTATTATTTTATTTTTTCTACACTTGATTAGATTGAATAATACCCCAAAATTTGAAATTCCAAACCCAAAGTAAGAAGAATAACCCCTCGTAACGAAGCCTGTAGTGAAATTCATTCTGAACTTTGCATTGACTCCTTCAAAAAATAAATGCTTCTTGAATTTGATAAATATTATTCTACTCAATTTCCGACTGATTTGAAAATATATGCTTTGGGCATTTAACGATATCAACTCAGCAGAACTCAAACATAATTTCTTCATCTCTTCATTATTATTCGAGCCGTATGCATATATCACCATATTTTTTGTCTGGTACATCGTATTTCGACCTAGGTCAACTATAGACCATCATTTTCATGTCCGCTGTTTAATACAATAAACAACATGAGTCATATCATAATACTCTAATTTCACGATTATGTGACATAATAATATTTCATTTATTTCCACCGTAATAATATGAATTGTCAACTATTTGCAACTTGGCGTTTTCTTTAACGCAATACTATACAGGGGCTTATCCTCTGTCACACTATTCACTACACATTTCTCAATTATTACCAAAATACTACCAAACAACTCAAATTATATGGTGATATGCTCAAATCAAATTCACAGAACAATAATGAAGAGATATTATACTTGCCTTGAGGAATTTCATCTTCTCTTCATCCTATCCATTTATTCACTCTCCTCCAAGGCTTCCAAAGCTTCCTTCGAATTTTGCAACCAGTCGGAAATAATAACCTACCTATATTAAAATAAAGAAAATATTAGTATATTGTGCATGAGCATATCAATAATTACATATGTATTGCTATAATAAAAATTCGCGAAATGGAATAAAATACCCGTGTTTCTTCCTAGAATGCAGAACTCTCAAGAAACTGTCAAGCTGGTTGACAAATTTTCCAATTCTAGGGCAATGAAGTATGTTCAATTCAACTGATTCAAAAAAACATGTATTTTTTACTTTCGGAAAACTGATATCGGTTTTCAATACTTTTATAGAACATATAGCTAAGAATCTGATAAATGTTATCAGTCCCTGAAGTGTCGAATAGATTACTCGGAAACCTGAACTAGAATGCCTTATTTTTACCTTCTGCTGCTTCAAACATTTTTCGGACTCTTTCCTGAAATTTTCAATATTCATTGCTGATCTGACAATTCTATTTCCCATGTCGGTTCTTTTAATATTGAGATGACCTAGCTTTAGGATCACTTGTTTTTCCTGAGAAACTAATTCATTTCCTACAACTTTTTCAACAATATCTTCGATCCGGACTTCCTTACTGAGCAATGTTTCACTTGAACTTGTTGCCGAAGTGGCTAATATTTCCCTACATTTTTCTAGTTCGTTATCTATGATTTCTGTACCTTTTTCTAATTCGATATCTTCAGTTGATGATCTAATTTTCACCCGACTCTCTGTTGAACACAAATTTTCTAATGATTTTTCATGATTTACCTGCTGCCTTTCTGTGTGATTCTTGGATTCACATAACATTTGCTCAGATGGAACATCAAAAATGGGTTTCTGAGGTTCATGGATGTACTCAGCATGGTGAATTAACCTGTTTACATTAGCTCTAGCATTGAAATTATTTTTACTTCGTTCATTCTTACTCCAAAAAGGCCTGACGTATCCACTATGCTCTTCAATATCTCTTAGTTTCCTTAACAACCCCAAAAATGGTCCAAC
This sequence comes from Phaedon cochleariae, assembly GCA_918026855.4. Lineage (NCBI taxonomy): Eukaryota > Metazoa > Arthropoda > Insecta > Coleoptera > Chrysomelidae > Phaedon > Phaedon cochleariae. The sequence continues at coordinate 32,265,535 of OU896722.1, read as the reverse complement.
AGAAGTAACCTCATAGTTCACTATCAAACGGTAAAAAACATACAATTGTGGGCGCATTCCATTTTCAAAGTATTCAAGAAAATTCCGAAAATTCAGCTCAGGGTCAAAGTGAAGGTATAGTTCTAACAAATCATGAAAATAATCCCAAATTGATTCATCCAAACCTTGTCTCCTGTTCCAAACTCGTCTTTCCTGATTTCTCCTTTCATTTTCAGTGTAAAATTCCTCAAGAAAATCATTTTTCAGTCCGTCCCATGTTTTGTCATAATTTTCAGGAATTTTCACGTACCACATAAACCAAGACAGAGCTGCACCTTCTAGATATCTCCCAAAATATCTTATTTTATATCGTTGATCCCATCCATTCACATCCGTTGTACTCTCATACTTTTCTAGAAAAGTATTTGCATTTCCTTCCAGTGGATTGAATACTGGAGGGATGATGAATGGTATCCTTGGATTCATCCTTCATAGTCTATATATCCTTGTCAAATAAAATTATGTAAGTTATCAAAATTATCGATGAAGAATTCATGAACCAAAAAATCATATAATTATTCCCACAAATACTAATAATTATTTCACGTTACTTGTTAGAATTCTTTCCAATATCCGTCAAATCTTACGTTTACTTCTATATATCTACTGAATTTTTCATCGATCAAACATAATTATGAACACTCATATTAAATATATCACACTTGAAAAAAAATAATTTCTGACTTCAGCTCATCTGAAAATACTTTACGTTATATTAGGAACCTGAAAAAAATACCAAGTGGTCCATTATGGAGAATGAGACCACGAATCGAAAACCACGACGCTCTCCACCATATGTCGGGAATGGGCTCTTCGCTGCCCTTCTGGCTACGTTGATTAAGGGAAACTCACTTTTACACCAATAGTTTTATTATAAATAATATCCTAATATAATAATCTCAGATAGACTTACCCTAATAGTAACTAAACCTAGTTTCCTGAACTAGGGGCCATCTTCACTTCTCAGAACCACGACTAACTTCCCAACCGTACTCTACTAAAAACTGTCATCGAATCCCCCTTGCCCTACTTTCTTTCCACCAAGAAACTTTCCTCATTTCACATCTGTTTCATCTGACTCAGCATTATCCAACATCACTAGCCATGGCCTAGTTATTGTTGTTGTATACTGACCCAAAATTCAATTGAGAATTATTATTTATAAAACAAATCAATTTGATCAAAAGGTAATTTAGAAAATATATACTGTGTGACAATATCATTCGATGATAATGATGGGCTTATATCACAAAAAAAATTCATTTCAAAATTCGATAGAACTCACCCAAACTAGCTCACCACCGCAAACCGTTTCTTGCTGTGAGCCAGTGGCGTAGCTATGGACGGGCAGTTCGGTGCGGTGCACCGGGGCCCCGGGGCATTGGGGCCCCGAAGGGGCCTCTATATTCCAATCTGCATTAGCAGGTATAATGCAAGAAAATATTGGTGTGCAACTCAATTCATGAACCCTGTAACTTTTTTAATCCTTGTCAGATTTTTGTGAAATTTCGATCAAATCGTAGATTCATGTTCCGGAATGTTAGTCTAAATATTAGTTTCTGTGAAAAACTGATGACTTGATCATTATATATATAGGGAAATACCAAAGTTACTATTTCACCCTTTCACCTTTACTTCTTAACGCCATGTGGAAAAAATGAGCTATTGAACTTGGCTTCATTATGCTCTGGATTGAAGTTTGATCCCTTTCCAACACAATGGTTGCTGATTCACGTCAATAACTCGTTTTTAATAAAATATACGAGTGTTTTAAGAAATTATGTTATTTTTCAATTATTTTTAACAATAATCAGATCCTACATCAACTTATTGAGTGGACTTGGAGAATAACTAAAATTCTTCAATTGTAGCTCTTGAAGAGTCTCTGACAAGGCCGGACGAATGCGAATGAGCCTCTGAAGTTCATCCCTGAGATACTCTAGAGGTTTTGAATTATTGTTGACAAAAATTAAACAATTCCATACTTTCTTCGAACACTTGTATATTCTCTTTAAAGGGAGATATTGACGTGAATCCTGAACCAATATGCTGAGAATGGACGAAAAATGATCAAATTTCAATCCTAAACATAATGAAGTCAAGTTTAACCACTCACTTTTGCCACAGGGCATTAAGAAATTAAGGGTAAAAGAGTAACTTTTGTTATTCCCTGTATAATGTTCAAGCCATCAGCTTTCCTCAGGACCTAATATACAAGAAAATATTCCGAAACATGAATATACGGTTTGGTCGAAATTTCACAAAAATCGGTCAAAAATTAAAAAAGTTACAGGGCGAAATTTTATGGTGGCCGGTTTTTTTTGCCGGTGAGTGTATATTTCCTACTTAATCATTATTGCTGGGCGCCTATGAATGTTGAACTCAACTGTGATTTTACCAATTTTACAATATGAAATATTGCTGCCAGTAGCGAGACCAGATGATAATCGTCAGTTGAAAGCTCGGTTGGAAGCTAATCAAAACGGTCACAGGCTGAATATACTTACCTATGAAAATTTGCGTCCGTATACACGTGTCCTAAATTTTTGATTCTTTTAATTTGGTAGCCCTGTTGGGTTGGAGTCATTTTCATGCTACCAAAATCTTGAATTATAAAATGGTACTCATTGATAATAACTGTCAGATTCAAAATACATTAGTTGTTTCAACTTAATACCGCGTTAGATTGAAATTTCTGCAAAAGTCACTGCATGATACAAACGGAGGTGAGGCGATGGACAAATAGCTTCACTCAGATTGCAGAGAACAAGCGGAGGTATCAGGTGGCTGCCATGGCTCGTCAACATTTGCAAATACAATTCTTAAACTTTGTCATTTCGTGACTTCATTCGAGAGAACAGAAAAATACTTAGGTACATTCAGTTGTTTTCATTGGAAATTAAATTAACTGATGAGGCTACTAGATTCATACTCAAAGGAAAAATGTATTCGATTCACATTTTGAACTTCTAAACCAGGCAGCTTGACCTTGAAATTTCGAAAAGAATTGCCTGAAGCGCAATTTTGCTCACATCAGCTTTCTCAAATTTCAAACTCATAACGACTCGCCACTACAAGAGATTTACATTTTTAACAATTCTGTCCTTTTTTTTTCGATCTTCAACTACCTTTAACTCTAGGGTTGGAAAATTTTCTCAGTGAATTAGGGCCCCATCAACCCTCGTTGCACCGGGGCCCCGACACCTCTCGCTACGCCACTGCTGTGAGCTACCTACGTTTAAAACAAAATTATTGAAATCCCCGATTTTTCGGACCTCTGAAAACGAGGCGATGATGTGACGTCAAAACCCTAATACTGAAACAAGACTATTCCAGACAGAGATGAATGATACATGATTTCTGACAGAGTGAATTAGCGCGAGATCATGCACAGTTGAAAGAATTAATATATTAGTTGTACTAAATAATCCACGAGAAACAACACTGCAAGAGCATGTCTACATGCATTGATAACTAACAATGAGACCGTGTTTCAGATTATGACAAAATAATGTTTGTCATTATTGGAATTTGGAATAGTCCATTGTCATCAAGTTTTTCTTCACTTTTCACGAGAAAGTAAACTTCTCCATTACGTACGAAGAGTCGACCAAGGAAAATGAGAAAAATCTCCTTCATAAATCCCGCATCGCTAATTGAAGATGAAAAAGACGGGAGAAGGACGGATTCGGGATGATCCTACCCTTGCTTTTAGGGTGCTAATGTTAGCTACAATTCATCATATTTTATGTTGCCCCAGAGTCAGTCGTCACGTGAGTCAAATGAATTATTCTACGGCACCCACCCCTCTGATGAAGTCATTAATATAGCCAATATTCACTATATCTGACCATGGAAGGAATTATTTCCCTAAATCTGGGTTGAAATGGTGAAATTATTATGATAGTTATTAATATCGAAGACTGGAACCTTTAGCACGATAATACACTACACGAGAAGAAAAATGATGTAAAGAATACTAGAAAACTAAACTGCTTTGAAACACTCATGCAACTGGGAAAGGACAACAAAGTCACACTCATATGGGTTCCAGGGCATGAAGGAATCAAAGGAAATGAGGCAGCTGATCGCCTTGCAAAAAAGGTGCAGCATCTGCACTTTTTGGTCCTGAGCCTTTTTGTGGGATAAGCAAATGTCACCTAAAGGGAGAACTCAGGAAATGGGAAGAAATTGAAAAGTCCTCCTACTGGAGAGCAACTCCAGGTCAACGACAAGCGAAAAGGTTCATCAACCATTCGCAGAACCGAGCCAAAGAGCTACTCAGCCTCAGCAAACCAGAGTTAAAGCTTATCACAGGCTTTCTCACAGGACACGGCCCTCTGAGGTACCACCTCAAAAAGATGGGCCTGGCGGAGACTGACACTTGCCGCTTTTGTAACAATGCGAACACATACTGCCATGAGAATGTGAAATTCCTATTTGAATATTTTCATAAATAGAGAAGTTACGGAGGAGACATGAAAATGATCAAAATCTGTTTTTTGCGTATAAAACAAAAACGAATAGATTTTATCAAAGTATTTTTTCACATACTGTTTGTATATCGAAGACTGGAACCTTTGGCGCGATAATACACTACACTGTTTTACCACTAACCAAACCGATTTATTAACGCCTCGACACGTGTTTCGCTAACTATGTTAGCATCTTCAGGAGAAGATTAAAACTGATAGCTTTAATCTTCTCCTGAAGATGCTAACATAGTTAGCGATACACGTGTCGAGGCGTTAATAAATCGGTTTGGTTAGTGGTAAAACAGTGTAGTATACTGTTTGTAGGTTAATGAATATTTTTTCACATTATAGTGGGTACTTTGCTGCCTAGGCAGCAAAATGGTTACTTTGCTGATTGATTTGTGTTAGCAAAATTAATAATCCATAAATCCTTTATAATTTCCTTTATATTTCATCCGGGACTTCTCCGGCAACAAATTCAACTCTATATTTTTTGCCACCTCCCTCATTTCTGGAGGAGTAAGTACTTCCAGGTCGCTATCACTGTCCATTATATAATAATTTAAATATACCGATGTTTTTTCGCACAACTGTCAGAAATTTCATGAATTGTCAAACTATAATTATTATGGACATTTCCATAGCAACCAACCATTCCAACAACTGCGATTTCTATCAAACTTTATTTTAATTGAACACTACAGGAAAAATGAAGAGATTGTGAGAATTGTAATAATTTGCAAATACAATATCCTCCTACATCATTATGAACAATCGGAGAAAAAATTATATGTTCAACTCGGCAGCAAAGTAGATTGACTGCCTTAGCTGAAATCCTAGCCTCGCTACGCTCGGCTATGAATTCAGCCTCGGCAGTCAATCTACTACTTTTCTGCCTAGTTAAACAAATAACTATATCGATATGTTCAGTATTGAACTGAAAATTGAAATGTATAGAAGAAGTATACTTTTATGAACTCTGATCTTGATGAGCTTGGAACTTTCAAAAAAATATGAATTTATTTCGGATATCATATCCTCATCAGAATGTCCCTTTTCAATACTTTCACCCAATCAAGGTGTTCAAACTTGAACGATGGATACTTGTTATTTTCATAGATCTCAATCGCAGATTCGTGATTAGATATTTTTCTCAATTCAGACTTTCTTTCCACTTCCTGATGATGAATGTCAATTTATCATACATTTAAAAAACTATTGTGGTAATAACTTTACGTTTCTCTCTTTGTGATTTATGTTCAAGTTGAGTTTTTATGTTCAGTGGGACAAAAGAAAAAGTTGGTCAGAAGAAAAAACGCTATTCACTCCCGGAGAAATGCAGCTTACACCTTTTTCAGTTTTGTTTTTTCATCCCTCTGTCCCCATACACAAACTAAAAACCACCAAATAACGACCACCACGATTCCGAGTTTAATGTCGGCCATAAAAGTTGGCGACCTGTTCTGGTCTCCAGAGGACGAGAACCTCCAATCTTCGGGCCGAGCCAGGTCAGGACCCCCTCATATCACTCTCCTCCCCCTCCCTCTCTGACAAAACTTTCCGCTCCCATGTCATATTTTATTTTTCGCTCAGAGTTCGCTTTACTATCGGCACGTGATAGGGAGTTGCGACTGCCGTATAGGTATGAGGTCGAAGGAGTTGCGAGGAGTTGGAAGGAGTTGGGATTTCATTTTCGGAGATATCGACTACGGTGCAGCTTCATTGGCTGATGCTCCTGTCAGCTAATGATATTCGCAATTTTGAAGATAGGATTGTTTATACAGGGTGATTCACATAACAACCGACATAGGGCAGGGGTATGTAGGGGGTCCCAAAATATGGCAATTTAACGCAACTTACCTCTATACCAAGTTGCTTCCCTAAGGAGTTATAGGCATGGCACTAACAGCATGTCAACTTGCTCGTTAAAAGAAAACTTCCCGTTCATTTTAAAGACACTCAAACAACAATTACTTAATTGAACAACTCACTAGCCTCATTGTCAAGTTTGACGTTTATTTTCATAGCCAACTTTTGAATTTTCGATGATTTTAAATAACACACCTAGAGCGTGCTTTTTCAGTTATTTGAGTTTCTGATGAAAATGATGAGGTTTTTCGAAAAATTACTAGAGTAAGAAAAGTTTAAGAATTGAATTGCTCACAAAACAAAGCGAAGATTTTTGAAATCCATCAAGTGTTAACAAAATTATGTTGAATATTGATGGTGCGCCACCCGGTATACCCCCTTTACAAATTTCAATTAAACTCTAGTTACTGTCAAGTAACGCCCTGAATACATCCACAAAGTGTAACAAATTTGGTTGCTTTAAGTTCAAGAATAACGAAGATATTGATTTTTTTCAAAATTTATAACTTCACTTTCAAAGCCTATATTTCCTTAGGGAAGCAACTTGGTATAGAGGTAAGTTGCGTTAAATTACCATATTTTGGGACCCCCTACATGCCCCTGCTCTATGTCGGTTCTTATGTGAATCACCCTGTATATTGGTGTCTTTGAAAATGTATCTCATTGCATACGTCAAATAGTTCGGAACGAGTCCGTAGATTTGAATATCTTGATTAAAAAATATGTAAAGAAATAAAAGCAACAAGTATACCTAGTTTCGAAATATGTTAAAAGTAGTACCTAAGAGTGGTGTATTATCATATACAGGGTGTATATATATAACACCGAGAAAATTCAAGGAGTGTTTCCTTGTGATATTCTAGAGTAGACGCCTTTCCTAGTTCCTCAAAGTATTTCAAAAAAGTACACTTTCCGAAAAAGATTACTGTATTTTTTCAGATTCTATAAATTTTTCGTACCAATATGCCAAATTCATACTTTTTCCTTGAAATTTACGGAACCAAATCCAACTTTCGCAGCTTTTTCCATTATTTCTGTCTCTGGCGGTGTATTTATCAAAACGTCACATCACGGTATATACATCATATTATTTATTATGAATGGTTGGAATAATATTTGATGGAAAATGCGATTTCTATCGAGAGCACTATAAAGAGAACTACCCTAAAGAATTTGAAAAACTTCTTCCGACAGTTGTGACAACTATTCAGAGCTGAACAGCAGCCAAGTTTTAGTCGATTTTTGTTGATTCTCCATGGAAATGTATGTGGTGTTGGCAAAGTGCCGTGAGAAAATAGTAATTTTCCTAACAAGTGCGGAAAGTAATTCTTTCCCGCACGTGACTGCCGTTGACACGAACGACGCGAACAATATTTTTTCTAGAAGCGTAGGAAATTGATTGAATCGTTCAATTAATTATTCAAGCAAATAGGAACAACTAACAAGAATTATATATTCTCTATCTATTGATTATTAGTAATAGCTATTGTGAACTTACAGTTTGACGCATTATGTTCATTGCGGAAGCCAGCAGGTCCATTAGGAGTTTGGTCTCTAGGTTCCAGACACTTCTATGAAATGAGCCAAAAATACCTATTCTTCATTCGGTTTTTTCATTTCTTTATTGTTGCACCATTCAATAAAACGCGTGTATAGCTTCTCATACCTTTCTTAAGACTTCGTTGGTGATATTAACGCATCTGTATCAAATCCCTATAGCTAGAAGTTTTTGATCACATTGTGGCATTTCCACTGAATCGAAAATGACAGTAACGCTGTGTCTGTCACTTCGACAATTTCAAACTTATTTGAGGTTTGATTGGCATGACAAATTGACGTTTCCCATCAGATCAATCCAAATCTATAGGGGGATTTTTATAATAATCAATTTTTATTTCTCAATATTTCTTAATTTTCACAATATATAAATAGTGCAATTTGATGGATGATTCTGAACATACATACTTAATACTGCAACAAACAAGCTTAAACTTTTATATTCCATCACCAACCACTTATATTACTAGCGATTTTACCATATCTTTGTTTTCCCGAACTAGTGCGGGAAAAATTTCCCGCACTAGTGTGGGAAAATGACACTTCCCAAACTAAATTCCGTGCGGGTATAAGGTGAATCACGCACGCTTGGCATGTAAATTGTCAAAATGAAAAAACTTTCAACTCTCTTTTATTCAAATAGGCCCTTTTTTCGACTTCAAAGCGATACATTGCCTTTCCCTATATTCCGCTCTAAATTTTCCAGTCGGTTTTCCTTCGCGTCTTATGTAAATTGGCACTTAGGGCCAGTCGAAATTAAGAGGGGCAAGGTCAACACATAAATATATATCGAGAGGTATACAGGGTCCCTAAATTACCATAATTTATAGCGGTGCCTAAGTAGACCCTCTGGAGCAACCGGAAAAAAGATCGTATACAGAAGGTTTTCAAACTTTCTGACTTGGTTGTTATTGGAGCGGCGAAGTCAGATAATCACGATGACGAGAACAAAACAAAAATTCAACATTGCGTTCACGAGTTGAGTCAAAAAGTTCAATTTCTTCAAAAGGGACACCCAGTATAACTTATTCGTGATAGATAGGAAATTCCATTTTGAAAAAGAGCTGTTTTATGACCTTTTATCCTGAATTGAAAAAAAAACAAGCTATCGACGACTCATTTTTACTTCAAATTGTAAAGCAAACTTACGATAACTAATACCTCGACAAATTTCAAAAATTCAGGATGAAATATCATAGACCAGTTCTTGTTCAGAATCGATTCCTATGGATTGAAAATTCTGTATCCAGACCGATCACACTGCTATTTATTATTTCAAAGATCATGGAGAAAGCTATCAACATCGAGCTCATGAAATACCTGGAACATTCAGGTATTATCAACGATAGACAATATGGCTTCCGTCATCAGAGATCAACTGGTGACCTGCTCGCTTACGTCTCACATATTACGTCAGCAATCTATTGAAAAATATGGTGAAACCTTAGCCGTGGCACTTGATATCTCCAAGGCATTCGATCGAGTCTGGCACCACGAACTCCTCGCCTAGCTTCCATCTTATGGCTTGTCTCCCCAGCTATGTCCTCTGCTAGCTAGCTTTCTCTCAAACAGGTCTCTCCAAGTAGTGGTCGACGAAGTTGCTGGTGTTCCGCAAGGATCAATTTTAGCACCAACACTATTTCTACTCCATATCAACGATTTGTTGGAAGCAACTTCATGTCCAGTACACAGCTTCGCGGATGATATTACCCTCCATACCGCCTTCTCTTCCAGGGCTCCAATACCAGCCAGGCAAATCAGAAACGAAGGAGGGAGAAATATTGACAACATAAATATGGACTTGGCAACAATTCTCGAATAGGGATCCAATAACTTGGTAGATTTCAATGCAAACAAAACACAAGCATGCCTTTTCTGTAGAAAAGTCGATCTCACTGTACCCAACATGAGCTTGTCAGGAGTAACCATACCTTTGAAGAAATCCATTTCGATGCTTGGTATTACTATCAGCAATAACTTTTCTTAGGAGAATCACGTGCATCCCAAAAACGCTCCTGGGAAGTAAATGTATTGCCAAGCAACATACCTATTTTTGTGTCAGTTATAGAAACGTCTAATTTTGATATTGAAGTGGACGACTTTTGTGCCGGTTGCAAAAAAAATACTTCTTTGTCGCTGAAATTGCAGACTTGAGTTTGAAAATCCTGTATATAATTATATCAAGTAGATCGTTCTGATTTATACCCTCACTACTGTTTCTTTTCAAATTCAGAAACTAGACGGGAGTAGAAACTACCGGATGTTGTAGAATTGTATATACAGGGTGTTACTTGATTTCCTGTCACATTGAAGGAGGCTGTTCCTCTGCGAAGATTATTTTCTGCGTTCTAATGAACAGTGAGCAACGAAGAAAACGTTTATGAGAGGCCATTCAATTTAGTAGAAAAGAAAGTACCTCTTGATGAAAGTCACCAAGACACATAATTTTCGAGAAAATACTAATCATATTTCATTAAAGACATCCGGTCAGATTACTGGATAACCATAGAACGTTACATTCTGAGATTTTTGCATTATTTCAATCGAATAACAGAGAAAATTTTAATGGCAAGGAAGAAGAAGAAGTCAAATTATTTGTTCGGAAAATCTATGTGAAATGGAGCTTCCACTGATAAAAATCAATATAAGGTTATAAGAATGATTGAGAAATCAATGTGTTCTCATAGACTTCTGCCAATAATAGTGTGAAGAGAGTTTAACGAGATTGAAGAAGTCATCAAGCAGATGATTCTTTGGACATTTTGTGCTTCTTGAAGAGCTATTTTCAAAATAATTCGTAAATGAGGCGAGTGATGTGAGCTGAACAAGCCTTTCAATTGATTGCTATACCTCGGGTATATTTTGTTGATTGATCTCTAATTTCTGATAGATCTCTGAAGTAGGTACACTGCTGCCCAAAAAAACCATAACGGCTGGTGTCATGATTTACTCGAAATATCTGCTTATGCCCACAGACTATATAATATCTATCAATATCACACAGTACGACCGCGACGGTAGGTAATTTTCCCATACCTTAATCCTCTTATTATCTCCCTTGGTGGTATGGTGGGAAAAAGCAGTTAGAATGAGTAGTGAAAGTTGATTCCATACCCAGCGAGCACAAAAACATCTCAGAGATGTTAAAAGTACGATATTTCGAGACATTGAACCTCCACTGCGATGTTCTGTTCACACATGAATAGAACTATTATAGAACAGCCAATGTCCGCCGCAGGTGGCAATTATCGAGATGTCCTTGATATGTCACAAAAATGCCTTCTCCCTAGTTCTTTTTAATGCCTTTTCATGGACACAACAGAACATTTTCAACGTGTCTTGCGCACATTAAAACCATTTTCGAGGTACTTTTCTGAAGCCGTTTGTCAAAATGAACTTTTGCATTAGGATTCCATTTCCCTTGAATGAAAAAATGCATTAAAACTAGATTGAACATAAAAATATTTCCTCGATATGAAATTACCTTCTTAATCGGTTTCTGAGTAGTGCTTACTACACACAGACGTATAATTGGAAATAGGTTTCCCAATTTTTGAAATGTTCCCCACAATGCATAATTTTGCAACTGCGGAGAAGCTGTGTATTGATAAATTCGTACTTTTATATATTGATTACACTGAGGCACCTAACAACACATCTTGCATCTGATGGTCACTATTACAAACTAAATAAGTCTTCTAACACAATAAACTTCACCAAATTCCTCTCAGTTCGTTAGCAGCGTGATGTAATCGTGACACGCTGCAAACGCGAATGCCAATTGCGAACAAGAAGAACAAAATCGAAAACAAATCAGAATTCATCGTATTGTGACGTAAACATGAGACGTTGTGGTGGGGCAAACAAAGAAAGGGCACAAAAGAACAAGAACAATATTTTCAATATCCTTCGAAGACCTCTTTGGTCAGTGCATATTACGTCTCGAAATAACATCTTCATGCCAACATTTTCAAAACATCCCAAAACATCCCAGGGATGTTTGTGCTCGCTGGGTAATTTGGTTCAATATCATTTATTTTATAATATGGCAGCTTGTGACATAAAAGTTCATAGACATGAAGTATCTGAAGAAATTCAATTTTGCCAGAGTGTCGGATTCTGGATATTAATCTTTGGAAATGTCGGTAGTTAAAACACTTATTATCGTTATTGAAACTATTTTGTATATCCGCGGTTAAAAGGATCTCTTGAGATTTGATGTTTGAACAGATTTCGTTCATGGTGGTGTCTGATTGGACTATTTCAGGATGACAGAAATCACCACCAAAAATAGTTGTTGGTTTGACATCGAAAGGTTGAATATTAATAATACATCAGCCTTGAAGGGCTATTTAGGTAGGTATACCGACCAAAGCCGGAAGACAAAAGATTAGCGAACAAAGGTGGGAAACATGAATTGGATAATGGCGTTTGTAAAGGGCAGACGGTGGCACAGCGACCGACAGTCGTCCGTTTATCACCAAGACGAATGGCCACTAAATTCCATTCCGACAGAAATCCTTTCAGGGACTGCAACTGCACTGTCCGGAGATATCCTTTTTCGGGACGCGAGTCGCAAAATCAAACATTGTAGAATGAGCGAGTGGACTTATAATGAATTATTTGCATTCAATTACTACACTGCGATGTTAGGAACCTAAGTTGATTTTTGCAACACGTCTCACACTTTTTTTATGTTAATAATGAGTGTAGTGGTGGACGGAGTTTCTTCTGACTCTCTTATCATAAATGCTGGTGTTCCGCAAGGATCAATTCTAGCACCATGCAACACTATTTCTACTCCATATCAATGATATGTTGGAAGTAACTTCATGTCCATCAGTACACAGCTTCGCGGATGATAGTACCCTCCATACCGCCTTTTCTTCCAGGGCTCCAATACCAGCCAGGCCAATCAGACACGAAGGAGGGAGAAATGTTGACAACATAAATATGGACTTGGCAACAATTCTCGAATGGAGATCCAATAACTTGGTAGATTTCCATGCGAACAAAACACAAGCTCTAGAAAAGCCGATCTCACTGTGCCCAACATGAGCTTGTCAGGAGTGACCATACCTTTGAGGACATCCATTTCGATGCTTGGTATCACTATCAGCAATAACCTTTCTTGGGATAATCACGTGAGATCAATTGCTAAAAGTGCATCCCAAAAACTTGGTTTTCTGTTTCGGGCCAGGAGCTATTACACTCGCAGTCAGCTGCTTATGATCTATAAGGCACAGATTTGACCTGTCCTGGAATACTGTTCCCATATTTGGAGTGCAGCACCCAAGCATACCCTGAAACTGTTGAATTCTGTCCAAAAAAGGGCAATTAGTCTCGTGGGTGATGCATCTCGCACACAACCTCACTCACTTCTCCGGAACACCGTAGGAAAGTTGGCGATCTGCCTCTATTTTATAGATATTTGATGGACGATGCTCTTCTGAAATATCAACAATTGTTCCTCCCTTGGCAGTCCCCGCGAGATCAACCCATCGAGTTGAGGCTTCGCACCCTCTTAAAGGCCTGCAGAACATCTCATCCCAAAGACTCGTTCATCCAACGAATAGTGAGGCTCTGGAACACATTGCCAAGGGAGGTGTTCCCAGAGGCATATAACCTCCAGAAATTAAAGAAGAACACCAATTCCTACCTTATTTCCCTTTTGATTCTTACGATGTTCTCTGAACATTACAGGATATCTCTTATCGTGAGAACCAGAATATAAAAAAAATTGGGGTTATTGAGTAATCTCAATGGAAGTCTTGAAAACCGCTACATTAAATTCATACATGAAAATCGAATTTTGCCAGCTCCATATTACTATTAACGAAACCACAACGTTGTATTGAAATTGATGAAAAGACAATTGAGTAATGAATAAAAAAACGATTTTTCATGAAAATATTAATACCCTGTATCTCGAAAACGAAGCAAGTTAGGACACATCTTCATATGAACTTTATTTCTCAAAATATCACAAGAAATCACTGATTGAATTTTTTCAGTGCTGTTCAAATACACCCTGTATATGTGAATATATGGCGTAACTGAATAGATGCTGGTAAAAAATGAGTAAAGTAAAGCAACATTCATTTATACCCGATTATTCATCAGGAAAATTTGAATAAAGGAAGTAGTTAACTTTACAAGTGTTTGGGTTCATTTGAAACAAAACAAATATTGAGTTATTCTGAAGGAGGTACACTCGATTTTTTGCAAAGCCACCCTATACAATATCTGTTGTTGATAAAACAGGTCTCTCGATCACATTTCACGCCATATCCAATTCGATAGAGTGAATCATTTATATTGCCGGAAAAAAATTGTCAACTTTCCAGCTAAATCATTATCGACATTTATCAAAGTCGCTCACGATTTGAAATCCGATGAAAATACAGGGTAGGATTAGGGGGTGAGGCAGGGGGTTGACGTCAATATTCGAGAAAAGTGCGGAGGATTCGTCTTGTTTCTAAAATTTCCGAGACGCTTCATCAAGTTTAAAGCTGTCAGGAAGAAGGAATCCTGCTCCAATCAGACTGACAATTTGAGAAATGCATACGGGTTAATCATGAACCGTCAATGAAACTATACAGGGTGTCCCATTGGAAAACGTAAAAACTTCAACAGTGGGTAGAGCTCATCAAGGGTGGTTCTGAATATACCATATTTGTAGGCTCTCGCAAGTTTTATATCCGAGATATAGGGTGTTTTATCAATTTTGTTCAAATTTTTGTGAGGACATAACTTACGAACCACCCAGTATATTCATTCATATGGGATTTGGTACACAATTTCGCGACTCACCTATCAGTCACGAGAAAAATCCAGGACCGGATCAACGAAAATTGATCATATATCTGGACCCCAAAAATATCACCCTGTATTTTCGAATTTCCAAAATCCACTCACATATTTGGAAAGTTCATGAAAATCTGATTCGTATGATGAACTTTCCAATTTTACGCATGCGATTTCACTAGGCAATTACTGATTTTGAATATGGTAAAAACGTAAAAATGAAATGTTTCGAGTTTTCCCAATCGAAATGAAAAAACTATCACGAATCACCCAGTATATTCTTTTGGAATTTGGTACAAAAGTCCTCCTTCTTCTACCCCAGCGACTCACCTATCAGTCACGATGAGACTCCAGGTCCGGACTAACGAAGAATTATGATCTTCTGGGCCCGAAAAAGAATACCCAGTATTTTCGAATTTCCAAAATCCGATTCCATATTTGGAAAGTTCACAAACAGATGAATCGAATTGTGTACTTTTCAATATCCCGCATGCTCTTTCACTTATTAATTTCTGATACTGAAAACTCAAAACTTTTCATTTTACCTCGATTTCTACCTATCCAAATGCATAAAACCTCAAATTCAAAATCAGAAATTCAGTAGTGAAACAACATTCGTATGAGAATGAAAAGTAGACAATCCGATTCAACTTTTTGTGCAATTTTCAAATATGTAAGCATATTATGGAAATTCGAAAATACAGGGTGTTCTTTTTGGGGCCCAGAAATATAATCAATTTTCGTTAATTCGGACCTGGATTTTTCTCGTGAATGATAGGTGAGGGGCTTGGGTAGATCAAGGAGAACTCGTGTACCAAATTAAAAAAAAATACTGGGTGGTTCGTGATAATATTATTTGATTGGGAAAACGAAAAAAAAACATATTATTATTTTTACCTATCCAAATGCATAAAACCTCGAATTCAAAATCAGAAATTCCTTAGTGAAATTGCATGCGGGAAAATGACAAAAATACCATTCAGTTCAGCTTTTTGTGCACTTTCCAAATATGTAAGCGGATTTTGAGAATTCGAAAATACATGGTGTTCTTTTTGGTGTCCAGAATTATTATCAACTTTTGTTAATCCGGACCTGAATTTTTCTCGTGACTGATAGGTGAGTCGCTTTGGTAAAAAAGAAGGAATTGTGTACCAAATTGCAAAAGAATTTACTGAGTGGTTCGTAAGTTATGTCCTTACAAAGAATTGGGCAAAATTGATAAAACACCCTATTTCTAGAATATAAAACTTCTGAGACACTACAAATATAGTATATTCAGAACCACCTTGATGAGCTCTACCCACTGTTGAAGTTTTTCCGTTTCCCAATGGGACACCCTGTATGAAATCTCAATAATACTTCGAGGAGGTGGTACATTCATTATTCCAGATTTTTTTGGGATTTTCTCTCCTCGTCTCTATAAAATAAAAATATGAATACTATTTCAATATACGTGTAGTTAGGACAAATCAGATGATTTGCCCCAAAATATCACTGCGTTCAAAGAATTTCCCTATCAGAGAGCCTAAAAGAAAAATTCACTACCTTGTCAGTGACAATTTGTATTGAATTGAATTGTAGTTCGACATATTTCAAGATTGACAACGAAAGGAACATCTTTCAAGGAGGTACCTGAAAGCAGAAGAAGAAGAGGATTAGGAAAAATAGGAAAAGAAGAAAAAACATAAAATTCCAGCATTTTTTGAACTATAGAAAAGTGAAAGGTCGCCAACCACAGTAATTTCGAGAAATTATGTCTCCAACTTCAATTTATGAGATGCGAAATTAATACAGGGTGATCCCTGCATTCCAAATAGTAGAATGAAACTTTGCTATGATAAATTCGCTTTTCCACTATGCATTGGAAAAACGATCAGATAATATTCTGTATTAATTTGAGTATCTATCGCCATCTGTGGTAGTGGTAGCATATTTGATTATTTGGTACCCAAACCAAATCTACTTACCGGTATATTTTCAGGAATCTAGAAACCTACTATTGTACAATTACAAGCAGTTTCCCTATTGTATCAGAGATGGCGCGGCTGAACGAAAAATGTGATTCAAAATGTTTGTGTAAAATTTAACCTTATTTAACTATGAGGATAAAATAGAAATTAGTTGCAGGTGCTGACAATCATTTATTGGTAACTGTTGAAAACCAGATATATGTATAGGATGTACACCTGAATGATTGGGATTTAGGCGCCACATCAAGTGGTAAATAGCAGAGATAGGTAAGTTATTCAGTATTACTCAGTAATTTCGAGTGTGGAATAAACAAAAACACTTAAACTGATTCTTCGGAATTCTATATGACTCAAGATAAGATTTTGAATATTCAATATATCATCTGTGGTTCCTTATTTTTCTGTCAACATGTTAGAACATTGTACGGGGTGGGCCGAAATTGTACACTTTCAAAGATAAAATCCTATTCTCGAACCAGATGGAAGAAAACTGGGTGTTTTTCGAAAATGGGCATCTTTGAAAAATGGCTACAGATATTTTTCTGGCGAAAATTGTCTGTTCTCATGAAAATAACTGCAAAGCATTGAGTTTGTGATAAAAATTGTTTTAGTCCCATATCTAGTTCAAGATTATATACTTTGTTCTACTTCACTTCACTTTTAAAAAATTCACATTTGATTCGATTGAGCAACTTTCTCAATTTTGCTGGAAAAGCAGTAGAATTCACCTAATCTACTAATTGCATGTACTCGAAATTCCAATGACAATCATTGAGGATTTTATAAAAAATTCAGCCACTTTTCAAGCACTCCAAAATATTGAAATTAGGCGTTCGATCTTCGACAATAATCCACATAACACCTCATCAGATAAGATAAATATTCCACTTGCTTAGACAGCTGTGAGCTTATCACTAGGTATGTAATACTTTACAAACAGTGCACCACTTTTAGTTACGAGTGTCTGTTTCCTCACAAAATAATCTTCTGGATAGCAGGAATAGGAATCTTCATTATGCTCGTGAAATATCGATCATTGTTATTCAATTTTAAAAGATCGAATGAATTCCAGGCGCCTTACTTCTTGATTTATTTCAAGTGCTAATCAGTAAGTATATTGGACGTCTGAAGTATCCAGGGTTTTTTTCGCAAAGAGATCCATTTGAAGCAACTTTCCTCAGCGTTGACACACACTGAATTGACAAGATTCCTATGATCGATGGAAAGAGATTAGACTATCATATTATTCATCTAGGATGGATATAGAGGTATTGGATTCATTTTTTGGGAATACCTCCATAGCCAAAAAACTAAGGTTTGCTGTTATATGAACTAGTCTTGATAGAGAGTTGCTCGACATATTGATCGGTACCCTTCAGTATCTCTAGCAAGTCTTGAAGAGCAGGAATGCATCATGTCTTTAGTCACCCGCCAGAGGTGTTTTCAGCTAAGTCAATTGTTGTTACTGGAGCATATACGTATTAATAATCAATAGCGAAACATGAAGCCGATTTTTGAAGACAAATGACTATCCATAAGGAAAAGTTTTGAAACGATCAGACACAAATCGTGAAATTCCACAACTGGCAAAAAACATGTCTACCATTAACCGTCCGCATCAACGATGTATTAATAAATAATACTAATGAAACAAAATTCTTGGGCCTGATCATTGATGAAAATATCAACTGGAAAAATCATTGTGTATTCTTAAGCAAGATACTGAACTCTTTGTGTTATTTGTTCAGAAATCTCAAACAAGTCTTAGAGGAGCCTCAACTGTTATCCTTGTACCACTCTCAGGTAGCTTCAAGAATTAGATATGGTATATGTTTGTGGGGCAACTCAACTTCCACTCATGATATTTTCATCTTGCAAAAAAGAATATTGAGAGTAGTTGCGGGCGTTCCTTCAACCAACTCTTGTAGAGAATTGTTTGTTAAATATAATGTTCTGACAATATTTTCTTTATATATTTATGAATTATGCAACTACATATTTAAGAACAAAACTAAATTTCCTCTGAATAAAAACATTCATAACGCGAATACACGACAGAAAGAAAATTTTCATATTCCACATTATAAATACAGGGTATCACAAAACTCACCTGCATATATGGGTTTGATGATTTACAACAAATTGCCACAAGAAATAAAGAATACTAATGAGAGCAGTAAGTTTATCACAGCCCTTAAAAAATTCCTAATTGAGAATTGCTTTTATTCATTGGATGCATATCTCAAGATGTGATTATCATGTATAGTACTAATTAGTATTGTTCTATTATTGACCATTCATATACATATACATTTATGTTATGTTATGTTTATGTAATTATACTGTGCCCTTGTCCTCTTATACTCTTTTTTGTTTTTGATGTTGTTATTTGTTGTTACTTATGTATACAATACTGTGACGTATCCTATATCATATGAGTGATCAAAAGGACCAATAAAGATTATTATTATTATTATTATTATTATTATTACATACTGCTTTGATTGAAAGGCTAGTAAACGTCATTGTCCACCGAAACGCATGTCTTTGATGACTACTATAATAGCGCATGGCGCATGCGTATCATGCCACCAAATCCATATGGATATTCATTTGTTTCATATTTTTGGCTTCATCCTGGCACCCGTTATGATCCGTATTGTTTATTAATACGTATATGTACTGGAGGTAGATTTTTATCATAGACTTATAATTATCCCTTCAAGGAGACGCGAAATCTGCTTCGTACAACTGTATTTGTTGTCACAAGCCATCAAATCAATAGTGAACCTATATATTCTGGAAAAAAGTGACCTAGATTACCACATATATTATACAATGTTGATGGCTTTTGTTGTGCTATAGTTCCGAAAAATTCAAGACATTTAATCTCCCATTCGACTTCGCGGTTACGTAAATTACTAAACAACCACTAAATTCACTATTTTTGAAAATCAAATCAGAGAATTAGACTGACAGATTGATTACTTCAGAACAATCATAATGATGCCAGCAACGCAGGTGTCATATCCCTTTTAAAAACTTCAAATTTCACGTCGATAATTTTCAGATTTTAAAATAATTTCATACCTTCCCAATATTTGTTCGTGCTTTTTCCGGTCACATTAAAAATACACGGGAGAAATATTAGATTTTATTTCGGGAGACAACACAGCCCGGAGCTGAATTCTACTACTTTTTTCCTTTAATGAATAACCATATATACTTACCTGAGAATAGCTCCAAAATGATATGGGGTGATTTTCCGCCTCTTCTATATTTGTACTGGAGCTGCTTGAATACCATATACCGAGCGTTTCAATGGAAGAGGTGTGGATGAGGATTTTCGAAAGGATTCCAAATAACTCATCTTGATGAGTCTTTTGCCCTCTATAAACGACATACCAGGTATTCCTTCAATGCTGGTCATTCTATAGATTCATAATTTTCAAATGACTTTAGATATTTTCGAGAAATTTAGCACTCTAGTACCCTCCAAAACTTGTTGAATTCACTAGAACGAAATCGAAAATGTACATCTGGCTTGACAAAAAATTTAAATATACAATGTGTTGTATCCAGAATAAGAGAGGTTTCAAGTTTTTACTGCAACCAGACCTGGATTATCGTATTCGTTAATGCTTGGCGAGTAGGTGTGACATATTTCTCACATGTACACAGGGTGTTTGATAATATATGCGAAGGAATCTAGGATATTGCACCATGATTGAGATACAGGGTATTGAAAAAATATAATTTTTTGCAAATGTCTTTGGAACCGTTTATCGCACCGAAAAACGCTTTCGTAAGAAGTTTCTACTGATGATAAGCTATTTTTCGCGGAATTTTCTTTTAAAGTCATAGTCGCTGAAGATTTGTAAGGGGTATCGGGTATTTTTCTCCCAATCTTCTACGCTACTGGAGAAAATACAGTTTTGATCAGCTTATGTTTTCTACACAAGAAATACTCTTGGTTATAAGCTCCAAAGTTGACAATTTTCGATAAAAATCAACTTTTATGTTGAAAAACATGGTCAAGAGTATGATTTGTTATTGTTTCTTTTCCTAATTTTGCAACTATGGATTTAACGTTTGATTTTATTACTCATTTTAACGTTCAAATAAATCTCGTTGAATCAGTAGAAATAACATTATTTGAAAAATGTTACCATGCTTTTCAACATAAAAGTCGATTCTTTTCGAAAACGGTCAACTAATGATTGAAAAAAAAAACGCACGAAACATAGCATGAGTAGTAAATGTTAGCGAGAGCTGTTTTTTGTGCCATAAACAATTTCAGACATATTGGCAAATAAAGATTGCTTTTTTTTAATTCAACACCTTGTATCTTGAAAATAGTGCATTTCAGAGGGTAATTCAATAGGAACTTGCTTCATATTTTTGGACTAGTTGTCACACACTGTATATTATGAAACACCCTGTACAGGGGGTTCGAAACTTATGAATCAAGAAATAGGCAGACTCGAAAAAACACCCAGTGTCTGTGTGAAAAGGGGGTAAAGATGCACCATACTGTTGTTTTATATAGGAGATTTTGGTATGAATGGGTATTGTGAATTTATAATAACACACATGCAAAAAGTAACAATTTTATTGCACTATACGTACGAATTTATTATTGCTATACTATCGTGATATTGAAAAACAAAATGGCTGGATAAAACGGGTAACTAGTATTTTGCTATCTGCAATTTTGTCTGGTTCCTGCTACTAGAGGACGTATCTTAATAATTTACAATATTTTTACTTTAAACTAACAAAGAACGAGAGTCAGAACGCTCATTCTGTCACAGATTAAATTAATGATAATCATCACCATGATATGTAAGATGCGATTCAATAAATAACAGTTTAATACTGAAATACGATTCGATTTTATTTTGAAAAATACTAAGAGGACATCGAAGTGGCGAACTATGTTTTTTATTTCGACTTAAAACTTGGAATTTCGACTTCAAACTCAAATTTCTGAGTCCTAATCTCGGAATCCCACTGTCTAGCTTTGGGTGCCATCTTTAAACATGAAATTTTGATGTTAATATTTCGACTATGATTGGCAAATGCATATTTCAACTCTTCCAACATCAAATTCCGATGTTGAAAATTGAAATACAAAATTGATATGTTGACTTCAACCTGAAATTTCGATGAGATCATTTGAAATGTCAATTGTCAACTTCAAACATGAAACTTCATTTCGAATTCCATGTCAAAGTTTAGCACTCAAAACGTCGGAATATAAAAAACATGGAACTCCTTCGCTTTTGCAAAAACAAAACAATGGTCTGACTAGAATCGAGATTTTTCACATCATCCCAAAATCTACAGAATCTGAAATTAATCAATAGAAAATTCAAGAACGTATAATTTGTTTCCTTAAATTGACTGCATCACAACATTCAAGAATGCTTAAGCTCAATATGAGCCGATACGATTCTCAATTGTTTTCAATTCCCCAATATTACAACCAAACAATTTTTTCCCCGATATATTGATGAATCGAGAAAACAGAGAAAGTTGTTTTTTCTAACAAATCTCTATGTTGGTCCATGAGTTGTCTATTTATTTTTGGTTTTTCGACCAATCAATAGTTGAAATAGATATCTACAAAAGCGTCTCTAAATTAAAAATATCGGACCCAACCAAATCACTTTGACGAATAGGAAGGCCCCAAGTTACGACTTCTAAAAAAATCACGTGATAATATTACAATATTATGGCGTAAACATTAAAACCTACAGTCGCATTCTATGTACAAACTAACGTTATCGACTTCAATCATTATAAAAAAAACAACAAAGAAGATGAGGAGTAGCGATACAGGATTTTATTCCAGTAAGTTGCCAAACTTCAAGAAGAGTTCATTGGGATAATTTCAAGACAAAACGTTCGTGTCGTTGTTCTCCATGATAACCCTGTATAATCTTTCATGATGGTAAAGTTGAGTCTGGTTGGTGACTGAAAAAGTTTGGCAAGATACTTAAATAACACCCTATATAGTAGTTTCGAAAAATCAGTCTCATTAAAGTAGGGTCGGCTGACGCACCGCACCTGAATCCTATCGACGCACGCCTCATTCGGGGGCTAGTTAGTAGACGTAGATCTGTTTCAGCTGCGGCTTCAGCTCGGCCGGAATGGTGTATACCTCCTGAGGGGGCTTCTTTTTGACGAGACGTCGCCATTTACCGCCGAGGTTCTTTCGGAAGCCTCGCACGAAGCTTTGGCGTTCTGCTGGAAGGTTTTGTACAAGCGATTCCTGGAACACGGAAAAATTTGACGTCAATCTACTGAATTTCGACTGAAAATCGTGTTTTACAACTACGAATTCGTGTTGTCAACTTTGACATAACATTTCAAAATTTCAACTTCAAACTTTTAACTCAAATAATGTTGAATTAATGAAATGCGATCTAGAAAATTAGGCACAATTAATATGATTCTGTATGTTTCCTATTAAACTAGTACGATGATCAATGTTAAAAGGTTTGGACTCGGGTTTGGAAGGATTTAAGCCCTTAGTGGTCTTCCCCATTCCCAAATTCTAACTGTTCTATATACACTTACATAATCTAGAGTCGATAAAGTGTTGGAATATGAATATGAATTATGACTGTAAATCTAGAATATTTCACTAAGTATACACTTGAAATGTCAACTTCATTGATCAATTCACTATGCAGGACTCGAATGGGAATTGAATTTTGAGGTAGAATTTCGATTTTCCAATGTTTAACATGAAATTCCTACTTTGAACTCAACTTCAAACTCCTTCAAGTGGAGTTCAAAGTCGTTTCAAATAACAAAATCATCAGGAAAGTCACCTTTATTTTCGAAATCAACCATTATAATTGAAATTTCAACTGTGGATTAATATTTTTGGGTTTGAAGTCGATGGAATCAATTCAAAAAAATCAAAAGTTTCAACAATTTCAGTCAACCGGATATATGAAAAGCGGGGAAAAGGAAAAAAATTCTCTTGGCAAATTATCACATGAAACGTGAAATGATCCCGAACGATTTATTTTGGTACAGCTGCTGCAGAAATTAAGGGTAAATATTTGATCGATCTAACCCTAAATGCCCTAAGCGTGCAGTGTCACCGAACTCTACAGCGTTGCCAGCTGTTTCGCTCTAAAAATAACGAAATTGGCAACTCTGCTGACGCGACTGTGACTTGACCTTGTGACGATACACTATTCCCAGACCTTTGTTCAGGTTCAGCATTAGAAATACCTCGAAAAATACCTACCAAATGAAAATAATATCTATACCTAGCTTTGAGGTGTCTGATAGGTCTTTGTCCGTTGAAGCCGTTGAAGGATACGTTATATGGGTTCGACCACCGGCGTAAAGCGATGTTGCCAGACTGTTTTCGAGCGATTCAAGGATGCCCGTCAAGCTTCATCACACGAATTTCATAAGCTTCGAAATGGTTCATATATATGCTTGTGTGTATTATACGAGGTATTATATAAATTTTCTGATAGTGATTAGAGCAAAGAAAACTTAGTTTTTGACTGTTTATCTGGTACTCTTGTGAATCGAGGGAGCTTTTCAGCAGATATTCTTTCGATAAAGCGTGTTTCACTACTTCAAATAAAAATGCCCCAATTTGAGGTTACGTTCTCGGTTACGTTTACGTTAGTCTACCTTTCGTTTCATTTCAGTAGTGAAATGAATATTGCAAAATAAATGGAGTGAATGAGTTCACAGAGTGGGTATTTGAGAAAAAGTCTTCAAAGTTGGATGTATGTGCGATTAATTGATCTACCTCTGGTAGTAAAGATTGACAATATTCTGTGCTTTGTTGAGAAATGATTTAACTTTGTTTATTCCTTCTGTAACTTCACTTCTGTGAAAAGCAGGGAACCTCGCGAAGAACTTTCATAAATAACATGTGAAACCAAGCAATATAGATTAAATATATTATACTCTACCGAGTACTCTACTGAATAGTTCATACTCGAAAAATATCACAACTCGTATCACAATGACTACTAAACTTTTGATAAAATGCATGGAAGCTTGAATTCAAACAAACATTAAACGTACTTCCCATTGGTTACTTACATAACCGCAAGAGGGTGTATCGTTTATTTTGAATCGCCTATACTACTGCATTATGATTGTACTATGAAAAATGAAATTCTTCATCTCAAGATCATCTCAAGATCATTGTTGTATCCTGCTCCCTCTTCAAAGTCAAAATCAAGTCTTTCTTCTCCTTACTTGTATTTTCCAACTAAGAATAGTAGGTACCTACTTTTAAATAGCATTCACCAGTATTATAATAAACTTGTTTCCGCGTTCCCATAAAAAAATCGAAAGTTTATACCTTCGCAACTTTCTTTCTTTCTTATCAGACATGAGTTGCAATTCAATGGATATAATAGTAGTTGGCTATATATCATATGACTTCAGATTGAATGCAATAGATTCAATAGAGCATAGCTGCTTTGCCTACATACCAACAGAACCATTGCAAAATTTATCTTCATGTAAATCGTGAATGCTTGACCTGACCTCAATTCAATGAAGCTTTGTAACAGCTAACGGTATTGGTAGGTAGTTGGGGATATTTCGTGTCGACATCAAACAATCAAAGAGAAATTCGTCCAAGAGATTCAAGGGAACTTATGATTGCATTGCAATGTCGATTCCATCTACCTACTTCAAAACTCGTCATAATGATTATGATAATTATTACAGACAGTATATAAAAAAAATATTTCACACTAGAACTGCTTGGTTTTTGAGTTGAAATGTCTCGAGGTTAACATAAGAAAATTAGATTCACGTAGGTACCTGGGAAATATGCGAAAGCCAAGTCAAGATGAAGATATTTTGGAACAAAACAAAGAAAGGGGACCAGGAACAGCAGAACAAAACTGTAGCAGCAGCAGACGAAGATACGAGCGAAGATGTGAATAAAAGTGATGTTTTTTTTATATTCCCGGTACCACATTCAGTGTGTTGGTCGGTAGGATGGCGAAACTGAATTTTTCATAAATTTTCAACAATTATTTTGGATTTTTTAGGTGTGAAGTGCAAAAATAGAATCGAAATTATGCACGTTTCAGGCATTCGCCAAATTTCTACCCTCGTTTCTACAGTTTTTTTAGTGACGATTCAATTCATATATACCAAATCTCGAGCAAAATCTCATAAGCCGCCTGTAATTTTATCATTATGACAACGAAATAGTTTGCCCTAACTTTTCCAGAGACAAAACGAGGCCTAATAACATTGAAAGCTTGAAAACCAAAATCGTAAATAAATCTTTGATGACGTTTATGCCAATTTTTCACAATCTTGCGTAGTCAGAAAATTATCTAATGCCTCATCTACTGTGGAAATGCGATTTTGCGAGTCTTCGAGTAGAGGAATTGAAGAGACCATCAACAATATCGTGGTTTTTTTTGTCAAAGTAAACACGACATTTGTAATTCAAGTATTGTTGCCCAGGACCGTCTTTCACCTATTAGAGGCCCTGGGCACGTTAGAATAATGGGGCCCCTATGACCATAATGAAGTACTATTTTGTTAGAATAGACAAAAATAACATAGAAATGCAAAATTGTAGCATTATTTACAGTTACATTAGATATGATGAATAGATTATATCATGTACTCCACACTGAGTAACCAGCATCCACGATTAGTCCTTATACTCCTCGTTATACTCCATATATAAGTATCTATGCTGATTGAAGAGGTACCCATAGATTTGAGTTGAGCAAAATCGTTAATAACATCTTCAAAATCTATGATTTCGAGCATATCACATTCTATCGACATTAGCGACAAACTATTCAATCTCTCTTGAAACATTGTACTTCTTAATTCACTTTTTATTCGTTTTAATTTGGAGAAGGAG
The DNA here is from genome assembly GCA_918026855.4 of Phaedon cochleariae. NCBI lineage: Eukaryota > Metazoa > Arthropoda > Insecta > Coleoptera > Chrysomelidae > Phaedon > Phaedon cochleariae. Next base: position 32,238,920 of record OU896722.1, on the reverse strand, counting down.
CGTTCCCCACTGCAGTTAGTTACCATCATGCTTATAGAAAGATTCTCATTGCGATTTCTACATTAGGAAAGGGGTTCCACTTCTATTTTTTCTCACTTACTTTCGAGTTAAGTATTATTGCGAAAGGCAATTGAAATGAAAAATTATATTGAAATTCATTAAACATGCTGCATTCGGTAAGCCTGATTTTCAGGCGGATGTAGAGTAGCTATCGGGACTAGGAGGCCCCAATCCTCGCGGGGCCCTGGGCACGTGCCCAGTGTGCCCAGTGGGAAAGAGGGGCCTGTGTTGCCTTAAGAAACTGCCAGCAGAAATATTCGTCCTACGGACTTCAAAAGTAATTTTTTCTTTTTTAAATATTCTTCGAGATATTCTCATTGGAATGTCAAGTTCACTTCGATAAGAGAAGCCCTCGTGTAATTATGAATGAAAAAATAAGAGATTCATATAGGTATCATCACTACCAAAACAACTTTCTTACTCTATGCTGTTGCCGACTCGGTTACCGAGGGGTGGAATTCTGGTGTACATACAACTGGAATTCGTTGGAATTCCGTGGATTTCCTTAGAATACCTTGGATTTCCTTGGATTCCCTTGGAATTCTTTGGATTTCCTTGGAATTCTTTGGATTTCCTTGGAATTCCTTGGAGTTTCTTGGAATTCCTTGTGTGAAATGCGGTATAATTCTGGTGTAGAAACAACTAGAATTCTTTGGAATTCCTTGAAACTCCTTGGAATTCCTTGGAATTCTTTGTAAAATTGAAGTTTGGTGTACACAATTTTGATAGCGGTTTACCCCTCGGCTGTTGCTAAGGACGTTTGAAAGTTGGATGCCTCAAAATATATAGATAGGCAGAAGATATTTGTTGCCCAAAAAAAAAATCATAAAGAATATTTTTAACATGCATCCTCATGATTCTTGCAAGCAGGTCTTTATCAAACATAACCTCATGTCTTTTTCATGCATCTACATATACAGAAGCCTACTGTATGTGAGAGAAAATTCATCCAAATATACCAAAAAGCTCGCCAAAAAGTCATAATTACGAAACCAGACATTCTGACTTTTCATCTATCCCTAAACACAAAACCGAACAATTTGAAAATTGCATTTCATAAATGGGAAGTAGCTACAAACTTCACAATGATAACCTCTTCAAAAAATCAGTAAAAGAACTACTGCTGAGGAAATGTCATTACAATATTCAGGAGTACTTCTCGAACAGAGACATATAATGTTAGATCCAAATCCAGTATAGTGACTGATTTTATGTCTCATTCTTTCTGACTTATCCTATACATTGTAAAAATGTCCTACACGATCAATAAATATTATTATCATTATTATTATTATTATCGGTAAAAGTGCACTTATCATGCGATGGGGTTTTTTTCGAAAAAATTTTTTGGTACTTACGTATTTTCGTCTGATGAACACGAATTTCATAATGAAAATGTGAACAAACCACTATTTATCGAGATATTTCAAGAAAAAGTTCGAAATTTTACCTTCTTTTCCCCCTTGTGTTGGATGCATTTACAGGTACTTGCTCGTATTATTTTGTCATTGGACACTTTATATACTCATGATGTACTTCACTGACACATTTTAAGATAGAAAATTCAACAGGAAATATGATTTTTATGGCGAGTTTTTCCTATTTAGTGAGCAAGCATACCAGATGACGGCCATTTAATCCATATGCAATCCAAATACGAGATGTCAAATGTCAATAGATTGCTTTGGAATGACATTACACACGCCATTATTTCAAATGATATTCTTCCTTCTTTTCACTAAACATGGATAAATCACAAGAAAATCATATTTCTAGTTGACTCATATAATAAAAAAAATGTGTCCAACATTGTGTGATATATATAAATTGTCCAATGATGGAAAAAGAAGGGCAAATTGTTCTAAATGTGATCCAGAAGACAGGCGGAAAAGATGGTGAAATTTGTAACTTTATAGTGAAATATCTCGATAAATAGTGGTTTGTTCACATTTTCATTATGAAATTCGTGTTTTTCAGACGAAAATACGTAAGTACCATAAGTGAAAAAATAAGAGCTTCCTCGATATCATCATTACCAATACAACTTTCTTACTCTATGCTGTTGTTAAGGACATTTGAAAGTTGGATGCCGCAAAATATATAGAAATCAACAAGGTGTCCAAGTTTTATAAACCCACCTGGTTATGGTTGTACAGGTACTGGGCCGCAGGAGGCGGAGGCTGAGTCCACAAAAACTGTCCACGATACGTCAAATCCGTTTGTCGCAACTCCCTAGGGGAACCTGGGACACCCCCAGGGTTGTTAGGAGCCCCATTGGCCTGCTGCTGCTGAGGACTCGTCTGCAGAACCACATCCTGCGTTCCTACCACAGGATGGACGCTGTTGCTGTGCTCCTCGCGCTTCCTCAGCTTGCTGCGAACAAGACGAATGGCAATCATCGTGCCGTTACTTCCCACCATCTTCAATTAGAGCCACCGTGTATAGTAAAAGAAAGGAAGAAGAGATCGATGGATGCGAAACCGTCAGACGGTCACTCAAGCACTACTACTATATAAGTCACAATCACAGCACACTCTTAAAGCATAGATTAATTGTTTGTTTAATCTATGCTTAAAGACACACGAAACCAACTTTGTAGTGTTTTTATGACTAGGAGAAAATCACCGTTATAAGAGCTTGAAGGCCTAGCTTTGATCATGCCAAACCAGCTCTTTGAGAAGAGGGTTGTGACTGTGAGACAGTCGAACGTCGATTTGAGAGCTTGGCCTGCTGTGAAAGTGAATATATAGAGGTGGTGACGTAGTATTTCGTGCGGTAGAAGATGCAGGGTCGTCGTTGTTGGGTTTTTTTAGGGGGTCTCAAGGTTTTCAGTTGGAAAGTGTCGGTTGGATTTGTTGGGTGAGGAGTGGTGGATGGGTCAGGCGAATGGTTGTACAGGGTGGGCATGATGATTCAGCACTTACCATGCGGTGGGTTTTTTTCGAATTTTTTTTATGGTTCTCACGTATTTTTCTCTCAGAAACACGGATTTGGCAATGAAAATGTGAACAAACCACTATTTATCGAGATATTTCATGAAAAAGTTCTAAATTTCACCTTCTTTTTCCGCCTGTATTTGGATGCGCATTAACTGATTTACAGCTACTTGTCTTTGGACACACTTTATATACTAATGATGTACTTCAATGGCACATTTTATGTAGAAAAATCAACGAGAAATATGATTTTCTGGTGAGTTTTCAGATTCACTGATTAATTCATACCAGTATTACCAGCTGATAGCCATTCAATCATAGATGTCGAATGGGGGTCAAATGTCAACAGATTTTGGAAGAACATAAACTTGAGAACAAATTGCTTTTGAATGACGTTGTACACATTATTTTGAATGTTACTCTTCCTTCTTAAATCTTTTTTCCAGTTTGAAGTTTGAAACTAGTTGCGTGATATGAATTTTCAGAAAAAAATTAAGTTTTCTCATTTACCTATCCACGGTGATAGTGAATTCTTGCATATTTGACATTTCCTTTGAAAAATTGCAGATGGCAGAATGGCGAATGGCCATCCTTGTCAGCTGGTGATTGTGTCCCAAATGGTAAATATGGAAAAATCACAAGAAAATCATATTTCTAGTCGATTTTTATATTGAAAACGTATCATTGAAGTACATCGTGATGAATAAATAAAATGTTGAAAAAAGAAGGGCAACTAGTTCTAAGACAAGCGGAAAAGAAGGTGAAATTTAGAATTTTTTCGTGATACTTCTCGATGAATAGTGGTTTGTTCACATTTTCATAATCAAATTCGTGTTTTTGAGACAAAAAATACGTAATTACGCATCGCATCGCATCGCATGACAAGTGAAAAAATACCGTGGACAATTTCAAAGGGAACTGGGATGTGCCTATTTTTGAACTAGATGAATGAAAACTGATATGTGCGAGGGTAAATTTTTGGGGCGAATTCAATGGTGGGAATAGATTTCCAAACAATTGAATTTGTCATGAAAATTGATTCTCAAGCACTGAAGTTTGTCTTCGTTTAACTAAATAGTTTGAATATAAAACCCATCCTTCAAAACTTATCCTTCGAAACATATCCTGACTTTGTTTTTCATCATGAATACCGATTTCGCAATACTACAATGAATATAATATTTTGAGAACAACTTCGAACGACTAAATAATTTGGCAACAAAGTAAAGAACACATATATTCTGAGTTGAAATGTTCATCTTAATATCTCCATTATTCCAGATTGTATTCGATTTTTTCTCCTCGTTTATATAAAATGAATATATGGGTATAATTTCAATATACGTGTAGTGGGGACAAAGTCACGTATCAGTTTGAAACTAATGCCTGACGAATTTGCGAGAAAAATATGATTCATTCTCATGTTGGAAACCGAAGCAGAAATTCGTTCCCGAAACGTCCAAAGATATGTGTGAATCTGATACTTTATCTATAGGTATACCAATACTTTGCTTCTCCAAACCTTTTTTCAATACAAAGTGTCTCTGACAAGCGAATGAATTTTTCTTTTAGGCTCTCGAATAGACAAACAATTAAACATAGCGACATGTTGGGGCAAACCATCCCAAAAAATCTGGAATTATGAATATACCATCTCATCGATCGACCTACAGGAACTATTTGACACTGACGGAAGTTTTAAAAATGTCCTACTTCACGTACGGACAAAGAGAATAATTCATTTTGTGCTGTTTCCTCGATATCACTTGGTAAAACTGAACTTGAATTAAACATTTTCCACTGATAAAAATATTGAATCAATCTATTTCGTCGCTGATTTTTGACCATATTTTTGACGTATACTTCAAAGTGACAGACGAGGTCAACTTGTCTACAAAATTTTGTACATAATCGGTAAAACACATGAAGAACTGGTAATTGTTTTTTTCAAGCGAAATGTTTCGTCAAAATATTAAATATGCGAACAGTTAGTAAAATTTCGTATCCCAACGTATAACATACAATATTTATTTTCTTCCAAATATAATAAAAAAGTATTTTTTCAGAATAATTGGAAAGCAAATTATTCTACATCACGCTTATCTGTTGGACGTTTCCCTCATAAATATATATTATGCAGTAGAATATTCAGCATGACAACGGCATTTCTGATAATGAAATGAACTTTTTATCATCAACAAGGAAATATTCCACTTTTTGCCAATGGTAATGTTTGTAGACATATTCACACGTATTGAAAAAATACTCATATTATTATTTTTATTTTACATATGAATGTACCACACCTCCTCCATTAACGAACAGACAGAATGAAATATTTCAAAACTTTGTATGTCGAAATCAGAATAATAACTATTATAAAAATAATGAAACATGCACTATAGTTGAGATTCAACAGCCCTTTTCCTTAAAAATCACCGAATAGTTAGACAAAGAAATTAAATTAACTACTTTTTTCAATATTTCTAAACCTGATTATTATCCTTTCCAAAATGGATTTATTCAAAATCCAACCTACAGAGTAGGTCCACCTGTTGGGCTCCAGTCCGTCTAACGCCACTGGACTGTATATATAAGAAATATAGTTTCAAAGTATACCTCCATCTCATTTCCATGCTCCGCCCATGCCTGTCTGGCCCTTTTAGAAGGGGAATTGGCCTATCGAGTGCGGTATAGCAGTGTTGCCAAATCAGCAGATCTCCTACATTATACATGGAAACAGTAATGGTCAGATGGTCTAGTAATGGTTGGCAAATTCTCGATTATGAAGTAGATATTATGTGAATTAGTTATTGATCATAACAGCCTTCAAACTTTCCGATTTATTTACGTCATTGCAGATCAATTCCTTTGATTGAACTAATAATTTCCCTACAGAACTGTTCATGAATTTGTTGCTGAATAATCCGTTCGTCGTAATAAACACGTTTTTTTCCAAGCAAGCTTGGAAGTCACAAAAAATCGGATTTATAATATTCAGTATATATGATAACCTAGATAATAAGATGTATGACTTGGCAACATTGCCTCGCTGCTTTGGAAACAGCTGATGGGTGACGGTTAGAAAGAAAATGATTATATTGGTTTTACGGTGTGGGGTACAGAGGGAAAACCGCGTTACGAGCACTGAGACAGTGTTGCCATATTGACGGATTTATCCCCAGATCTAGAGATTTCTATGTGGAGTATATGTGATATATACGAAATTCTATTTCAAATTTAGGAATAGACCACTGGAGAATGAGGTTACGTGGTATAGGAACTTCTTCAATCTAATTATAATACAATTAGGACACATAGTGTCAGTCATAAATTTGCTCGTAAATTTGGTATTTTATGGGAAACACTTTTGATAATAAATCATTTCGTTTCAAAAAAGATGAAAAATGGTCTACTACTATCGCTGCATATGATTTGCAAAAATTCTCGCCTGCGGCACATTTTCCTTCGATTTCGTCAGGTTTGGTGGTTTTTTCTTGTTTTTCAGGTTGCCATTCTGCGACTTTTGAAAATCTGAGTTGGCAACACTGAGGTAACTATGACAATAAGTAATTCCAAACTTGGCAGAATTAAGATTAACCAGTTTCGTCTTCGTCTTGTTGATGTATTGTGTCGATAATTAGAAGCACTATCAAGTCGGTTTTTTCTTGGGAATACTTTGATGTAATATGTTATCGAACCACGTATTGCGGGAATTCTGGAAATCCTTACGGCAAGACGATCCGCAATAATGTTTTTCCACAAGAGGAAAAACCTCTTATCTATCTTTTGTTTGTACTGTTGTGGAGCGCAGTAATTAATTATACGGAAGTACCTCATTGCGATAAATGGGTAAAGCATGAACAGGACAACTCCGTTTTTTTTTAGGTTTTATTGACAATTAATTATGGATGTCGTACTATCAATTGAAAATTCGAAATGACTTGAACGTGATCAGACAGCCTCGTTTCACAGCGAACATTTTTTTAAATATTCATAACATAATATATTTGGAATAAGTATAAAAATAGTAGTTTGTTTTATTAGGATCAAAAGTGACACTTTGTTTGACAAGCGAATTTAGCGAGTCGAACAAAGTCACTTTTGATCCGAATGAGACATGCTATTTTTTCTGCAACCGAATGAATTAACTAAAATAAATATGTGAATCAATCACCAATGTATGACTCACTTTACAGATTATTATAATAATATGAGTAAGTAGATATAGAAGCAAGACCTCAGCCTACTTTGATTTGTTACAATTACTTTGTTACAATTTGATACCATTCTGCTACAGGCACGAATTCAATACTGAACCCGAAACGTGGATGCCGTGCCATAGGTATGCAATGCAACAGATAATATTGGGCAGAATATTCTACCTGCATTTACAGATCAGGTTTATTCATTTCTCAAGGATATTGGAATTGTAGTTTCAACATATAAAATTACATACAATATCATAAATAAAAGATTGAAATCTAATTTTATTTTAACACGAAACAATGAAATTCATAATTATCGAACTAGACAACATGGTTTATTTCATCTTGATATCGCTAATACTTCTATAGGCCAAAAAAGATTCACCCACGCTGCTCTCTTGGAATATAACAAATTACCAGATAATATAAAAAATTGCAGAAATACAATAAAATTCAAATACCATCTTGAAAAATTTATCATTTCTGAACGAAATAGATGACTTGTTTTTTTTTTCCAACTTTTGATTCATATTCAAATTGATTTTTGCTCACCAATATGAAATGATTTGTCAAAATGAAATAATTAATGTTTTCAAATATTTTATTATTCATCAGTTTATTATAATTGTATAGTTTTAGGTATTATTGTTAACTATACTTCCTTATACCAGAACTTGATTCTGACTGGAAGTAACATTTTCAATAAATAAATAAAACATAAATTCAACCACAAACTGACCCATTTGTGTATGGACCAGGTGTCAGCCCTAATAGCAGGTACCGTGCCAGTGCCAGGTATAGGAAAAAGACGTGGAAAATGTTAGGCTAGTGAGCATATCAACAATAATGATAGCAATTATTTATTTCTCCCGATACTCCACTGTGTTTGGCTCGGTAATCGAATGAAGGTATAAACAATATCGTTGTGTGAGACGAAATAGTATTGCTGGCTATGATTATTTAAAAACAAGTTATTCATCCCGAGAATAACGAATGAAATACAGATCAAGCAAGTATGTGAATCTTGAAGGTTTTCCTGATCAAAACTAAAATATTTAACTATGAAAATGTTGTATATATATCTCCAGCATCTCCATCTTTTTTTTCCTAGGAGCTAAAATTCCACTTTAGCTCCTAGTAACTGAGAGTGTTGCCTAGCAGCATACCTATGTTTGTGTTAGTGATGAGAACGTCAATTCGAGAGCTAATTTTGGTATTAAAATGGACTCCAAGAAACCAAAGCACCACCATTTGAAAAACAAACTATATATTCAAACCATTACTTTCAACTTCGGGAGTGATTATCAGGTACGATAATATTTGCAATGATAATAATAAGAATAAAAATAGTAATAAGTGAGATAGTGATTTGGAATAGAGCCTATAGAAATGCTTGTTCAATAATTGAATTCATGTAATTCACGAATATTAGATAAAAAGAATTTGGTCGATCAATACTCCTTTCTCCAATATATCATCACTAAAATGATAATGACATTTCAGTTTCGAATATACATGAATTTTTAGCACAGTCATTAATTATTGTATTTCACACATCTTCTGCTTATCTCCTGTATTAATTTTATCTTTGGGGGATTATTTTCATCGATAGACGGAAAAGCCGAGTTGATCCCAAACGACTTAAAATTATTGATTTGTATATAAACATTATTATTTTAATCACTGCAATTCTGATAAAAATGGCCTCGAGATGTGGAAAACATTATTTTAAACAAAAAGTACGAGCTGAATGTGAGATGGAAAAAAAATTGAAGAATTGTTTATATTGTTTTTCATTCTGAGCACATTAATGACGAAACGGTGTCATAAAAAAATTGGCTTTTTCTGCAACCGACACAAAAATCGTCCATTTCAATACCAAAATTAGCTCTTGAATTGACGTTTCTATTACTGGCACAAAAATAGGGATGTTGCTAGGCAACACATTTAGTTCCTAGGAGCTAAAGTTGAAATTTAGCTCCTAGGAACCGAAAAGGATGTACTAGAGGTCTTCAAGAATGAACAACATTGTTACGGTTTATTTGGGTTTGGACGCATAACTGAATTGTTTCCGATTTCGGCAGATTTGGCATTTCATACTCATGCTGGAGATATAAATACACCTCATTATAGTTAAGTATCTTTGTTTTGATCAGGCAAGCCTTCAAGATACACACACTGGCTTGATCTGAATTTCATTCGTTATTCTCGGGATGGATAACTTGTTTTTGAATTATCACGGTCAGCAATAGTTTTTGTCAGCGAGCACAGTGAAGTATGAGGAGAAATAAATAATCGCTATTATTATTGTTGATATGCTCACTAACCTAACATTTTCCACGTCTTGTTCCTATACCTGGCACTGGCGCGGTATTTGCCATTAGAGCTCCTGGTCCATACACAAATATGTCACTTTGTGGTTGTATTTATATCGAAACTATAATTCGAATTGTGAACATCCTTGAAAATTGATTATTATTATTTGTTGCATTGCATACATATGGCACGGCATTGGTGGCTACTCATTCACATATTTATTTGATTCAATTGTTTCGGTTGCAGAAAAAATAGCATGTTTCATTCGGATCAGAAGTGACTTTGTTTGACTATCAAATTTTGCTTCCGCTCGGCTTTGCTAAACGCTCCGCTTTGCGAATGCAAAATTCGCTCGTCAAACAAAGTGTCACTTTTGATCCTAATAAAACAATCTACTATTATTTAAGCATGGGGGAATAATGATATTTTCGTTATGTCTTATAATAGGTAATCAGTCATCTCGTCAATATTTTCGTAATATTGGATGAGTTATGGCTGAAAATTTCGTAATTATTTTCGAGTAAACAGCCAAAAAGATAAAAGAAGCCAATTTCATGCCGTGTCGGGAAAAACATGTCAAAACGGAATTTTCGTTTCATGAAACTATCCAGTACCAACTGTGGACTATGTACAGCACGTTATTTTCAAGCGGAAACACGCAAATTGTATTTTTCTCGAGATTATACCTTGTCATTCAATGTAGATTAACATCAAACACTATCAAATGAATTTATGAATTTACAACAATGCTGCTTTTTCACTAAGTAATAAGATTTCTAATCTCCCGAAAAACATTGTATATAAAGGTAGGTATATATCAGTCACTTTTTATTACAGACTTTCCGATATAATACTGTTACGTTATTCGGGTGCAGAAAAGATATGAACTGAAGAAACACTAATTTATATCGAACTTATTTAACTGCTATTTATGTAAAATGATTTATATCACGCAGAGCTATCGTCCTATCAGTCTCCTGTGCTCTCCATCTAAGATAACTGAGCGAGTGATTAAACAGAGGTTACAGGATTTTTTCGAAGACAACGAGCTAATACCAGATGAGCAGTTCCAGAACTAGCCACTCAACTGAACTACAAGTCTTGAGACTCATTGAGAACACAATATCGTTGAGAAATGATTGACAAAAGACCCATCTTGCTCTCCTTGACATAGCGAAAGCATTTGACAAGGTGTGGCATGATGGTATCTTATACAAAATGATCGATATGGGCTTTCCTGACGATTTGATTCAGTTGATGTGTTTCTGAAAAATCGAACTTCTCAAGTAAAACTTGATGCTCAACGATCTGGTATCAAACCCATTGAAGCTGGTGTTCCCCAGGGTGCAGTTGTATCTCTATCTCCGCTGTTGTATAGTTTATATACTAGCGATTTGCCGAGACCAGTGATGTGCAAGATGTCGCTTTTTGCTGATGATACGGCAGTTCTTGCATATTCGACAAATTTCTAGCAAGCAGCTATGAACCTCCAAAGCGCACTGAATTCTCCTTCAGGAGTACTTCCTAAGATGGAAGATCAAATTGAATCCTACAAAAACACAATTGGTCGCACTCGGAAGGGAGCGGAGGCCTCCCAGAACCAGAAAAGTCCTGGATGGCCATGAGTCGTGAGTGGTCTTCACAAGTTAAATACTTAGGTGTGTGCATTCACGAAAAGCTCACCTGGGCCCAGCACATTGAACAGCAAGTTTCAAAAGCTAAACTAGCCATTGGAGCCCTGTATCCTTTTTCTAAACAGACGAAGTAAATTGGGTTTGAGACAAAAATTTAATATTAATATCATGGCTATCAGGCCAATTTTACTGTATGCCTCTGTAGTCTGGGGCCACACAGCTAAATCTCATATCACCAGATTACAAACATTACAAAACAAAATCGCGAGAATGGTGACAGGATCTCCTTGGTATGTTCGGAATAACCAGATCGCCAGAGATCTGAAACTCCCTTCAATCTTGTCAGTCATTAGAGAACGAAACATCAAGTCTTTCGAAAAAGCTGAGGTTCATGAGACTTAGCTGCTTCAAAATGCAGTTGATTATGACCCAGGTGATCAATCAAAGTTCAAAAGAACGAGATTGTCCATAAACTAGGGAAAATATCGATATTATGACCAAATTTACTATTCTCAAGTTTTTGATATTTAGTTATTCCGTCAGTAATGCAGAAAAATTCAAATTCAAGAATAATTCGTACGTCCTTGGGACATCCTATGGACATCCAATTGATATCCCTCAGCGTTGCTGATAGGTTGTCCTATGGATGTCCTCTGTAGTCCTTGATGAGGAATACTGTAGGATTTAGGTATTCGATTGTTGTCCCAGGGACATCCCTCAAGGACGTCCCTAGTTGGTCCTCAAGTGGGACATTTGTGCGTCCCACAGACGTCCAATGGACGTCCACGGTACCAAATTCGAACGTCCTAAGGACGTCCTGAATGTCCCGACAGGACGTTCTAAGGATATCCATGGGACATAACTGTGTTATTAGGGTAAGGAACACCCTGTATAGACATAGGTTTCTGAAAGTTCACTAGAGATTCCCCGCTATTAGTAATGATTGTTAAAAACTGTAGTCAATATTGTATAGGAAATACGATTTGAAAAGATGCAGTCATAAAGATTGTTGTAAACGAATAATCAAACTTTGCAGTATATAATTTCTATTTCTGTTTGCATATCGGCTTGGCATCCATCTTGAATGCCAAAAAGTTGGGACTTCCTTCAGCTCGCAGTCTGGCGAATTATGTAAGTGCGAATTTAACGACAAAAATTGTGCCAATTTTATTTTTGCATACACCTTATAGTGTTTCCGAGGACCGTGTTTAGATGTGGGTGCGATGCGACGCATCCAGAAAATAGAACCCTTGATTTTCCAGTCACAATATAATTCGATAAATAGCTATTTATATACCGGGTGACACGTTATACACCCTATAGCTTTATTATTATTGACAGTAGAAAAATATTAAAAGAACAGCCTCACAGGGGATTTTTTCTTCTCATCGAATCAACTGATATAATTTTAGTATCTCAGAGGATATACAGGGAGCAAGAAAAAGTGTAAAAATTTCAAATGGAACGCCCTATATATTTTAGCGCCATTAGATAGACCTTTCGAAGAGCTTTTCGAAAATACCCCACTCAATACATTTATCTTCAGTATTTCTCATAATACTGACAGTCTAACCTAAAAAATAGCTATTTGTGTATTTAGAGCGCAAAGTGATAGATTGCCGCTCGACAAAGAAAGTTACCGCGCGATGCGGAGCGGAGCGCGGTAATCTTCGGAGAGCGGCAATAACACTTTGTGCTCGAAATACACACAAGATTTTTTCTACTAACGCAGCTTTTGAAAATAACTACCATGAAAGTATGAGCGATTGAAATAGTTGAAAAAGTTCTTATCCATATTATCCCATATGTCCAAAGGAAACAAAAAAGAAAAATTGAAATAACTGACAAGCCAGAAAAAAAATGTGGGGCCTACCGAGAATTGAAACTGAACCACCAGCGTGGCAACCTAAGCTTCAGTCCTCTGAGCCATAGTACGATAAACTCTGCAATCAAATTGAACATAACTCATTATTGCAATAAAATAAAGATACACTGTCTTTCTGATGACATCTTTAACATTCAAGCATGTATACGTACCATCGAATATACAGTGTGTCCCACTTACCATGCTCACCATGGGTATCTTTTTAACGGTGAGGGATACGAAGTCGGTTAAATGACACCAAATATGGAGTTTGTCAAGGCCAAGTATAATGTGAAAAAATATTTTGATAAAATATATTCGTTTTTGTTTTATACGCAAAAAACAGATTCTGATCATTTTCATGTCTCCTCCGTAACTTCTTCATTTATGGAAATATTCTGATAGCAATTTTACATTCTCATCGCAGTTTTTCAAAGTGATTTCGAGAGAAATATAAAATTCATACCAACTCTTCTAGAATTTGAGATATCAGCACCAACTTTAGTTTTTCAAATGTATGTCATAGCTCACTATGACTTAGTTACAAATAACATTTTTTTCTCTTACAGATGATATGTCGCAGTAATAGTTTTGTGTCGATAACAACGGAGTTATCGTCATTTATACAAAAACAAGAAATTATTTGGAAGCCGCCATCTTGAAATTATAAATTTTAAAAAAAAAATCATGATCTACGACCTCAAAAACCCCCACTTACCAATTTTGAATGGAATCGGACCAAATCTTGTCCGCCATCTTGGAGCAGCCATTTTTTTTAATTTCAACAAAAATTCCATAACTCCGATTAACTTGGAATTCGGCAGGTGTTCATAATTTCGGTGACGATACATTATGGAATTTTTGTTGAAATTGAAAAAAATGGCTGCTCCAAGATGGCGGACAAGATTTGGTCCGATTCTATTCAAAATTGGTAAGTGGGGGTTTTTGAGGTCGTAGATCATGATTTTTTTTTTAAATTTATAATTTCAAGATGGCGGCTTCCAAATAATTTCTTGTTTTTGTATAAATGACGATAACTCCGTTGTTATCGACACAAAACTATTACTGCGACATATCATCTGTAAGAGAAAAAAATGTTATTTGTAACTAAGTCATAGTGAGCTATGACATACATTTGAAAAACTAAAGTTGGTGCTGATATCTCAAATTCTAGAAGAGTTGGTATAAATTTCATATTTTTTACGAAATCACTCTGAAAAACTGCCATGAGAATGTGAAATTCCTATTTGAATATTTTCATAAATAAAGAAGTTAACGAGGAGACATGTAAATGATCAAAATCTGTTTTTTGCGTATAAAACAAAAACGAATAGATTTTATCAAAATATTTTTTCACATTATAGTTGGCCTTGACAAACCCCACATTTGGTGTCATTTAACCGACTTCGTATCTCTCACCGTTGAAAAGATATCCATGGTGAGCATGGTAAGTGGGACACACTGTATAGACCAATGAGTTGATGACTTCAGAGTCTTTGATTTTACCAAAATAAGTCAGTAAAACGTTTTCTGAATACATAATATGCACCATCTCGGAGTGGCACCAATTTATGAATGTATCATATTGTAATTCATATTTCTTCCTTGATTTCTCCGGTAAGAGATTCAAACTCTTGCGCTTTCTGCTATATCAGGAGGTGTGTTTGATGATTCATTGTCACTATTTTCCATCATGAAAGAATTGGGGGTTTTCAAGAATAGATAAGGATAGGTTACAGAGATGTGCGAGCGTTTTTTCAATATTTCCGCTCACGAGCGCAAATGCTGTCAAAGAATGACATTTCTGGGAAAACGTCAACTTTGTGCTGGAATTTGAAAGCGTCAAAGGCTACTTTGTTAAGCGTTTGTAGAAAAAAGTGTTTATCGATCCTTAAATGATTATTGAGAGTATGCTGTGACAATGAATCTAGGTAATTAATATATCGTTATGATATTCAATACTCATTGACAGTGAGTAATCGCTCAAAGTCAGAGTTGTAATATTGATTTAATTTCCGGAAATTAACATTTTCTATCATTATTCAATCTATTCAACATCAAGTTGCAAAAATTCGGTCTTTGATTTCTATGAATCTCTGTCAATTTTTGTACCGTATGGAATTTATAAAGTCTGAATTTATATTATTTCAAAACTTCACGGAAGTTTCCCTTGAATTCTTATGTGGTCCGAGAAGTGCGCTTAATTCTTTTGCCGAAGACCTCAATGATTTTTTCGGATTCTCTATATGATTCAGTGAGATATTCAATTCATGTTTTACATTATATCATTCATATCCACATTGTTGTAAATTAGAAGTCCTTGTGAACTTTGAGTAAATGTTCTTGATGGTTCGCCTTGATGGAATATTACCATTTGGAAAACGCAATTCATAGCCACGTCTTGCAGCGGATGCGTTTTGATCATTTTCTATGATTAAAGTTACTATACTTCTTGCTTTTCTTCATTTGAATAAACCATGATTCAAGAATTGATTATGGAGGAAATTAACAAGAAATGACGAAGGAATTTATCTTCACTAGAAATGACAATAAAATGTCATAACAAACCCTCATTATTTTTCCAGTTACTCATGGTCACCTCATGGCATACTATCTACAATCATAGAATAGTTGTTATTCATTCAGAAATCAATAGAAACGAATTTCAGGTTCAAACGTCTATATTATGAGAAATACTGAAGATAAGTGTATTGAGTGGGATATTTTCGGAAAGCTCTTCGAAAGGTCTATCTAATGGCGCGAAAATATATAGGGCGTTCCATTTAAATTTTTTTCACTTCTTCTTGCTCCTTGTATATCTCCTGACATACTGAAAATATATCAATTGATTCAATGAGAAAAAAAAATCCCCTGTAAGTCAATTTTAAAAAATATCTGTACTGCCAAAAATAATAAAGTTATATTTTATAACGTGTCACCCGGTACCAAGGACGAAACAGTGGCTATATAATAGTCGAGTTATTCATGAAAAGTGACATTTTATAACCTGCAAACAGAGATGAAATGTCAAACTTTTTTCCCGTCACAGAAAAAATGTAATTTTTTGAAGAAGTCGCTGAAAAAATCAGTTTTTAGCATGATTTGAAGTATATGAAAGGTACATACAATCATGATCAACGTCTGTAGGCGATCCACTTATAACCCACCATTTTTCTCACTTACTTATATAGTATATAAACGGAATGAAGCATGTAGGAAGAACAAAGACAATTTCAATGTTATATGACGACCTTCTGAGTCTTTCACTCCCTTGAACAGCAACAAAATAAATGTTGTATAAGTACCGCGAGTACCGAGTATTATTATGTAATAATAACATTGATCATACCTTTAGCAATGGCGCTTGTCAGTGGCGTGTGTATTCATAAATGGGCGTGTACACCTTAGTAGAACTTTTAACTCAAATCATGTTTATAATGATCCTGTTATACATAAATAATGATTGACGACATAATTCCATCGAAAAATTAACTGGAATGTTTTATTTTTGGACATAAAAAATAGTACCTTCTGAAAACGGACCCTCTTATGACGTAGAAACCTCATCTCGCCATAGTTAAAAGAAAATACCAAACGCCCGACGGAAACTGAGGCACTCTGTCAGGAATCATGTATCATTCATCTCTGTCTGAAATAGTCTTGTTTCAGTATTAGAGTTTTGACGTCACATCATCGCCTCGTTTTCAGAGGTCCGAAAAATCGGGGATTTTAATAATTTTTTATAAAACGTAGGGAGGTCACAGCAAGAAACGGTTTGCGGTGGTGAGCTAGTTTGGGTGAGTTCTATCGAATTATGAAATGAAAAATTTTTTGTGATATAAGCCCATTGGGCTTTTATCCGGGTATTTACCCTAATGATAAATACCAACCAAAAAGTGGGTATTTATAAAAAACGATTTGAGATGGTCGACGGCACAAAACTGCCGTGTAAACGTAGTGAAATGTTTGACATCGCGTCAGATGGTAGAAAAAGAAGCAGAAGAATGATATAATCTCATTTTCACAGTTTCACTCCTGTACTTTGCCACAAATTGAATAAAATGATGAAAACGAGAGATCCAGCTTGATCTTGATTTACTATTAAAAAAGGTGTTGAATGTACTGTAAAACAGAATTCAAACACCCAAATATCAAGAAATTGCAAAAACATGTACTAAAAGAGTTTTATTTTGCTTTATCAAGTGGGTAGTTTTTTTTTTAAATATAGATTTTGTTGTTTATTGTAGGTTTTTGTCCAGGGTGTCAATTCTGTAGTTCCCATTACAATATACCAGATTAAAGACCACTGGTCGCTTTTGATGAGTCGATGGGAATACCGGGTGCTCAGAGCAAATGTACTAAACTAATTTTTACAAAAAAAAATGAAAAAAGTGTAAAAATTATTTCAATACATTCGCTCTGAGCACCCGGTATTTCCATAAAAACCCTTTCCGTACGTAATAAGATACGCCCTCTTCCAATTTCGACAAAATGAATAGGAGTATGTGAACATTTTATGAGATTACCGTAAGCCGCGAGGCATCAAACAATAATCAGTACTTTTCGAATTATCTTTAAAACAAATAAGTTTATCGGAATTTTACAAAAATCAAAAAATACTCAAAAATTATTGAACACTTGAAGAAAAATAGATAGGAAGTCATTAGCACACGTACAAAAAAAATATGGGGGTAAGCGTGTACTTGACCCCCAGTATTTTGAATATTTGACAGTTATTTTCTGTTTTGTTTTCCTCACACGATGTAACTCTTTGTGATGAAGTGATGTATCAATTTTGAGATTAATATCTTATTAATTACGCGAGTGATTAGAAAAAAAACAGTTTTCAATTTCCAACTTTGACACCCTGTATATCGAATAAGAAGGGCTAAAATGAAAAATGGTATTTAGAAACTCATATTATTTTTGTTCAAGGAATATATTGTTAATGGATTGACCTCCTTTTAGCGGATACCCTGTATAATGATGACTGAATTTTCCATTGTCACTAGAAATTAGTGCTTTCCATCTCTGTATGCTTGTACAGCTAGTGAATGAAATTACGCGTAATTTAGAAGACAATATTATCAGCTTAATTTGATTCAACTTTTCATGGTACGTGCTTTTTGATTCATTGTATTGAAAGAAAATCCCATTCTTCCAACTTTAACGAAATAAAGAACAGTTTCATGTGTCACTGACGCAAATCGTCAACGCCAAACTCTATTGACGTTCACATTTTCGAGAAAATGATGTGAAAGAGAACAATACTTTTATCGATCATTCGAAAATCCATTCCGTCAAGACAAAACAATGACAATGTGACGTAAATATTTATATAGTTTTTATAGTTTTTTCTCACTAATGCGTAACCAGCGAGATCATACATACCGGGGGCGGCCGTATCAAATATACTACACCAGATACAGGGTGGGCCAACGAAAACTTAAAAAAACCTCGATTTTAGGAATGATTTTAAAATAATGTCATAGGTTATTCGAGTGATTTACTTTCTCCACCAATAATGGTAGGTATTTCCAGACTATCTAACAATACTTAAAAACTAACATAAGCGCTGTTTTCTTACAGATTTTCTTCTTTTTATAAATTTGCTGATAATGAAGGATTAATCCTTCGAAACATGTCCTTCTGTTTATATGGTGGAGTCGTGACTATAAATTCTACTACCCCTCCTGATTCAAATACTTGATGGATCTGTATTTCATTATTCCCCGGGATCTGGTTGATTAGATAACTTGTTCTTGAATAATCACGGCCAGCAATACTTCTTTGTCTCACACAACGATATTGTTTACCTTCATTTGATTACCGAGCCAAACACAATGGAATGTGCAGAGCAATAAATACTCGCTATTATTATTGTTAATAGGCTCACTAACCTAACATTTTCCACTTCTTTTTCCTATACCTGGCAAATGAATTCATCGATTCATCGATTTAATACCGTATTATTGTAGGGCGACGACATGATAATAAGTAGGTGCAATGCAACATCCTATAGTTGTAGTGTTCTTCTTAGCATGAGCTAGCTAAGGAGACATATCCCATATTTTTAGTCATCAATTGAATTACACCCAGTTTATTCAAAGAAGTCACCCAAAACCTTTGAGTTGTCCATTCACAAAACAGTTGGCGTCCGTCCATTTCCTTTATCAAAATTGGAAGGTGATCCAAAATAGGCGAACAATGCACCTGATTGTCCACTGATACTGTCGATTATCATTTCGTTTACACTGTGTCTCATGACAAGCTGCTTATTTTCCAAAAAAATGGTGATCTTTGAATTATTCAACACTCGAAAGTACATGCAAAAGCTAAAACTAATTTTTATTTCTTGATGCATGTCAAGAATAGTAGATTGTTTTATTAGGATCAAAAGTGACACATTGTTTGACAAGCGATTCGAATGAAACATGCTAATTTTTCTGCAACCGAAACAATTAACTCAAATAAACATGTGAAGTAACCACCAATGCCGTGCCATATGTATGCAATGCAACAAATATTGACAAATAATCCATGTGGTAAGACAATTCTACCTGCATCAACAGCAGGTTAGGTTTTCTAGGATGTTCGAATTGTATTTTCAATATGAATACAACCACAGAGTGACATATTTGTGTATGGACCAGGTGCTCTAATGGCAAATACCGCGCCAGTGCCAGCTATAGGAAGAAGACGTGGAAAATGTTAGGTTAGTGAGTATATCAACAATGATAATAGTGGATATTTATTCCTCTCCATACTGGCATACTACACTGTGTTTGACTTGATAATCAAATGAAGCTAAACAATATCGTTGTTTAAGACAAAAAAACTATTGCTTGCCGTGATTATTCAAAAACAAGTTATCCATCCCGAGAATAACGAATGAAATACAGATTAAGCAAGTATTTGAATCTTGAAGGCATCCCTGATCAAAACAAAAATACTTAACTGAGATGTTTATAATTCCAATACTGAACTATAATAAGGTGTATTTAAATCTCCAGCATGGGTATGAAATGCCAAATCTACTGAAATCGGAAACAAATCGTCTCAACTTAAATAACCAACCGTCACAATGTTGTTTATTCTTGATGACGTCCAGTAGATCCTTTTTAGTTCCTAGGAGCTGAAGTTCAACTTTAGCTCCTAGGAACTAAAATTCAGTTTTAGCTCCTAGGAACTAAATATGTTGCCTAGCAACAAACCTATTTTTGTGTCAGTAATAGAAACGTCAATTTGAGAGCAAATTTTGGTATCAAAATGGACGACTTTTGTGTCGGTTGCAGAAAAAAAGCTTTTACCTACATGATTATAGCAATATCGGTATTATGACAATATCACAATGCAGAGAAATAGATTTTATTTTTTAGTTCAAATTTCAGAAATACAATTAATAGTTTATGAACTTCGTATTCGTATTTGGTATTCTGCAATTATAACTTTTCATTGTAGTATAGGCTATATCAATTTTTGAGAACTTTACCACCCTGTATCTCAAAAGTTATCTCGAATATTGACATTCAATTATGAAACACCCTGTATACTGTATAGTTCTTCTGGGCACACCGGTACGAAAACAATAAAGAAGATGAAACGCTGGTCACTGGTAGCACAGTTTAGAGAATAAATATTCTCTAAATTGTGCTGCTACTACCCACAACTTCTGCGCGTAATTTTCATGATATTTCGGGAAGACAAAGATTTCTGTAAATATACACAAAAAGTCTACTCACTATACTCCTGTATATAAAGTAAAAGTTATTCGAAGTTAATTGGACGACTTCTATAATTATCCATGTTAAAATAGCAGTCGAAACTTTCATGTGAATATTTGATTAGTTAGAATAATTTGATATTGAAATACTGTCTGTAGGTTAATCGAGGAGGTGGTACATTCATTAATCCAGATTTTTTGGGATTTTCTCTCCTCGTTTCTATAAAATAAATATATGAATATTATGTCAATATACGTGTAGTGAGGACAAATCAGATGATTTGCCCCAAAATGTCACTGCTATTGTCTCCGTTCAGAAGAATGCAAGCAGATTCCTTGATTTTTTTTTCTGGTTGTTATCTTCTTTCCCAATGATTTCAATATTATTCCACTCTGCCATATTATGTTGTCCATCTTCAGTAATGATATGTTCAGCCATAGTTTCGATTTGTCGATGTGTCAAAACTGAAAACTCAAACAAAACCGAAAATTGAAGAACAATCGTCAAAAAATTGTATTTACAGTATACCTTGTGTTTGTGGAAAGTTTTATACAGGTGAAACCGAGAGACCTCTTTCAGTAAGGACGAAACATAAATACAATATAAAGAAACGACACATCGACAAATCGAAACTAGCTGAACAGATCCTTACTTGATGGACAACATATGGCAGAGTGGAATAATATTAAAATCATTGAAAGAGAAGATATCAACCAGAAGTGAAAAATCAAGGAATCTGCTTGAATTCTTCTGAACGGAGACAATAGCATTGCTTCCTCTTCAGTTGATAAGATAGAATATGATATTCACTACTGAAATTTGAAAATTGAAATGGTAAATTCAAGATTGCATAATGAAAACATCCTGTAACTCATTTGATTGCCAACGTCACCAATTGTCACTGAGAACTGGAAAGTGTTGAGACAAATAAGAAATTGCTATTCGAATATCCATTTTTCATGTTGAAGACGGAAGCAGATTCGTTCCCGAAACGTCCAAAGCTAAGTGAAAATCTGAAATCTTCTTTATATACCTCTATTTCTCGTCTCCAAACTTTTTTCAAAAAAAATTGTCAAGGACAAGCTAGTGAATATTTCTGTTAGGCTCTCTGATGAGAAAATTCTTTAAAGGCAGTGACATTTTGGGGCAAATCTTCTGATTTGTCCTTATTACACGTTTATTCAAATGATATTCATATTTTTATTTTATAGAAAAGAGGAGAGAAAATCTCCAAGAATCTGAAATAATGAATGATATTGAGATATTAATCATTATCACAAGTGACTGTTGATAGTAGGTAAAAATGTGATATTATCAGCTATTAACTCACCCAATGGTAGAATTGAAAATGGTATTCCATATGTAACAATAAAAACACCCGTACTCAACATATTCCACACCATCAACAACCCTATATCTTTTAGCCACCATATCACAACCGATTAAGAAAAAATATCATGCAATTCTCACTAAAGTTACTCAGTTGTTTGAAATGATTATCACATTGATATGACCAAAACCCATGGTAAACGTTATCAGCTGACTTTACAACACTTTCAAATGAAGGCTGTATATAAAACAATGATTAATACTTAATAAAGTCTACCTTGAGGTGTGTGATTTTAGTGTGAAAAAATAGAGGTGATTTATTCGGTATCGTATTTCAAAAAAATATTTGCAGTGTCGTTTTTCTATCAACACATTAGATATTTGGGTTCACAGTCCATCATTTATAACATATACGGAATAGTAAATAGTAATTAGTAATAATACAACAACAGTTTATGAGTAATTTTATTGTATTATATTTTCAGATGCATTAGTCAGAATTCCTCATTTCCTGATGTCACTTCTAGATTTTTATTCTATTGCGGTTTCTTTATATATCAAGGAAGCTACTTTTGAGGTCATGGAGATTTTTCTTAGCAATGTTTCAGATTTTTCTGAAGGTCATGGAGATTTTTCTTTGCAATAATGTTTCAGATTTTCCTGATAACATAATGTAATTTCACATAGAGACTAATCTCTTACAGATAGAAGAGATAATTGCTCCTTTTCTTTATATTCTGGTTCCCACGAGAAGGGATATCCTGTAATGTTCAGGGAACATCGTGAGAACCAAGGGAAATAAGGTAGGAGTTAGTGTTCTTCTTAAATTTCTGACGGTTATATGCCTCGGGAAACACCTCCCTTGGCAATTTGTTCCAGAGCCTCGCTGTTCGTTGGATGAACGAGTCTTTGGAAAGAGATGTTCTGCAGGTCTCCAAAGTGACTACGAAGGGGTGCGAAGCCTCAACTCGACGGGTTAATCTCGCGGAGACTGCCAAGGGAGGAAGAATCGTTGATATTTCAGAAGAACATCGTCCATGAAAATATCTTTACAATACATCGCCAACTTTTCTACGGTGTTCCAGAGAAGTGCGTGAGTTTGTGAGCGAGGCATCACCCACGAGACGAATTGCCCTTTTTTGAACAGAATCCAACAGTTTCAGGGTATGTTTGTGTGCTGCACTCCAAATATGGGGACAGTTTTCTAGGACAGGTCGGATCTGTGCCTTATAGATCATAAGCAGCTGACTAGAAGTGAAATAGCTCCTGGCCCGAAATAAAAAACAAAGTTTTTGGGATGCACTTTCAGCAATTGATCTCACGTGATTTTACCAAGAAATGTTATTGCTGATAATTATACCAAGCATCCAAATGGATGTCCCCAAAGGTATGGTTACTCCTGACAAGCTTATGGTGTTCACAGTGAGATATTGGTTCTTCTAGAGAGAAGGCATGCTTGTGTTTTGTTTGCATTGAAATCTACCAAGTCATTGAATCCCCATTCGAGAATTGTTGCCAAGTCCATATTTATATTGTCAACATTTCTTCCTCGTTCGTTTTTGATTTGCCTGGCTGGTATTGCAGCCCTGGAAGCTATAATATTTCGTTTGGAGATTTTTCGAAGATGTTTCACGTACCAGATATATGCAATGTATAACGGCATTCCTGATTCAATCAAACAGAAAAATGTGTATCGGTTCAAAAATGAATTCACTGAATTTCTTTTGCGGTAACTGATTCTAACATTCAAACCACCTATCTCATCCCTATGTTAATATCACCCCTAATAATAACTACCATTTAGCGATTATATTTGATTATTATTTATATTCTTCATAGAAGCATTAAGCGATATGTTCTAGGTTGAGTGGAAGAGCAATCTCAATGGTGATTCGTCACTATTGAAATTGAACTCCGCCTTTAATTTTCTTCCGAAGTTAAATATGTTATATATATATATATATATATATTATTTTTATTCTAATGACTGTACCGTTGAAGAGGAAGAAAATAATAAAGACGATATTATTATTATTATTATTATTATTATATACTGAGCATGAAGTTGCTTCCAACAAATCGTTGATATGAAGTAGAAATAGTGTTGGTGCTAGAATTGATCCTTGCGGAACACCAGCATTTATGATAATAGAGTCAGATGAAACTCTCTCGACCACTAAATGGTGAGACATGTTTGAGAGAAAACTAGCTAGCAGAGAACATAGCTGGGGAGGCAAGCCATAAGATGGAAGCTTAGCGAGGAGTCCGTGGTGCCAGACTCGATCGAATGCCTTGGAGATATCAAGTGCCACGGTTAAGGTTTCACCATATTCTTCAATAGATTGCAGACATATGATATATGTGAGACGTAAGCGAGCAGGTCACCAGTTGATCTCTTTATAGATATTTGGTGGAAACATATTATTGTGGCCACCTTGTTTCTAGTGAATTTTTTGAGAATTAAACTTCATGTTCTTCACTTCATATTCAGTTATATCACACCACACAAATATTTTCATAATTAGCACTAATAAATTTCATCATAAATACAATTAAGGCCAATTTCATTGCTTCTGGAAAATATCCTGTAAAAAGTTCAGTTAAATTTGTTTACTCAAATTGCGTGTTACTGAAATGGCTAATTTCGATTTTATTAACGTTCTCCTGGAAAAATTGAAATAAATATAAATTCGAGTTTTGATATGTGTGAATTTGACTATACACCTACGTCATTATTTGAGTATAGGAGAAAATTAGCATTCTAATAATATTTCATTTCATGAATATTGTATTTCAGTTAAAATATCTATCGCAAAAATATCAGGCTATATTCCCAAGTTATCTTGCCTACACTACAATGAAGTTATAATGAAACAATAGTTGAAAGGAGTATTCCAATCACCATTCACCATTCGAACATATTTTTACCTATCGCGAATATTTGAATTTCAAATTTTACGTAAGCATAAAAAAATTGCCATCTTCATACCAATCATTATTAATCAATTTTGATGTGATGCAAAACTTTCACAGGATTTTTTATATCAACTTCTATGTTGATTTCATGAGTAGGCACCTACTTTGAGTAGGCAGATTTCCGCAGAAAGTAATTTTAGTGCCGTAACAAAACCAGCGGCGTAATTTTAGTTATTTTCAAGGAAAATTGCGAATAGCTTTAAAATTTTTTTTCTGCAACCGACACAAAAGTCGTCCATTTTGATACCAAAATTAGCTCTTAAATTGACGTTTCTATTACTGACACAAAAATAGGTATGTTGCTAGGCAACATATTTAGTTCCTAGGAGCTAAAGTTGAATTTTAGTTCCTAGGAGCTAAAGTTGAACTTTAGCTCCTAGGAACTAAAAAGGATCTACTGGACGTCATCAAGAATAAACAGTATTTTCACGGTTGGTTATTTGGGTTGAGACGCATACCTGATTTGTTTCCGATTTCAGCAGATTTGGCGTTTCATACCCATGATGGAGATATAAATACACCTTTATTATAGTTTAGTATTGGGATTATAAACATCTCAGTTAAGTATTTTTGTTTTGATCAGGGAAGCCTTCAAGATTCAAATACTTGCTTGATCTGTATTTCATTCGTTATTCTCGGGATGGATAACTTGTTTTTGAATAATCACGGCAAGCAATAGTTTTTTTGTCTCAAACAATTGTTGTTGTTGATATTGTTTAGCTTCATTTTGATCATCAAGTTAAACACAGTGTAGTATGGAGAGGAATAATTAATCACTATTATCATTGTTGATATGCTCGCTCACTAACCTAACATTTTCCACGTCTTGTTCCTATAGCTGGCAGTGGCGCGGTATTTGCCATTAGAACACCTGGTCCATACACAAATATGTCACTCTGTGGTTGTATTTATATTGAAACTACAATTCGAACATCCTTGAAAACCTAACCTGCTGTTAATGCAGGCAGAATATTCTCACCACATGGATTAATTGTCAATATTTGTTGCATTGCATACATATGGCACGGCATTGGTGGTTACTTCACATGTTTATTTGAGTTAATTGTTTCGGTTGCAGAAAAAATAGCATGTTTCATTCGGATCAAAAGTGACTTTGTTCGACTCGCAAATTTTGCTTTCGCTCGGCTTCGCTAAACGCTCCGCCTCGCAAATGCAAAATTCGCTTGTCAAACAAAGTGTCACTTTTGATCCTAATAAAACAATCTACTATTAAATGAAATAACAAATGATATACTTATTTTGACATATTTTGTTAATATCGTTAATTTGACACTTTGTTGGATTCATAAATAGTCCAGAGGCACAAACGAGATGTTAGACAAGGAAAGATTCATCGGACCTCTCGATATTTCAAGGCGGCCACGTTGGTAGCATTGAAGAGAAAGATGGAATAGGACAGAGATTTCCTCTCTCTCTCGTTCAAGGTAGAAAAGAGCTCAATTGAATGAATCAACAAGTGGTTGAGTGAATCAACAAGTACTTTGAGTGAATCAACAAGTCGTTGAGGAAATCCAAAATGGTATCGTGAATCAACAAGTGTTTCGAGTGGATAAAAAGGAGTGTTCAGTTTTTCAGATAATATGTTCCTGTATCACTAAAACGATGTCGTCAGACCATATCCGTTTCGAATGTGGAATTAATGGATCCAAGACTAAATTGATTATTAGGCGCAAACACGCGTTCACATCGTGATAATTACGCCAATTACACCAATTAGCGATATGAAAGTGGCGTCTCGTATACGAATCACTATCGTATCACCAACAAAATTGGCATCACATGCACAATACAGGGTGATTGATTAAGAATGGGAAATCTCTGAACTACAGATAGTAAACACCCAAATATGAAGATTTAGCCCAACATGCCCCATAAAAATATTGCTGGTTTATTAGAACAGCTGACTTCTGAATTTTTTCTGTAGTTGATAGAATTGCTCCCAAAACAAATCAGTTTTGTGGAAAGGATCGTGAAGTTTTCAATTCACAATAATAAATTGGAAACTATACAGGGTGGGCCACCAGTAACGCCTCGGTCTCTAGAAGGCTAACCACCTATCTTCTTGGAATTCTTCCTCCCTAGGAAGTTGCATGTCAACATTGGCTACCATTTGAAATTATTTCGAAACATACAGGATGTCCCCAAAAATCACAAAACATTGAAGTTGAACTTTTTTCAATCGAACACCCTATATATTATTTCATTTTGAGATTCTCCCTGATGAGCTGATTTCAACGACCCATCATACTTGGGGTCTAGCAGTTATAATTACTGAAATATAGGGTGTGAAAAATCGAGGTTTTCCAAGTTCAAGAATTTTTTGTGTCGAAACTATTCATAATTGGTCAAAACGGCTCACATGTCCCTATCTCAACTTTTGATTAACTATCTACTGATATTCAATTGGGACATATACCGGGTGATCAAGATTCTGAATTCTGCGCCACCCTGTATTTGTTTCAATTAAATGTCAGTAGATAGTTGATCAAAAGTTGAGATAGGGACATGTGAGCCGTTTTGACCAATTATGAATGGTTTAGACACAAAAAATTCTTGAACTTGGAAAATCTCGATTTCTCACACCCTATATCTCAGTAATAATTATAACTGCTAGACCCCAAGTATGATGGATTGTTGAAATCAGCTCACCAGGGAGAATCTCAAAATGAAATAATATATAGGGTGTTCGATTGAAAAAAGTTCAACTTCAGTGTTTTGTGATTTTTGGGGACATCCTGTATGTTTCAAAATGATTTCAAATGGTAGCCTATGTTGACATGCAACTTCCTAGAGAGAAAGAATTCCAAGAAGATAAGTGGTTAGCCTTCTAGAGACCGAGGCGTTACTGGTGGCCCACCCTGTATAAGTGAAATCTTTGAATATTCACACTTATTGAAATGTTTCAAATCTTGTCCGCCATCAATTGAAAAAAATGGCTGCTCCAAGATGGCGGACAAGATTTGGTCCGATTTCATTCAAAATTGGTAAGTGGGGGTTTTTGAGGTCGGAGATCATGATTTTTTTGTTGAAATTTATGAATTCAAGATGGCGGCTTCCAAATAATTTTTTGTTTTTGTATAAATGACGATAACTCCGTTGTTATCAACACAAAACTATTACTGCGACATATCATCTGTAAGATGTAAAGTTATTTGTAACTAAGTCATAGTGAGCTATGACCTACATTTAAAAAACTCAAGTTGGTGCTGAAATCTCAAATTCTAGAAGAGTTGGTATAAATTTCATATTTCTTTCGAAATCACTTTGAAAAACTGCCATGAGAATGTGAAATTCCTATTTGAATATTTTCATAAATAAAGAAGTTATGGAGGAGACATGAAAATGATCAAAATCTGTTTTTTGTGTATAAAACAAAAACGAATAGATTTTATCAAAATATTTTTTCACATTATAGTTGGCCTTGACAAACTCCACATTTGCACATTTGGTGTCATTTAACCGACTTCGTATCTCTCACCGTTAAAAAGATACCCATGGTGAGCATGGTAAGTGGGACACACTGTATATATCCATTTTTTTGTGTTCATAAATATATCTGAGGATATTTCTTTTCAATGCATATTTCATTTTGAAAATGTGAATATTTTGGCGAAGGAGCCATAATTTTCTTACAATTTTTATAGGCATAGATTTCGATGCACTAATGTATATTTATCTCCGAAAAGATCACAGAAAATGGCGTCTTATTTAGAAAATCATAACTTTTCGACGTCAGCAGACTAGAGAAGTAAATGAAGAACAGTTGAATTCTTAATCTTCTCTGCAATCGATAGAAATATCGATAGAAATACTCCAAACTAAGCAATTTTCCCTCTTAGGTTAGGTGAGGTTAGGTTCCATGTGAGTGGGGCGAATACCTCCCCTCCACTGCGACCCCAGAAGGGTCTATTGTGGCTCACCCCTAGAGGTTACAGTTCACCGTACAATCCACATCTTTTTACAAAGTTCATGGTTGAATTGGGTGAGATTTGTCTGAAATCGATAGGTTTTAAATTGGTAAAGCCAAATGTGTCGAACCTCAGTCTTTCTAAGCTAGAGCATGAACATAATATGTGTTCAGCCGTTTCGTCTTCCACACAACAGAACCAACAGTCCGTTTGTTGGTTCAGACCCATCCTTCCCAGGTAGTATCTTAAACGACAGTTTCCCGTAAGCAGTCCAGTCAGAATTCGCAGGTTACCCCTGCTCCTTTCTAGGATCTGCCTGGTTATTTTTTCCGATGGCTTAGGCAGGAACGCCTTCGAATGGGTTAATCCTGGTAATTCAGACCAGTACGTGTTTTTCCCTCCGCCCAGCCCGAGATAGTTGTTTTCGCCGCACTTGCGGTGACCCCAAAATATGGTTCTGGTCCTATGAACACAGATTCGGTTCCCTGTTTGTCTCTCTTAGTATAGCTTCACTTTACAAATTTACAATAATTATAAATAATTATTGGTGCTTAGATAGTGCTATTTAAATTCCCATAGTAGGGGTGAGGAGGATAAACATACCATGCATCAAATGCACCAAATTTTTCGTTCAAACCAAAAATCGCCTACTACCTACACCCTACACCTACTATCGAATGATATCAAGGGTGGCTGAATTTTCAAAATCCTACTCCTTTATATCGATGTTGTTTTACGACTCACATGATCAACATTGACCTGATTCAAAAGCAAACAATCGATATATATATTTCGGCGCCCACATGACCTACACTGGGTCCTACATTTATTCCGGTCACGATCACGATCACGATCAGTTATAACTGAATTATTTTTCGCCTCATTAACTTGTTTCTGATAAAGAATTGTTATTAAAGTGCACTATACAGTGTGGAAACCTATGATGGCATAAAATCAGTATTTCCATAATAGAAATATACATATTTTTGAAGATCTTTGGACAGGTCAATTTTTATTTTTGAAAATCTGATTTTTAATTGAAAATGTTCAACCACATTTCAATCGCCTGCCATACAAATCACCAACTACAAAATTTTCAAATTGTACAAGGAGTCAAGTTACACCTTGTTAAAGAGAGGTATTTCAAATCTCCATACAACGATATACAGGGTGATTCACGGTGGATGGCACATTAGACGTTTCTGTAGAACGCGACTCAGGATTATTCTGGAAAGTTGGTGCCTTGGATAATGGGCTAATATCACAAAAAAAAATTATTTCATAATTCGATAGAACTCACCCAAACTAGCTCACCACCGCAAACCGTTTCTTGCTGTGAGCTCCCTACGTTTTATAAAAAATTATTGAAATCCCTGATTTTTCGGAAGTCTGAAAACGAGGCGATGATGGGACGTCAAAACCCTAATACTGAAACAAGACTATTCCAGACAGAGATGAATGATACATGATTTCTGACAGAGTGAATTAGCGCGAGATCACAGTTGAAAGAATTAATATATCAGTTGCCTCAGTCTCCGTCGGGCGTTTGGTAATTTCTTTCAACTATGGCGAGATGAGGTTTCTACGTCATAAGAGGGTCCGTTTTCAGAAGGTACTATTATTTATGTCCAAAAATAAAACATTCCAGTTAATTTTTGGATCGAATTATGTCGTCAATCATTATTTATGTATAAAAGGATCATTATAAACATGGTTTGAGTTAAAAGTTCTACTGAGGTGTACACGCCCATTAGTTGTGTTCTATCGACCTAAAATATTCTCAGCGTTGCGACGTTGCCGCTTATATTGAATAGTAGCAACAACTTTGATTTTTTAATGGAACACCCTGTATATCATTCCATTTTCAGATTCTTCCTGGAGAGTTCACTCCATCGATCTATCACACTTGGGATCTAGCGGTAATGATAACAATAAAGATATACAGTGTGAAAAATCGAAATTTTTCAACTTTAAGAATTTTTTGTGTTGAAACTATTTATAATTGATCTAAACGGTGCTCATGAATTGAAAAAAGTTAAGTAGGGACATAGAAACCGTTCCGATCAATTATGAATAGTTTCGGCACAAAAAATTCCTAAAGTTGAAAAATTTCGACTTTTCACACCCTATATGTTTGTTATCATTCCCGCTGGACCCCAAGTCTGATAGATCGATGGAATCAGCTCTTCGAGGAAAATCTGAAAATGGAATGATATACAGGGTGTTCTATTGAAAAAATCGAAGTTGTTGCTACTCTTCAATATAAGCAGCAACGTCGCAACGATGAGAATATTTTAGGTCGATAGAACACATAAAATTATCCAAGGCACCAACTTTTCGGAATAATCCTGATTTGCGTTTTCCAGAAACGTCAAATGTGCATTCATCATGATTCACCCTGTATATACTTTTTTCAAATTGTCCAATGATGAAAAAAAGTAGGGCAACTTGTTCTAAATGCGATCTAGAAGACAGGAGAAAAAGAAGGTGAAATTTGTCACTTTATAGTGAAATATCTCAATAAATAATGGTTTGTTCACATTTGCATTATGTAATTCGTGTTTTTCAGACAAAAATACGTAAGTACAAGCATGATAAATGCAGTTTTGCCAGATTTTCATACGAGAATCTATTGAAGCAAATGATTTACACTACAAACTGAAAGAAATATCTGATATTCTTTGATCTAATATTATAATTTGCTATTGTTATCCAGATGATAACTTCTGTAAAACCTTCATGAATGCTTTGAAAATATCCTCGCTATCACAAATACAGTTCCGAACAATTTACAGGTAGGTATATAGAACGAATAGCAAAAAAATTAATTCCCGATAACCATAGTGAAACCGCTTCTTTCTTGAATTTTATCACTTTTAATGCCAACAATGTTTTTAGTCAATGGAATGTCATTCATTATACTTAATCTATCTATTTCCAAAGAGCTAAACAGAACTTACCCTGGCACAATCTGAACCATAACAGAAAACATGTTCACTGTATTAGGTAGATATTGAGAGACTGAATGTCTATACCTGATGAAAATAAGCATCACCTCCCTCCACATTTAGATCACAAAGTTCGTGTTTTATCACAAGCAGTCGTAAATCAGGAAGAAATTCTCTCAAATTAATGTCTGATATATCATAAAAATGACATATTTCATCTCCATTCTAAAGATGATAAGCAATAATTTTCTTCAATTATAAATCAATACATGTACAAAAAGGAATTGAAACGCACAAAAACGTAATTGCAATTTTAGTAACAGACAGAAGTAGAATAATGCTGTTTCATAATAGTATATTTCGCCATTGAGTCCATTGAATAGAATAGAAAATTTATTTCACCAATTTACAAATCTTATGTTTTTATATAAATAAAGCCATACACGTACATTTCTGGCGAATGAAACAGACTTAACAGTGACATGACCACATATAAAACAATAATTCGTGAGGACTTATTTTTCTTCCTCAATTCACAAAAGGAGAGAAAAACAAAATTGAAATTGTAAATTGCAAAGCAAGTATGAGCTGTATGAACGATGTTATTTTTCAGTTGTATTCATAGAGAGAATGATGAATCTGGTGAAGGTAAGTATTCCTCAGCAGATTAATAACATAATCTCGGAAAGTGGTCCTTGATGACTTATTTGAAATATTTGAGGTCAAGGTTGCGCACATCTTTAAGTAATTTGTTAAACAAATTCAAATTCAAAGAACTACGTTCGGATACTTCTAGTCGATATCTTTGTGGTCTCAACTTGTCAGAATCCCTCGTTGTATAATCATGGAAATCGGAATGCACGCTGAATTTATCAAACTTTTCTGTATCTCTAAGAGACATTGAAATATGTATAGAGATGGAAATTAAAATATATTTAGGTATATGAAAAATTCTCGACATGGGGTATTTTAAGGTGAGTTCGTGATAAGTCGTATGGCGCGCTTTTGCAGACGAAAAACTCGGATTGAGTGTTTTGAGTTCCACCATAGTATAATAGCATATAGTTAATATGTGATTGAAATAGGGCATGATAGGCAGACAGTAGAGAATTCAAATCTAGGTATTTTTTCAGTTGCCCAAGTAGGTACACTTGGGAGGATAACTTCTTGCTCAACATCTCAATGTGTCGTAACCAAGTCAATCCATCGTCAATAGTTTGACACTATATCCAGTGTTGATGCTTCTGTTTGAAGTCACAATCATTTTCTGAGTTTTGTCTATGTTGAGGTACAAATTATTAGAGAAAAACCATGTTTCAGCACTTTTTTCGGCTGCAGTCGAGAGTTCGTTTAGAGTGTTAAGATTATCGTGAGACTGAATCAATGTTGTGTCATCAGCGAAACATATGCATAATACAGGTGACACAAAATGAAAAATATCATTCAAATAAATTATAAATAAGAGTGGTCCTAGGACGGAGCCCTGTGGGATTCCATGAAGGACTTCCTGAAATTCCGAAATGGAGTTATCTAGATAAACGGCTTGTTTTCGATTTTCGATATAAGATTTGGAAAATGTTATGGTGCCACAATTCAGTATGGTTGGAGACTAAGAAAGCTCCAAAATTCCAAAATAATTCTCATTGGGGTTATTGAGTAATCTCAATGGAAGTCTTGAAAACACCAACATTAAAATTTGGAGTCAAATCGAGTTTATATTGTTTCCTCAAAAACTAAGCTAGATACAAAAATCAAACAGACGCCCACTGTGACGCCACTGAACATATTATTTCGAATCTGATTGCACTAGAAGAAGCTCCATATTACTATTAACAAAACCACAACGTTTTATTGAAATTGATGGAAAGACAATTGAGAAATGAATAGAAAAAAGATTTTTCATTGAAATATTAATACCCTGTATCTCGGAAACGAAGCAAGTTAGGACACATGTTCATGTGAACTTTATTACCTAAAATATCACAAGGAATCACTCCTTGAATTTTTTCGGTGTTATTTAGATACACCCTGTATACAGACTCATCTTTGGTGCTAAGACAGGAAAATGCATTGACAATATCATGACTGATAATAACGTATCAACAACCTCAATGTTATAACAAATGACTCACGTTACCAAGCAACTCAACGTTTTCTAGTGAACTTGATTTTCTGTAAACGAATTGTCCATTCAACTTTCACGTGATCATTCATGCAGGATACAATCTATTTCATTGTGCTAATTTTTTAAATTATCAGTCATGAGACATCAGAGTTTCCATGCATGATCTGAACGCATATTAATTCCTGAAAATACACCAAGTTAAAGCACTACCTAAAGGGAAAAGAATATCGCAGAACTTATGAATTTCCATCATTGAAGCGTCGATTGGTTATAAAAATGTTAATCAACTTTCCAAATCTATATCTGAGTCAATAGTTTCCACTCAATAACTATCCGAATATGAACAAAAATATATACTGGATTATTGAAATCTAAGGAAGTTTTGAACGAGACAGCAGAAATGCAGGGGTGACAGTTCAATCAAGTTACATCTTGACGTGCAACGTTTTTTTCTGGAAATAAGCGCTTCGAAAGTTGTTTTGGTACGCACAATATCATAAATAGTTGATTGCTATATGAACTTCATAGATATATATGCATGAAAAACGTAATGTAATTATGATAACATCATCATACTCCAAAAAAGTGCTCTGCATTTATGCTGGAAAATATGGCAAATAATTGAAGCTTCTCGATCAATATTTTCTTCTCCAAGACAAATACAAGTATGAACTTTTCCATGATGTGGAAATAATTTTGCATGATCTAGTTTCCTGCATTTGGAATATTCGGAATATGGCTCATTCACTTTTATTTGCATTTCTCTCAAATAGAAGTGATTCACTTCACAACACACAGGTAACAAAATTCGAATATGATAATTATTGATAAGACACCATGCAGAGGTGTTTTCCTAATGTCAAAAAATTTAAAACTCAGTATAGCAACAGTAGACACTTTTATATTTCTGAATATAATACATAATATATAGTAATATTGAGGACTATTATTAATAGGCAGGTTTGAGGAATCATTTTATTCAGAATTATGTGTATAGTTGATAATTATTGATACTACTATCAATTTCTGCACCATTCTAACTTTGCTTATCATGTCTAGACCTACTTTGACGACTATATTGTATAATATACTCGTATGTTACATTAACTTTCACTGCTTTCACAAAATATGTGTTCCATGTCCTAGTTATGCAAAAGGATTGATCATGTTTCCGAATATTACTATCAAACTGTATGGTTTTTCAAAAAGGCTAATTATGCCGATTTTTTCTGTCCTAGGAAACATACAAAAATGGAACATGTTGACATTTCGAAAACTTCAACCTTTCTGTGCTTTAGCAGACCATGTATATTCTTCTGATCATAAAAAGAATTTTCAAGCATAAATATTAGCCACAGAAAACAATCACAAAAAAAACTTTGTTGGAAATGTCTTTGGAACCTAATTGTATCAACATAAGAGCTGATATCAACCATCTGAGTGAAATTTATCAGCAATAACCTTTCTTGGGAAAATCACGTGAGAACAATTGCTAAAAGTGCATCCCAAAAACTTGGATTTCTGTTTCGGGCCAGGAGCTATTTCACTTCCAGTCAGCTGCTTATGATCTATAAGGCACAGATTCGACCTGTCCTGGAATACTATTCCCATATTTGGAATGCGGCACCCAAACATACCCTGAAACTGTTGGATTCTGTCCAAAAAAGGGCAATTCGTCTCGTGGGTGATGCCCCGCTCACAAACTCACTCACTCCTCTGGACGATGCTCTTCTGAAATATCAACGATTGTTCCTCCCTTGGCAGTCCCCGCGAGATTAACCCGTCGAGTTGAGGCCTCGCACCCCTTCGTGGTCACTTTAAAGACGTGCAGAACATCTCTTTCGGAAGACTCGTTCATCTAACGAACAGCGAGGCTCTGGAAGGGAGGTTTTCCCCGAGGCATATAACCTCCAGAAAATTAAGAAGAACACCAATTCCTTCCTTATTTCCCTTGGTTCTCACGATGTTCTCTGAACATTACAGCATATCCCTTTTCGTGGGGACCAGAATATAAAGAAAAAATCTACTATCAATTGATAACCACAGTAGAGATGTATAGAAATTTAACTGGTGCGCTTGCTCCCTATTGAAGGTCGTTTGCAAGTTTCTCGATGGCGCCTACTCTGATAAACCTTTGATAAACATACTTAACGTGGGTAAATCTCGCTAAGCTCATCCTGGTTACAATCCATATTTACAGGAAACATATTACCGACCGATAAATATTTGGATACGTATATGATTTGGATCAGAGCAGTGAACTGATTCCTGATCAAAGGATCGAAACGTCAATATGTCAAAAATATTCTTGAGCTTGGGGTCAAGTGTTCGTTAGGGACGTGTTCCGTAGTTTCTAAATTTTGTGTATAATACCTAATCCACCATAGAAAAAAGAAAATCTCTGTTCTACAACAGTATTATTTCAGTGATTTGAAATATTAGCGTGAACTGATGTGAATAATCTCTAAGGTGAGTACCAGTTACCATATCTGCCTATTATGATTTTCGATATTGGTCTATTTCAATAGTTGATACATTCTTTGTTCTGGTTCTTCAATGAGGAAATTCATCAGATTTCATGCTTTAAATTGGTTCATGTCATGAAAGAAGTGAAGCTTATTAAAATCGGCTACAAAAAAGATTTCTTGCTTCAATTTCAAATTGAAATTTGAATGAAAATGTTGAGCACAGTATTTATTCGACCACAGAACAATGATGGAAATAGATTTATCCCTCACAGAACCAAGGTTTTGAACGATTTTCCGATTATGGCGCCTCTATCGCAAATACCTGAACCCCACGTCCAAAACTCGCTTGCAATTGTTCCATATCGAGAGTTAGTCTGACGAAACAATTGAAGAGTGAGCCCACCAGTTAAATTTCTATACATCTCTACCACAGTATACTGTGTTTTAATAATAACATTTCAACATAACCAAAGAAAATTCGCATTATCCATGTGATGAAAATATCAATTCTTTCTTGGTTTATTTATTCAACAGAAAACAACTACTTTCCTGGCTATATGCAACGACGAACAATGAGTTATATATACAGTATGATGCAAACGTATGGAATAAATTCATTTCAAAACAAGACGACTTTCGAAAAAAAAACAAAACCTAGAGTTTAGAACTTTTTTTTCGACGTATTTTTTTAACTAGATGACCCTTCGATGTTCAATTATCAGTAGCAGACCTCTGCAAGATTCGATTAATCACATGATAATCCATTTTAATTTCAATCTTCTTATGCAACATTTTGACTGTAGAATAGACGATCGGTAGATCTTTCAATCAAGGTGTCACATGACCCCTATTTGTATTTGAAAAAATCGTCCATTACGTCTTTACTCCAACACCGGTGACGTAAGATCTCTCATATGAATATCATCAGATGAGGCTTCAGAAATTAAAACTCACGTGTTTTTGGAATTTTTTCAAATGTCTCCCATTTCTGAAATAATGCATTTATTCCATATACATTTGCATCATACTGTATATATATTGAACACACACGGAAAGAATTTGGAAACAAAATCTTCTGATGTTGAGAATTCGTATTCGGGTCGATTCTGTTCGGATCTTATTACAACATTGCTAAGATAATAATATTGTTATGATCATAACATATAACAATATTGCTATGAAGTTCTGTATTCTGTTTGCAGAGTAACTGCAAGACTGGTTATAAGTTCAAGTGATAGCAATATTGTTGAAAAATTGAGAATTTTTGAGCTGACAACACTGTTTTCAACTAATTGTTCAAGTGTTAGGTATCGATTTTGCCATTATTTCAGTCCTGCGACCTGCACTGACATTTTACAAAATTATATTGTTCAAATCGAGAGATTTTGTATTTGCTTAATCTGGTCGTCGTTGTGCGACTGGTGCAAGTAATCTATCATGTCCCCGAAATGAAAAAACAACTAAAATCCGGATGAAACAAATTGTGATTTTTTTTTAATATTCTAGCAAAATAGCTTGATAAACTATCCATCAGGCAACTGAAATTTCTCGGATATGCCGAAAGTGTAGTCTCATATTTCCTCTACAAATTGGAACTTCAAGAAGAGGTTTTCAAGTAGTTGGTCACAGTACACAGCAGTGAACCTATCCTAAATGTTTGTAATCACTAAGTTTTTCAATAATTCTTCTACGAATTGAAACTTTGAGGAAAGGTTTTCGAGTAGTCAGTGACACAACTGAACTCTCATATATGTTTTTAATCCACTATTTTCTGAATTTTCATACAGTTGGAAGAATTTGTAGTGCAAAAACAAAGAATCCACTACCTTGTTATTAGATAGCAAGCAAAAAATTGATGTTGCCGAGATAGCAAGAAAGCTAACCAGATTTCATTGAAATTGACAGATCATATTGCCAAAAATCGATGATTAGAATTCCACTTTTTCGAATCTTGCTATGATAGCAATATCTTCTCTACAACCATATTGCTATTTGCAAACAGAATCGACCCGATTGTCCTTAAAATATGTATGCACATAATATCATTCTTTGACTTATATCTGTTGAACATCCAAAAGCATGAAAAAAAGTTATGCAAGGTTTTATGAATCAACATTGTAACATCATTTGAAATAAGAGAAACGAGGTATTCCAAATTTCACAAGAAATATTAATTGGACAATGAGTGTACAAAAACATGAAATTAATACTGTGTTCAGTTCAGTGATTATAAGTAGTCCTGGCAAAATAGTAATATATGCAGGGTGTCCCAACTAAACCTGATGGAAGCAACTCAATAATTTGTGCATAACTTTCTGGCCACCTATACATATTATCATATATAATACCACAAGTGATAATATTTTGCCGGAAATATTCGGTGATTGTTACGACAGCTTGTTGCCTAGTAATTTCGTGAATGACATTGTTATCAAAACTACGAGCCGTAGGCGAGTAGTTTTGGATCAATGTCATGAGCGAAATTAGAGCAGCAAGCTGGAGTATGTCAATCGACGAATATTTCCAGGAAAAATAGTATCACGAGTTGTATTCGTATGACTATTTCATGATTGAATGACACAATATATATAAGAAATAGGAAACATAATCTAAGTATATTCCAACTCAAACTGCGAAGAAGAACATAATGATAGTAATGAAATATAGAATTAAATTTTTTAGAAATTAACTACCTACTTATAGTAATTCACAAAGTGGAATGTACAATTTTGATGAACAGTATTTTGTTTATTATCTTGGAGATGGTTGCTCTCAAAAGAGTGTATACATTTGCTATCCAATTCGAACAAAATAAATTGAATTTATGTGACATGAAATAATTAAAAAAAAATTATTGTCGCCGACGGGCTTGAACCACCGACCTTCGTATCACCGCGCAACAACCCTATCAGTTGAGCCACATCACCTGGATTTTATGGTTTACAATAACTTGAGTGACTGAAGAAGATTACTTCAAATGGGAATTTGAATTCTAGTATTGTTGTCAGACCGTCAACAAATATGCAAACTTATTAAATTACACATGAGACGTCCAGCCAGAATGAAATTGTCCCGCCTTTCGTACAAAATGTCTCACTAACGCGAATTATAAGTAAATAAAATGAAGTAGGTACTTAGGTTATTGTCTCGTGTGTCAGATTTGAATACAAAGCAATTTTGACCAGATACGATGTCAAAATTTTAGCGCTGATAAACGAGGTTTGTTGGTCACGTGTGGGTCAATTCGGCTTCTGTATTGGTAGAGCAAGTCCGATAAATTTTATAAACAAAACATATCGCTAGAATACAGAAGAAACCGTGAAAATGGTCGATTCTGATTGGTTCTCGAGATCAAGAGTGGAATAGTCGTGTATAAATTCGCAAAAATATCATAATGCTTGAGCGTTTTATTATCGCACGTGAATAGGAAACACACTTTATTTTATGTTCAATGCTTTCAATCATTGTTTGTGGTCACGTTGCTGATTTGGTAATAAAGGAAACTGCATTTCCATTCATGCTTTTTATGCGGGACCCCTTTTATTAGCTTTTTTACGATTCGACATTTTCAACAGTTATTTGTTCGATTCTACAGTTTCATACAGGGTTCTACATAGAACCGATATATACTGCAACCATAAATTGAATGTGCACACCGAGAGAAATATCTATTAGCTGGTATACGAAATTGTATAACCATTAAAAGATTTCTGGATTGAATAGGCGCCAGCATATAGTTCCTATTTCACTGTAATCACGTTCATTATTTCGAAAAAATCATATAACTGTGAAATATCACTTATATGAGAATGAAATGACACTCATATAGGGGTGCTATACGATAATATAATAAAAATGAGGAGATACTTATATAAATTTGACTTGTTTTCAATTTGATAGTCAAATAAAAAGCATTTCAATACTGGAAAGTGATATTATGAAAATAAAATAATACTCATATCAATATAATTTGCTTTCAATTTCATAGTCAAATGATTGCATGGTATTTCAGTATTAGGATGATTAATTTTTCTCCAGAAAAATGAAGTGAGTTGAAACTCTTCGAGAAATATTGAAGATATATATACTTGGTTTATATACTCACCCCCAAGTAAAGTTTTTTTGAGGAACTACAGAGCATTGAAGTGCATCACAAGGACGATATACTCAGTTTACAACATATCAGTTTGTGTAGGACAAAAATGCTTCCAATTTGGATTATATGTTCTCATTGTCAGTGCATTGGATTATTAGTTAACATAGTGGCCAAAAATGTAATAACACAGTATCGTCAGTGAATTAGAGTTTACATTCGCAGATTTCGTTATATTTTATTTACCGTTATTGCCACTTGAGCTATACAAAAGAGCGTTGAGAGACTTTTCTTACGACGTTTTCGAGATCCCCATGATAGTAATCATCAATCTTGGACACAATGTATACGCAATACAATCTATCCCCAATAAAACTGTTCAAATCTAAGATTTTGCCACTTAGTGAATAGTGAGGTTAGTTGAAAAAATAAAAGTTCTTCCAATTTGGAAGCTATTCCGATACATACACTTACCGATATATCGTGAAAACACTATAACGCCTAGAGGCAGTTCAACATTCTGTAGTTCCTTAACAAATCTTGGGGGATATATGAACAAATATGTCCCTGATATTTCTAGAAGATCTCTCGACCACTTCACTTTTTCGAAAAAAAAAAATATCACTCTGCAAGGAGAGTTCACGATCTGCCGCGAGCTAATATGTCCTTTCATATCAGGAATCCAGAGACGACTAACGATTCTCATCGAACAAGTGTTCATAGGTGAGTGAGATGACTCTTTGAGGTAAACGAGTATGACAAAGATGGAAAATGATAGGAGGGATGAAATTAAATGATAATTGTATAACTGTGAAATGACATCTTTTAGGATTTAATGATTATCTTCAAATTTCCATCTTTTAACTATAATCTTGTCTCATTTCGAATCTGAAAGATAACCTTTTTGAAACAAAAAGAGTGATTTGAAAGGGTGACCTGTTTCACGTTGAAAACGTGTACTTTTCACCTTCATCAGATGACATTTCGTGATTAAAATGTTTCATTTGGCGGTTATAAGAAGTTATTAAATAGAGACATGTTTAACTGGACTTTTCTCGGTGCATGCAACTTGAATTTCAATAATAACCTATTTGTATTACACTGTTTTACCACCACTGTGTTAGCATCTTCAGGAGAAGATTAAAACTGAAGATGCTAACATAGTTAGCGAAACACGTGTCGAGGTGTTTGAAAAATCGATATACA
This sequence comes from Phaedon cochleariae, assembly GCA_918026855.4. Lineage (NCBI taxonomy): Eukaryota > Metazoa > Arthropoda > Insecta > Coleoptera > Chrysomelidae > Phaedon > Phaedon cochleariae. Next base: position 32,197,104 of record OU896722.1, on the reverse strand, counting down.
GGGTGGTCCGTTTTTAATACGGAAAATTTAACAGCGTATAGTACTCGTTGAAATAATAAAAAAACTTCCTATGAACATATACTTTTAAACGCTTCGTTTTTGAGATATTGGGTGTCAAAAATACGCTTCTGAATATATATTTTTAATCAAAAGTTAGAAACGGTAGATAAATCAACGAAATTTTTCACAGATACTAAACTTTTTGAGCTTTATTAGATTAAATAAGAATTATTCATAAAAACTATAGTGGCGGCTGAATCTGGGATGGCGAGGGTAATAATTACACAAATTTTTCGGGTAATTATTGTTCATTTATATTCAAGTTTCAATGAAAAAAGCTCGCTTGTAAGATTTCATTACATTGTTTCTTAGTTAAATAATACTACTTGATATCAATTAAAGAAGTAGGCTATGCTCAGTTGCTCATCACTGTTCACTGTTAATATGTGCTGTCACTCTGAGAGTTCTGTTAAAGAAATAACAAACTGGAATCATTCCGTGTTGTTATCAAAAAGTGTAATAATTTCATTCCAATTTTGCCGTTTGTCAATATGCCCATGGGATTTAGTTCTGAAGAAGTATGCAGATATTCATTTCGTTTACGGATTTTGTAATGGAAACGCAGAGGCAGCATTTCGGGAATACAGAAATCGCTTCCCTAGGAGAAGGGTACCTAATGCACGAGTCTTTATCAATACTCACTCACGTTTCCATCAGTTTGGGTTACGTGGCAATACTGAACAAAACCGAAATAATGGCCCACTGAGAAGAAATGATAACAATCACATTCTTAGATTTTTTGATGTTAACCAACAAATCAGTTCTAGAAAAGCAGCTCAACAGTTGCAGGTAATTTATAAAATAATATCATGTCATGCTTTTAGTAATTTTGGTTCTCTTTTTACATTTAATACTAGTTATCAGTTCACATCATACTATTGCACGCATAAATAAAAGTAATTAGTTCCGACTCTTTTTCAGGTTTCAAAATCGAAAATTTTACGAACACTACATTTAGATCACAGGAAGCCTTTTCATTTGATTCCGGTACAACATTTACATCCTGAAGATCCTGAGAAGAGAGTGTCTTTTTCGGAGTTTATCTTAAATAAAGTTGACAACAATAACGACTTTTTACAAAAAAGACGAGTCAACATTTACCAGGGTGGGAGTTGTGAATTTTCATAATCTCCATGTTTGATGAGTTACAGGCTTTTCATTAGTTGATCTTGGATTTACCATCTTCATTTTCAGATTTCAGTAGTGAATACCATCAACTGAACAGGGAGCAATGCTATTGTCTCCGTTCAGAAGAATGCAAGCAGATTCCTTGATTTTTCTCTTCTGGTTGTTATCTTCCTCTCCAATGATTTAAATACTATTCCACTCTGCCATATAGAAATAGTCAGTTTTTCGTTCGGAAATTAGAACGTGAAATGTGATTTTTCGTAGAGGTCGGCGGAAAAAGATTTCACTATGGACATCATAAAATCATATATAAGTGAATTTCACATAATTAAAGAGAATACGGTTTATTAAGACTATTTTGTTTACGTTTCTTAATGGAACTGGGCATTGTGTTTATACCATAATTCTGTAGAAATTAGTTTACATTGAGCTCGTCCTATATACTGAGTGTATAATATAGTGGTAACGTATGTTGGGGTTTATTATTCTTTTCTAAATTTTCACGTTATAATTGGCCCATTACATATTTTAGAATGATTGTTTTCCTTTGGACTTTGACAGAGATGATTCACTCGTTAGATATTTGCCAAAATTTAATGCATCAAAAAGAAACCTGAGTGAAAGATTTTTCACGAGAAGCGAGATAATTATTTATTTTCACATTTCATTATCGAATGTTATCTCTTCTTCGACCAATACATTTTTCAATCAAAACTCAAAATACCGTCATGAAACAGCTTTGATGTTAGTGATTAGTTTTATTTCAGTCATATAAATACTCATGACATCATGAAGAGACGACAGTATCACATATACAGTGGTTATCCATAAAAAAGCCTACAATTTTTAAAGAGAGTGGTTTACGTCGCATCCTAGTTCTAGTTGTGTGAAACTGGCTCAGCCAATGCTTTGTGTTTTTGAATGACGTTATACGATTTTTTTTAGTGGTGCCCGCGAGAGTCTCGTTTTCGAGAGTCTCGCATGGTCTCGTCTCGTTTTCGAGACAAGACTCGAGACGAGACTCAGACAAGACGAGACGAGACTTTTATTGATCTCGTCTCGGGTCTCGTGCAAGACTTCTCGTGTCTTGTGCGAGAGTCTCGCAGGTAAATATTTTTGCGTGCCGACTGCAGACTTGAGAATTTCATTCATAATAAAACATATTTAGAAAGATTTCAGAGTATTTAGCACAGATAGACAAAACATTTTATTCATAAATACTTTAAAACACAAGTCCATGATCTCTTATGGCGGCGGAAAATGAAGGCAATTCTGCAATAACGACAGATCGCAAATTGAATGACTACCTGAAAATCTATAAATAAGTCATTCTGTGCTACATAGTCTAAGATGAAGAATAACTTTGTTTTGACGGGAGTATGGATGCAGGAGCTTCAAAAATGTTATTCTGTGCCTCGGTGTGATTAAAACACAGATATATTGAAATGGTGGAAAATTCATGCTTCTGAATTTCCCATTCTAGCTACTTCAGCTTTCTTGTTTAGATGTATGATGTAAGTATGTACTTACTTTTCAATAAATAATGTCATTTTTGTTGTAATTTTGTCTTCCTACTTCTACATTATATCTAGAAAGGAGGTGAAGGTGAATATCCCGTACTAGACTGGAACAAGATTATGCATGACCAAATTGCGATACATCTACGAGACTCTCGTACGAGACGCGAGATAAGACGAGACTGGAGGCTGCGAGACGAGACTCGAGACAAGGCTTCATATTTCATCGGCGAGACGAGACGAGACGTTATGAAAGTCTCGTCTCGTTGGTCTCGTGAGAATCACTAATTTTTTTGATGCGACTGTTCCTAACACAGTAAAAACATATGCTTCTATTTCTATTTTGATTTTTGTTCGACGGTAATTCAATCTTTCATTTCATTTTGTTTTTCCGTTTTCTATAACTCATTTCTTTTGATACCCCATTTCAGAAATACCCTGTATATTGGTCGAATTATTGTTAAACAGTTAATGCCTTGCTCACCTTATTGTAACAGCTAATAATACGATGATAACTCCAACCATAAACATAGCAACACAAACTCCTCCTATCATGTAGAGACTCTCGCTTGGAGCATCTGCAAAAAAGGAAAAAATAGTTACATACAATAGTTTTCCTACAACTGTCAAAAAAGATGACAACCTCATTCAACCTATGATGTAATAGATATTAACGATACGAGTATCGTAAATACTCATATTACGATATGAGATGGGAAAGTTGTCAAACGAGGCCATAGGCCGAGTTTGATAACCCATCGATTATCGTAATATGAGTTTACGATACGAATATAGTACAATATTTTATTTATAAATATTCAATATTCCTTGAACTGACGATTCGTTACGAATATGCAACAAGCAAGCGTTGCAAGGGTTGGGCGTATAGTTGTCGTGAATCTATTTTGTTCTCGGTTGTCACTCCTTCGGCGAACTGTCAAATTTGACGCGTTAATTTCAATTCGAAAAAAAAAATTATCGGCATGAATTCGGATCAAGAAAGTTTAGATTCCGATATAGAAATTGCGGCGACTGTAGCAATCGAAACTTTAGTATATACCAGCTAAATCACGGGATAGGTACGAAAATGAATTCAAGAAATTTGAAATGTGGTGCTGTTCAATAAAAGTCCCTGATCGTGGTATTTCAGAAAGAATTCTATTGGTTTATTTTCCTGGTAAAGCTGAAAAAGAAAAGCCATCCACATTATGGACACACTACAGTATGTTGAGAACAACCATTTCCATGAAGAAAAATGTGGATATTAGTAAATACTAACACTGACTATTTTATCATCTGACCCCTTAACAAACAAACAAACAAACGACTGACGAATAACGTATTCCGAGTGATTAGACAAGGAAGAAACCAATCAACGAAAAAAACCACTTCAGAAATAGGATGATTTATTCAATTGTCACTCCTTTATTGAGTGTTCCAATTTGTTGGATCGATAACATATTAAAGTTGTATAGCAGTCTGATCTTGACCTGAGAACTGTAGCCTTCCTTAGACCCTCAGCAACAGCTGTATGTTGTTGCCAGATCCTATATTATTTTCTGATACAACGATTATTCAACAATTACAAAACGAAACAATATCATTTTTGGAATTTGTTTTAATAATTCATATTCCTTCACGAACACACAGAGTATTCAAGGTTTGATTGAATGTATTTTATAAACAGGGTATTTTCGAAATTGAAAAAAATAAATGCAGTAGTTAATTTTTTTTATGTTCTGGTTCCCACGAGAAGCGATATCCTGTAATGATCAGAAAACGTGAGAACCAAGGGAAATAAGGTAGGAATTGGTACTCTTCTAAATTTCTGGAGGTTACATGCCTCGGGAAACACCTCCCTTGGCAGTGTGTTCCAGAGCCACACTGTTCGTTGGATGAACGAGTCTTTGGAAAAAGATGTTCTGCAGGTCTCCAAAGTGCCCAAGAAGGGGTGCGAAGCCTCAACTTGACGGGTTAATCTCGCGGGACTGCCAAGGGAGAAACAATTGTTGATATTTCAGAAGAGCATCGTCCATGAGTATATCTTAAAATAGAGCCAGATCGCCAACTTTTCTTCGGTGTTCCAGAGAAGTGAGTGAGTTTGTGAGCAAGGCATCACCAACGAGACGGATTGCCACATCCAACAGTTTCAGGGAAAAAATGAGGAAAAATATACAGAACAAATTGAAAGTACATTTTCGTCAATGGCAAATGATATTACATGAAATTTTGGATTTAAAATATGGTCAAACACAAGAGTTTGCTTTCGGCATGGTCAGGGGTATATATACCGAAAATATATAAATGCATCTCGCAATGTTGGCGGACGCTCAATGATAGTGTAATCAAGTGTTTTTGAGCCAGCTTCATCACTAGACTGGATCTGATTGATATCTAAATACCTGACACTGATTCTAGTTGAATTTCACTTGTTCGAGAGCTCGAAACCCGAAAACCTGAGATTCCTGACTTCCCAAAGCTTTTCATGATAGTAATCTCCGATAAACATCAATACAACCCTGAAGACTTCAATTTTATTCAACCCTTTGCTCATGATATGGAATTTGGATGAATTATTTATCTGTTGAAATGATGGATGCGTACCTGGTCATAACTTTTTTGTTATTGAATATTTTCCAGTCAAATTTATTCAGTAGCATCAGCAAGGGTGAGTAGATTCTGTTTCTGTGACCATTTAAGGTTAAATATAATTTTTTGCATTTTTGTGAGTTAAAGAACATATGCTTCTGGCTGCTAAGAATTCCGACCAATCAGAATCTAGGATTGAGGTGTTCTTGTACCGAGGTTCATGGGGAGTATATAAATACGGAAGACAGCTAAGGGGTCGCTCTGTACTCTTCACGGTCTTCTTCTCTCTCTCTTCTTCTTGTTTTTCGTACCGATACTCCCCCGAACTGTGTAACGAATCCAGAAATTTTTATTTGCGAATGAACGTTTTTTTTTGCGATTGCATATTTCATATTTCTTTCTCTGTTGTTATTTTTTTCAATTCCGAATAGTTCCAATGATTTATCTAATGATTTTCAGTATTTTCATTTGTCAAATTGCTTCTTGTTATTGACTGACTACTGACATTGATCAATTCTTCTTCTTCTCCTTGAGCAACCATGCCCTGTGCATCCGAGTCCCTGTGCTTCGTATCCTGGCAGGCTGTGGTTCATGAAATTTTGACATAAATCGGAAAAAGATAATCAACCTCACTAAAATTCCTGTTTCGGAAATTAGAAAATTGAAGGAAAAGGAAAGATAAATACGAATTGAATCTGTTTAATTCGTTTGGAACTGTGTTTCCGATTCTCCAGGTAAACTTAATGAAATAGTTTGAATAAATAATTTTCCAGGCCTAACCTGGAATTACCAGAGACGGTTTCCACAAAAATATTTGCTCTGATTCCTGTAATGATCAAGCATAAAGATTGCATCCAGTATTTCAGGCTGAACCCAAGGTTTGTAATCAAAGCCTGGCATCGATTCCAGGTCGATTCAATAACATTGACCCCTGGTTTAAACTGTAGGTATGAAGGTAGGTATACCTCCTGTACCTGTCGTTGTGACCTAGGACTTCTAATAAACTGAGTTTATAAAAGCAGGTGGAGTGAAACCACCTCATGAAAAATCTGGCGCCCGAGACAGGTTCCAGAAGTCTGCTCAACAAGCACCAAAGTAAGGGTTAAAGAAATAACGGCGTAACAATAGTTAAAACAGAACATATATTGTGATTTCTTTTGTCATTGCAAGTCATACATGTCAATGCATCAGAGAAATTTGTTTCCAAGAACTTTCGTTGCCTACTATATTATTATCAAAGAATTACCACAACCATCTCATAACTTATATATTGCGTATTACGTATATATTCACTTAGTAATTTTTGCGATTTTTGCAATTTTCAGGAATTTTTGCGATTTTTGCAATTTTTGCGATTTTTGCAATTTCAGGCATTTTTGCGATTTTCGCAATTTTCAGGAATTTTGCGATTTTCGCAATTTTCAGGCATTTTTGCGATTTTCGCAATTTCCAGAAATTTGCATTTTTGCGATTTTTGCAATTTCAGGCATTTTTGCGATTTTTGCAATTTTCAGGCATTTTTGCGATTTTTGCAATTTTCAGGCATTTTTGCGATTTTTACATTTTTCAGGCATTTTGCGATTTTCGCAATTTTCCAAAATTTTTGCGGAATTCGCAATTTTTCAGGAATATTTGCGATTTATGCAATTTTCAGGCATTTTTGCGATTTTCGCAATTTTTAGGCATTTTCGCGATTTTTGCAATTTTCAGGCATTTTTGCGATTTTCGCAATTTTCAGGCATTTTTGCAATTTTTGCATTTTTCAGAAATTTTTGCGATTTTCGAAATTTTCAGGCATTTTTTGCGATTTTCGCAATTTTCAGGCATTTTTGCGAATTTTGCAATTTTTCAGGAATTTTTGCAATTTTTGCATTTTTCAGAAATTTTTGCGATTTTCGAAATTTTCAGGCATTTTTGCGATTTTCGCAATTTTCAGGCATTTTTGCGATTTTTGCAATTTTCAGGAATTTTTGCGATTTTCGCAATTTTCAGGCATTTTTGTGATTTTCGCAATTTTCAGGAATTTTTGCGATTTTCGCAATTCTCAGGCATTTTTGCGTTTTTCGCAATTTTCAGGAATTTTTGCAATTTTCGCAATTCTCAGGCATTTTTGCGATTTTCGCAATTTTCAGGAATTTTTTGCGATTTTCGCAATTTTCAGGCATTTTCGTGACTCGCAATTTTCAGGAATTTTTGCGATTTCGCAATTCTCAGGCATTTTTGCGATTTTCGCAATTTTCAGGAATTTTTGCAATTTTTGCAATTTTCAGGAATTTTTGCGATTTTTGCAATTTTCAGGAATTTTTGCGATTTTCGCAATTTTCAGGCATTTTTGCGATTTTTGCAATTTTCAGGCATTTTTGCGATTTTCGCAATTTTCAGGCATTTTTGCGATTTTCGCAATTTTCAGGCATTTTTGCGATTTTTGCAATTTTCAGGCATTTTTGCAATTTTTGCAATTTTCAGGCATTTTTGCGATTTTCGGCAATTTTCAGGAATTTTTGCGATTTTCGCAATTTTCAGGCATTTTTGCGATTTCGCAATTTTCAGGAATTTTTGCGATCCTTGCAATTTTCAGAAATGTTTGCGAAAATCGCAATTTTCAGGCATTTTTCGCGATTTTTGCAATTTTCAGGCATTTTTGCGATCTTCGTAATTTTCAGACATTTTTGCGATTTTTGTATTTTTTAGGCATTTTTGCGATTTTTGCAATTTTCAGGCATTTTTTGCGAATTTTGCAGTTTTCAGACATTTTTGCGATTTCTGCACTTCTCAGGCATTTTGCGATTTTTGCAATTTTCAGGCATTTTTGCGATTTTTGCAATTTTCAGGCATTTTTGCGATTTTTGCAATTTTCAGGCATTTTCGCGTTTTCCGCAATTTTCAGGCATTTTCGCGATTTCTGCAATTTTCAGGCATTTTTGCGATTTTTGCAATTTTCAGGCATTTTTGCGATTTTTGCAATTTTCAGGCATTTTTGCGATTTTTGCAATTTCAGGCATTTTTGCGATTTTGCAATTTTCAGGCATTTTTGCGATTTTCGCAATTTTCAGGAATTTTTGCGATTTTCGCAATTTTCAGGCATTTTTGCATTTTTGCAATTTTCAGGCATTTTTGCGATTTTGCAATTTTCAGGCATTTTTGCGATTTTTGCAATTTTCAGGCATTTTCGCGATTTTTACATTTTTCAGGCATTTTTGCGATTTTCGCAATTTTCCGAAATTTTTGCGAATTTCGCAATTTTCAGGCATTTTTGCGATTTTTGCAATTTCCAGAAATTTTTGCGAATTTCGCAATTTTCAGGCATTTTGCGATTTTCGCAATTTTCAGGCATTTTTACAATTTTCAGGCATTTTTGCGATTTTTGCAATTTTCAGGAATTTTTGCGATTTTTGCAATTTTCAGGAATTTCTGCGATTTTTGCAATTTTCAGGAATTTGCGATTTTTGCAATTTTCAGCCATTTTTGTGATTTTTGCAATTTTCAGGGCATTTTTGCGATTTTTTGCAATTTTCAGGAATTTTGCGATTCTTGCAATTTTCAGGAATTTTTGCGATTTTCGCAATTTTCAGGCATTTTTGCGATTTTCGCAATTTTCAGGCATTTTTGCGATTTTTGCAATTTTCAGGCATTTTTGCGATTTTCGCAATTTTCAGGCATTTTTGCGATTTTGCAATTTTCAGGCATTTTTGCGATTTTCGCAATTTTCAGCATTTTTGCAATTTTTGCATTTTTTCAGAAATTTTTGCGATTTTCGAATTTTCAGGCATTTTTGCGATTTTCGCAATTTTCAGGCATTATTGCGATTTTTGCGATTTTCAGGAATTTTTGCGATTTTCGCAATTTTCAGGCATTTTTGTGATTTTCGCAATTTTCAGGAATTTTTGCGATTTTCACAATTTTCAGGAATTTTTGCGATTTTTGCAATTTTCAGAAATTTTTGCGAATTTCGCAATTTTCAGGCATTTTTGCGATTTTTGCAAATTTCAGGCATTTTTGCGATTTTCGCAATTTTCAGGCATTTTTGCGATTTTCGCAATTTTCAGGCATTTTTGCGATTTTCGCAATTTTCAGGAATTTTTGCGATTTTCGCAATTTTCAGGCATTTTTGCGATTTTTGCAATTTTCAGGAATATTTGCAATTTTTGCAATTTTCAGGAATTTTTGCGATTTTTGCAATTTTCAGAAATTTTTGCGAATTACGCAATTTTCAGGCATTTTTGCGATTTTTGCAATTTTCAGGCATTTTTGCGATTTTTGCAATTTTCAGGCATTTTTGCGATTATTGCAATTTTCAGGCGCTTTTGAAATTTTTGCAATTTTAAGGCATTTTTGCGATATTCGCAATTTTCAGGCATTTTTGCGATTTTCGCAATTTTCAGGAATTTTTGCGATTTTCGCAATTTTCAGGCATTTTTGCGATTTTTGCAATTTTCAGGAATTTTTGCGATTCTTGCAATTTTCAGAAATGTTTGCGAAAATCGCAATTTTCAGGCATTTTCGCGATTTTTGCAATTTTCAGCCATTTTTGCGATTTTTGCAATTTTCAGGCATTTTTGCGATCTTCGCAATTTTCAGGCATTTTTGCGATTTTTGCATTTTCAGGCATTTTTGCGATTTTTGCAATTTTCAGGCATTTTGCGATTTCTGCAATTTTCAGGCATTTTTGCGATTTTTGCAATTTTCAGGCATTTTTGCGATTTTTGCAATTTTCAGGCATTTTTGCGATCTTCGCAATTTTCAGGCATTTTGCGATTTTTGCATTTTTCAGGCATTTTTGCGATTTTTGCAATTTTCAGGCATTTTTGCGATTTTTGCAATTTTCAGGCATTTTTGCGATTTTTGCAATTTTCAGGCATTTTTGCGATTTTCGCAATTTTCAGGCATTTTTGCGATTTTCGCAATTTTCAGGAATTTTTGCGATTTTCGCAATTTTCAGGCATTTTTGCAATTTTTGCAATTTTCAGGCATTTTTGCGATTTTTGCAATTTTCAGGCATTTTTGCAATTTTTGCATTTTCAGAAATTTTTGCGATTTTCGAAATTTTCAGGCATTTTTGCGATTTTCGCAATTTTCAGGCATTATTGCGATTTTTGCGATTTTCAGGAATTTTTGCGATTTTCGCAATTTTCAGGCATTTTTGTGATTTTCGCAATTTTCAGGAATTTTTGCGATTTTCACAATTTTCAGGCATTTTTGCGATTTTCGCAATTTTCAGGAATTTTGCGATTTTCGCAATTTTCAGGCATTTTTATGATTTTTGCAATTTTCAGGAATTTTTGCGATTTTTGCAATTTTCAGAAATTTTTGCGAATTTCGCAATTTTCAGGCATTTTTGCGATTTTTGCAATTTTCAGGCATTTTTGCGATTTTCGCAATTTTCAGGCATTTTTGCGATTTTCGCAATTTTCAGGCATTTTTGCGATTTTCGCAATTTTCAGGAATTTTTGCGATTTTCGCAATTTTCAGGCATTTTTGCGATTTTTGCAATTTTCAGGAATATTTGCAATTTTTGCAATTTTCAGGAATTTTTGCGATTTTTGCAATTTTCAGAAATTTTTGCGAATTACGCAATTTTCAGGCATTTTTGCGATTTTTGCAATTTTCAGGCATTTTTGCGATTTTTGCAATTTTCAGGCATTTTTGCGATTATTGCAATTTTCAGGCGCTTTTGAAATTTTTGCAATTTTAAGGCATTTTTGCGATATTCGCAATTTTCAGGCATTTTTGCGATTTTCGCAATTTTCAGGAATTTTTGCGATTTTCGCAATTTTCAGGCATTTTGCGATTTTTGCAATTTTCAGGAATTTTTGCGATTCTTGCAATTTTCAGAAATGTTTGCGAAAATCGCAATTTTCAGGCATTTTCGCGATTTTTGCAATTTTCAGGCATTTTTGCGATTTTTGCAATTTTCAGGCATTTTTGCGATTTTTGCAATTTTCAGGCATTTTTGCGATTTTTGCATTTTTCAGGCATTTTTGCGATTTTTGCAATTTTCAGGCATTTTTGCGATTTTTGCAATTTTCAGGCATTTTTGCGATTTTTGCAATTTTCAGGCATTTTTGCGATTTTTGCAATTTTCAGACATTTTTGCGATCTTCGCAATTTTCAGGCATTTTTGCGATTTTTGCATTTTTCAGGCATTTTTGCGATTTTTGCAATTTTCAGGCATTTTTGCGATTTTTGCAATTTTCAGGCATTTTTGCGATTTTTGCAATTTTCAGGCATTTTTGCGATTTTCGCAATTTTCAGGCATTTTTGCGATTTTCGCAATTTTCAGGAATTTTTGCGATTTTCGCAATTTTCAGGCATTTTTGCGATTTTTGCAATTTTCAGGCATTTTTGCGATTTTTGCAATTTTCAGTCATTTTTGCGATTTATGCACTTTTTTAGGCATTTTCGCGATTTTTACATTTTTCAGGCATTTTTGCGATTTTCGCAATTTTCCGAAATTTTTGCGAATTTCGCAATTTTCAGGCATTTTTGCGATTTTTGCAATTTTCAGGCATTTTTGCGATTTTTGCAATTTCCAGAAATTTTTGCGAATGTCGCAATTTTCAGGCATTTTTTGCGATTTTCGCAATTTTCAGGCATTTTTGCAATTTTCAGGCATTTTGCGATTTTTGCAATTTTCAGAATTAGATTTTGCGATATTTGCAATTTCAGGAATTTGGTAATTTTCAGGAATTTTTGCGATTTTTGCAATTTTCAGCCATTTTTGCGATTTTTGCAATTTTCAGGCATTTTTGCGATTTTTGCAATTTTCAGGAATTTCTGCGATTTTTGCAATTTTCAGACATTTTTTGCGATTCTTTGCAATTTTCAGACATTTTTGCGATTCTGCAATTTTCAGGAATTTTTGCGATATTCATTCAGGAATTTTTGCGATTTTCGCAATTTTCAGGCATTTTTGCGATTTTTGCAATTTTCAGGCATTAATTTTCAGTCAATTTTTTGCGATTTTTGCAATTTTCAGAAATTTTTGCGAATTTTCAGTTGCAATTTTCAGAATTTTGCGATTTTTGCAATTTCAGGCATTTTTGCGATTTTCGCAATTTTCAGGCATTTTTGCAATTTTCAGGAATTTTTGCGATTTTCGCAATTTTCAGGCATTTTTGCGATTTTTGCAATTTTCAGGAATTTTCACGATTTTTGCAATTTTCAGGCATTTTTGCGATTTTTGCAATTTTCAGTCATTTTTGCGATTTTTGCAATTTCCGGGCATTTTTGCGATTTTTGCAATAATCAGGCATTTTTGCGATTTTTGGAATTTTCAGGAATATTTGCGATTTTTGCAATTTTCAGGAATTTTCGCAATTTTTGCAATTTTCGTAATACGCAATGAGAAAACCACTGAACGTCACATCCAAATAGTGAAATACCTCCATGATAATAAAAACTCGGAAACTACAAACACGTGGGTGCTGTAATCTATCTTTCAGCTATTGTTTCTTCAAATTATATATTTGAGAAACAATTGAGTACGGCGTCACGTACACGGTCACGAATAATTTCCTGATCTGAGTCCACCCGGTAAGTATAAGATTTTTCATTTTATTCATCAAAATCACCGTGAAAGGAACATCTAGATGGGACCATAAATAAATAAGCTCCGATCAGCGACGATCAGCGACTATTTTCACACTTAAGGAGGATGACCAAGAATAGAGAGTTTCTCTCTGAACCTTCAGAATATCTATTAGTCATATCCCTGTACGCTATAACGTAAAAATTGTTGATTTATAAAAAGTTTGTTGTTGTGTGAGTGAGCATCATCTGATAAATTGAATAATTCATCTAACAGTTTATGAACCGAACAAACCACTGAACTACGGAATCGTTTTTGTCGGGTACTATACTAGGAAAAATTAAACATCCAGTAAATAACAGTTAACCGTTTATTTAGCTATTGAGTCATTCTCTCGTGTAGATAGATGCAAATGAGAGTAAATTAGTTGAAGTGCTCCAATAAAACTATTTTTGTGCTTTAATTCAATATACAATACGCGGGAAAATGTTTGATATTCGAATTCATTTACTTTCTAGCATACATTAACAACACCAAAGACGTTTTAATAACACATCCTCTTCTCTTCCAGAACTCTTTCCAGGAAACTTCTTGCTGGGGACTAACAAGCCAGTTCAATTCAACGCTACCAAAACCCAAGTCTGAATTTTCCCTACAGGGTGACATAGAAAGAAGTACATTGCATAGTGCCACACAATAGAGGTCAAGGTTGAGTGGAAGAAAGCACTTCCTCGTTCCTTTCCCTTGTGGGAACGTTCAAGAGCTAACTCTGCCATTTGATAGATAGACTTATTTCTTTCTCTATAGTGTATTGTTTTTTTGTTTTCTCTGTCTATGAATGAAAGCGTTCATTATTATTATTATCTTTATTAAAATAATAAGAAAAGTTCCCTAGAACACGGGTCCGCAAGGCCTTTGGTTAAAAGGTACGGGGTGTTGCATTTTTTTGGGGGGGGTTTATTATTTGAATATCTTTGGCCAGAGACGCAAGAAATGAATAAAATGTGGTATACAGGGGTTTTTCATCATCAAATGTGATATTCGTTCCGCAACTTGTTTGCTATACACTGTATGTCATTTTCGAAGAAAGGTATAACTTGTCAAAGTCGCTAAAAGCAATGGCTCCAGTACAAAATGCCTCCCCAGCTATGTTCTCTGCTAGCTAGTTTTTTCTCAAACAGATTTCTCCATGTAGTGGTCTCTTATCATTAATGCTGGTGTCCCGCAAGGATCAATTCTAGCACCAACACTATTTCTACTCCATATATCAACGATTTGTTGAAAGCAACTTCATGCCCAGTACACAGCTTCGCAGCTCTTCCAGGGCTCCAATACCAGCCAGGCAAATCAGAAACGAACGAGGGAGAAATGCTGACACCATAAATATGGACTTGGCAACAATTCTCGAATGATGATCAAAAAACTTGGTAAATTTCAATGCAAACAAAACACAAGCATGCCTTTCCTCTAGGAAAGCCGATCTCACTGTGCCCAACATGAGCTTGTCAGGAGTAACCATACCTATGAAGACATCCATTCCAATACTTGGTATTACTATCAGCAATAATCTTTCTTGAGAAATTCACGTGAGATCAATTGCTGAAAGTGCATCCCAAAAACTTTGGTTTTCTATTCCGGGCCAGGAGCTATTTCACTTCCAGTCAGCTGCTTATGATCTATAACAAAATATCTTTCTGAAGACTCGTTCATCCAACGAACAGCGAGGCCCTGGAATACATTGCCAAGGGAGGTGTTACCCGAGGCGTATAACCTCCAGAAATTTGAGAAGAACACCAATTCCTACCTTATTTCTCTTGGTTCTCACGATGTTCTCTGAATATTACAGGATATCTCTTCTCGTGGGAACCAGAACATAAAAAAAATTAAAGCTTTTGAGGTTTTGAGAAATCCTTCATCAAACATTATGTCGGTAAAAGGATCTGATTTTCTATTTGTAAATACAGATATTTTTGGGCGAATATAGAGAAAACTAATGTAACTAAGTGAATTAAAATTCAATATTTTCATATTCAAAGAATAAATAAGTATTAATAAGAAAGAAATTGTATGAATCACAAAAATCGTGTATATTTGCAACTCTGTAAGATTCAGTTTTAAATACTCATGGGTTTCTCAGAAAGTAGTCATCCCGTCTGGCCTACGGAAATTGGTTTGTCTCGATGAAACGCTTATAAATCGTTCCAATTTTCCAACAGATGTTCGCCGTTTGGTCTGCAGAATGTCATACGCAAATAGTCTAATCATTTTTCACACCACAGACAGTCTAACGCCTCGTTATTTTGGTATAACACTCGATATAAACTGTGGAGTTGCCTTTCATCTATTTAATGTATGGACCCCGAATTCTGTTAGTGTTAGTGTAAGTGGCTTCTCTTCCGGATAGTATTGCGAGATATTGATTGATTTTTCTAAATCTAGAGCTCTATGGTAATGAGATATCTGATGGGTTATAACAGCTGAAAACAAAAGTGGTCAGAAGCTTGGGATCAAAACCTATCCAAACTAGTGGAACCAAATCAAACTTCCGCGATATAAACACAACTTCAACAACACCGTGTTTTTTTCGATGGTCGGTGTTTCTGAATGAATTCTTTTTCACGCGCAGGAGTATAGGAGTTAGTTTCTCTGGTAACAAAAGAGGGGCAGAAGTCTCGTATCATTTCCTAGGGAGATAATATGCATCCCAAAAACTTGGTTATTTGTTTCGAGCCAGGAGCTATTTCACTTCCAGTCAGCTGCTTATGATCTATAAGGCACAGATCCGACCTGTCCTGGAATACTGTTCCCATATTTGGAGTGCAGCACCCAAGCATACCCTTAAACTGTTGGATTCTGTCCAAAAAAGGGCAATTCGTCTCGTGGGTGATGCCTCGCTCACAAATTCATTCACTTCTCTGGAACACCGTAGACAAGTTGGCGATCTGGCCCTATTTCATAGATATTCTCATGGAAGATGCTCTTCTAAAATTTCAACAATCATTCCTCCATTGGCAGTCCCGAGATTAACCCGTCGAGTTGAGGCTTCGCACCCTTTGTGGTCACTTTGGAAACCTGCAGAACATCTCTTTCCAAAGACTCGTTCATTCAACGAACAGCGAGGCTCTGGAACATATCGCCAAGAGAGGTATTCCCTGACGCATATAATCTCCAGAAAATTAAGAAGAACTCAATTCCAACCTCATTTCCCTTGGTCCTCACGATGTTCTCTGAACATTACAGGATATCCCTTTCCGTGGGAACCAAAAAATTGTTAACTTCAGACATATCCTCCATGATATCAAGTGTTTCGGCATTTTTATTACGCCAGAAAATACTTGTATCATCCGCGAACAGCATTATTCTCCCCGGATTTGTTAGCTCTGGCCAAGTCATTTATGTTGAGTGAAAAAGCGTTGGTCCAAGTATTGACCCCTGAGGCACACCACATCCTACAGTCGACTCAACGGAGTATGTTGTCGTTTTCACAATTTGGCTTCGACCTGACAGAGTGGTAAAGCTTTCGCAACAGTATTACGTGGTTCACACAGTCGAAAACATCTATCAATGTTCATTTGTTTGTTCTATGTTATCTGCCATAGTTGAAGTTTTAGTTCAACTCTGTAACTATAACATCTAATTGCTTTTAGCAAGAATATTTATAGTCCAATCTCGAGTTTTATCTGCTAAACTCTTCAAGCCCAACAGGTTGATAGCAAAAATATATAGGTACATTATCGATAATGCTTCCGATTTTACAATAAAACGATAAGAATAATTCAGTGTAACAACGCCATATGCTGTTGATGCTAAAAATAACGAAAATTATTATTATCTATATATAAACAAAAGGGGTAGGCCTGCCAAGTATATATATACTATAAATATTCAGATTTTTATCGTAAAGGTGTGATAATAAATAATATTACGCACATCTTTTTATGTTAATTTATCCAATGTCAGCAAGGGTTATAATTATCCTCGATATTTTCATAAAATTATTTCTAATTTTTCATTCCCTTGATGCTGGTGCTCGATGCTGTGTATCAGTTTATACAGGATGTTTCCTAAATGAATGTCAATATTTGAGGAGACAATTCTTGGGCCCATTTTAGGCAGAAAATTGTATGCCAAAAACTTAGTTTTCTGTCTCGGGCCAGGAGCTATTTCACTTCCAGTCAGCTGCTTATGATTTATAAGGCACATACCTGTCCTGGAATACTGTTCCCATATTTGGAGTGCAGCACTCAAACATACCCTGAAACTATTGGATTCTGTCCAAAAAAGGGCAATTCGTCTCGTGGGTGATGCCTCGCTCACAAACTCACTCACTACTCTGGAACACCGTTGAAAATTTGGCGATCTGGCTCTATTTTATGGATATTTTCATGGACGATGCTCTTCTGAAATATCAACAATTGTTCTTCCCTTGTCAGTCCCCGCGAGATTAACCCGTCGAGTTGAGGCTACGCACCCCTTCGTGGTCACTTTGGAGACCTGCAGAACATCTCTTTCCAAAGACTTTTTGATTCAACGAACAGCGAGGAACACATTGCCAAGGAAGGTGTTCCTCGATCGAGGCATATAACCTCCAGAAATTTTAGAAGAACACCAATCCCTACCTTATTTCCTTGGTTTTCACTATGTTCTCTAAACATCACAGGATTTCCCTCTTCGTGGAAACCAGAACTTTTAGTTCGAAGAATCAAACTTTTTATCCTAGGAAATAAAGAGGGGTGTCCATAGAAACGTTTGGTTTGAATAACGGTTGCGAAAAATAACACACATACCTACATTGTTATTTTCTTCTTCCTGTTTAGTTTCACAATTTGCATGATAAGCCATCAATCAATGTATTATTGGCAATCATCAGTTTCAAGATTGAAAAGGAGACGACGTAAATATTTGTCTGAATGCTTTATTTAGATTGCTTTGAATCAGAATCAACCGCTGCAGTTGTGAAGAACCCTTTACAATCCTCAAATATTCAGTGATATAATAATATCTCCTATTGTTGATAATAATGAGAAACTTGGCCCACATTTCTTTGACTTAACACACAATAGTCAGCCGATAATCGCTCATAGTTTCTCAAGAATGAGCTCGTTATCACATAAAGTTAGATAGTATATGACACGAATATCATCTGATATTATAAGTTCAAAGTATTTTTAGTTCAGTTGTAACATTGAACGACAGAAATATGATGTTACAACATCCTAAGATCCAATAATAGTTGGACAAAAATAGAAGCCGAATTTATTTATCGAATGTTGAGAATGATAATAGAATTTCACTCGTGATGGACATTGTTTTGCTGACCATATTTGCGGTCCCAGCACAGAAAGCATTCATTTTATAGAATAAATTGAAAGTTGAAAGAAACTTATTAAAAGAAGCTTCTATTCAAACGCTTTAAAGAAAGGAAAATTAAATTTTCCTTTTAAAATGTTAATTATCAACTTATAACCTCATATAATACACAATTTATATTATCAAAAAAGCTTATCGCGTGATCAATATTTGATTGAAATAACACTTTAAAAATCCAAACTCAGCGATTTACTTGTAAACTAATAATAGTCGAATTACGAGAAATCTAATCTGGTTCAAATTTCTTTCAATTTCAATTTAATCAAATATTGATCATTGCGACAAACTTTCATGATCATATGAATTGTGTCTAATGATAATTTAAAAATAATATTTTATCAGATTCTTCTTGAGTAGAAGCTTTTTTCTCAAGTATTTTCTTCACTTTGATCTATTTTGTTTTCATTTTTTACTTTTCATTTCTCAGTATGAAGCCCATAATCATACAAGCCAAAGGTAATCAATCGATGTAACAGGCTTAGACATGGATTTTAATTCCAGAGAACCATTCTATTTTATAGGAAAGTACAAAAAACTTCAATAGTGCACCATATTATATTCAGAATGACGTCATATCATTTTACGAGTTGCTCTCAACGAACCCTTTCATTTGATACCCATATTGTGGAAGTGCATTGAAAATAACTATTCCGCCATCTTGGAAGGCCCGCCATATTGGATTTGGAATAACGTCACACACCTTATCACGCATCGTCATCCAAACTAATCGGTTGAAGACATCTACTTCAAAATTGAGTTCAGTTTCCACCCGAACAAACATTGAATAAAAGCCCTTGAAAAAAAGCTAGAGAACCAGGGCTTTCGCATAACTCGAAAATTAATTGAATTATCAGAATTTCTATTTCAAATAAAAGCTGATATAAGTGGCTTTGTCCTAATGAAAATCTCCTTTCGTTTGGCTCTCCATGTAATTAGAACATGCTGACCTGATAATTGATTTAAATCGATTTGATGAGTTCAGGAAGTTCAATACTGCATGAATTTCAATCATCATTATTGAACGGGTCAAATGAAAATAACATGACATTCACTTAGTAATCATCTTTAAACGGTTTAGATTGTATGTTTTTCTTTCAGTAAGATGTATGTACATACATACTATAGAAACTGACTGAAGGAATTCACATCAATGCCAGCATTTCACCCTGTATATATAGTTCATAATGAAATGTATAACAGTTATTATATAAACGTTTTTACTTCTATTTTCAAGGTTTCTCATTGTTAACTGGATAGTACAAAGTATTTGTTACATCACTCTTATAGTATAAGAGTATAGGTACTAGTTGTCTGATAAGATTGATTGCAATGACTGATTTCATTTATTTCTTTTGAAACCATGTGAAGATAAATTATCTACTACACAGGTAGGTATGTATATGTATTTGTCATTTCCAATCAAACTATAACCGTATATGTGGCTATCCATTTGTTGATGGTGAAAAGTTTTTCATTTTTTCATTTCCCATTTTCATTTGTTCACTAAACAATTAATATACAAGCGTATAAGGATGCTAGCTTTACACCTACTTTACACCTCAACAGCTTCTCATGATCTACAAAGCGCAGATACGGCCTGTTCTAGAATACTGTTCCCAGCACATATGGGGTTCAGCACCAAAACATACGCTGATGCTCTTAGATTCCATCCAGAGAAGAGCCATCCGCCTGGTGGGTGACGCCACACTCACCCACTCTTTGACATCATTGGAACACTGCTAGAAAGGTCGGCAACCTTTCACTTTTCTATAGATACTTCCACGGGAAATGTTCTTCAGAAATCTCTGCTATCATAACTTCACTAGCAATACCAGTCAGACGAACTAGACAAGCCCAGTCAGCACATCCCCTTTCGTTGTCAAACTCGAAAGATGTCGAACAGCACTTTATCAAAACTCCTTCATCCATAGAACGGCTAGGCTCTGGAATTCATTGACTGAGGAAGTATTAGTATAAACTGTTGGATTCTGTCCAAAAAAGGGCAATTCGTCTCGTGGGTGATGCCTCGCTCACAAACTCAGTCACTTCTCTGGAACACCGAAGAAAAGTTGGCGATCTTGCTCTATTTTATAGATATTTTCAAGGTCGATGCTCTTCTGAAATATCAACAATTATTGTTCCTCCCTTGGCAGTACCCGCGAGATCAATCCGTCGAGTTGAGGCTTCGCACCCCTTCGGGGTCACTTTGGAGACCTGCAAAACATCTCTATCCAAAGACACGTTCATCCAACGAACAGCGAGGCTCTGGAATACATTGCCAAGGGAGGTGTTACCGGAGGCATATAACCTCAAGAAATTTGAGAAGAACACCAATTTCTACCTTATTTCTCGTGATTCTCACGATGTTCTCTGAACATTACAGGATATCCCTTCTCGTGGGAACCAGAACATAAAAAAAATTTAAAGCCTTTGAAGTTTCGAGAATTTCTTCATTAAACATTATGTCGGTGAGAGGATCTAATTTTATATTTGTAAATACAAATATTTCTGGGCGAATAGAGAAAACTAATGTAACTTTAGTGAATTAATATTCATAATTTTCATATTCAACGAATAAATAGGTATAAATGAAAAAAAATGTGTATAAATCAAAAAAATCGTGTATTTTTGGAACTCTGTAAGATTCAGTTCTAAATTCTCATGAGTTTCTCAGAAAGTAGTCATCTCGTCTGGCCTACGGAAATTGGTTTGTCTCGATGAAACGCTTATAAATCGTTCCAATTTTCCAACAGATGTTCGCCGTTTGGTCTGCAGAATGTCATACGCAAATAGTCTAATCATTTTTCACACCACAGACAGTCTAACGCCTCGTTATTTTGGTATAACACTCGATATAAACTGTGGAGTTGCCTTTCATCTATTTAATGTATTGACCCCGAATTCTGTTAGTGTTAGTGTAAGTGGCTTCTCTTCCGGATAGTATTGCGAGATATTGATTGATTTTTCTAAATCTAGAGCTTCATGGTAATGAGATATCTGATGGGATATAACAGCTGAAAACAAAAGTGGTCAGAAGCTTGGGATCAAAAGCTATCCAAACTAGTGAAACCAAATCAAACTTCCGCGATATAAACACAACTTCAACAACACCGTGTTTTTTTCGATGGTCGGTGTTTCTGAATGAATTCTTTTTCACGCCGGCAGGAAGAGGAGTTAGTTTCTCTGGTAACAAAAGAGGGGTAGAAGTCTCGTATCATTCCCTAGGAAGATAATGTGCATCCCAAAAACTTGGTTTTTTGTTTAGAGCCAGGAGCTATCTCACTTCCAGTCAGCTGCGCATGATCTATAAGGCACAGATCCGACCTGTCCTGGAATACTGTTCCCATATTGGAGTGCAGCACCCAAACATACCCTGAAACTGTTGGATTCTGTCCAAAAGAGGGCAATAAGTCTCGTGGGTGATGCCTCGCTCACAAACTCACTCACTTCTCTGGAACACCGTAGACAAGTTGGCGATCTGGCCCTATTTCATAGATATTCTCATGAAAGATGCTCTTCTGAAATTTCAACAATCATTCCTCCATTGGCAGTCCCCGAGAGATTAACCCGTCGAGTTGAGACTTCGCACCCCTTTGTGGTCACTTTGGAGACCTGCAGAACATTTCTTTCCAAAGACTCGTTCATTCAACGAACAGCGAGGCTCTGGAACATATCGCCAAGAGAGGTATTCCCTGAGGGATATAACCTCTAGAAAATTGAGAAGAACACCAATTCCTACCTCATTTCCCTTGGTCCTCACGATGTTCTCTGAACATTACAGGATATCCCTTTTCGTGGGAACCAGAACATAAAAAAATTGTTAACCCCAGACATGTCCTTCTTGGTAACTTGATAATATCAATAAGTGTTTCAGCATTTTTATTACACCAGAAAATACTTGTATCATCCGCCAACAGCATTATTTTTCCTGATTTGTTAGCTCTGGCCAAGTCATATTTATGTTGAGTAAAACAGCGTTGGTCCAAGTATTGACCCTTGAGGCACACCACATCCTACAGTCGACTCAACGGAGTATGTTGTCGTTTTCACAATTTGGCTTCCACCTGACAGAGTGGTAAAGCATTCGCAACAGTATTACGTGGTTCACATAGTTGAAAAAATCTATCAATATTCATTTGTTTGTTCTATATTATCTGCCATAGTTGAAGTTTTAGTTCAACTCTGTAACATCTAATTGCTTTTAGCAAGAATATTTATAGTCCAATCTCGAGTTTTATCTGCTAAACTCTTCAAGCCCAACAGGTTGATAGCAAAAATATATACATTATCGATAATGCTTCCGATTTTACAATAAAACGATAAGAATAATTCAGTGTAACAACGCCATATGCTGCTGATGCTAAAAATAACGAAAATTATTATTATCTATATATAAACAAAAGGGGTAGGCCTGCCAAGTATATATATACTATAAATATTCAGATTTTTATCGTAAAGGTGTGATAATAAATAATATTACGCACATCTTTTTATGTTAATTTATCCAATGTCAGCAAGGATTATAATTATCCTGGATATTTTCATAAAATTATTTCTAATTTTTCATTCCTTGATGCTGTGTATCAGTTTATACAGGATGTTTCCTAATTGAATGTCAATATTTGAGGAGACATATCTCTCTCTCTCTCTCCCTCTCTCCAATAACTTGGTAGATTTGAATGACAGCGTTAATATGATAGACGGTATTATTTCTAAATAACATCGATGCAAACATAACACAAGCATGTCTTTTCTCTAGAAAAGCCGATCTCACTGTGCCTAACTTAAGTTTGCCACGAGCAACCATACCTTTGAAGACATCCATTTAGATGCTTGGTATTACCATCAGCAATAACCTCTCTTGGAAAAATCACGTGAGATCAATTGCTGAAAGTGCATGCCAAAAACTTAGTTTTCTGTTTCGGGCCAGGAGCTATTTCACTTCCAGTCAGCTGCTTATGATCTATAAGACACAGATCCGACCTGTCCTGGAATACTGTTCCCATATTTGGAGTGCAGCATTCGAACATACCCTGAAACTGTTGGATTCTGTCCAAAAAAGGGCAATTCGTCTCGTGAGTGATGCCTCGCTCACAAACTCACTTCTGAAATATCAACAATTGTTCCTCCCTTGGCAGTTCCCGCGAGATTATCCCGTCGAGTTGAGGCTTCGCACCCCTTTGTGGTCACTTCGGAGACCTGCAGAACATCTCTTTCCAAAGACTTTTTGATCCAACGAACAGCGAGGAACACATTGCCAAGGAAGGTGTTCCTCGAGGCATATAACCTCCAGAAATTTTAGAAGAACACCAATCCCTACCTTATTTCCCTTGGTTTTCACTATGTTCTCTGAACATCACAGGATTTCCCTCTTCGTGGGAACCAGAACTTTTAGTTCGAAGAATCAAACTTTTTATCCTAGGAAATAGAGAGGGGTGTCCATAGAAACGTTTGGTTTGAATAAGGTTGCGAAAAATAACACACATACCTACATTGTTATTTTCTTCTTCCTGTTTAGTTTCACAATTTGCATGATAAGCCATCAATCAATGTATTATTGGCAATCATCAGTTTCAAGATTGAAAAGGAGACAACGTAAATATTTGTCTGAATGCTTTATTTAGATTGCTTTGAATCAGAGTCAACCGCTGCAGTTGTGAAGAACCCTTTACAATCCTCAAATATTCAGTGATATAATAATATCTCCTATTGTTGATAATAATGAGAAACTTGGCCCACATTTCTTTGACTCAACACACAATAGTCAGCCGATAATCGCTTATAGTTTCTCAAGAATGAGCTCGTTATCACATAAAGTTAGATAGTATATGACACGATTATCATCTGATATTATGAGTTCAAAGTATTTTTAGTTCAGTTGTAACATTGAACGACAGAAATATGATGTTACAACATCCTAAGATCCAATAATAGTTGGACAAAAATAGAAGCCGAATTTATTCATCGAATGTTGAGAATGATAATAGAATCTCACTCGTGATAGACATTGTTTTGCTGACCATATTTGCGGTCCCAGCACAGAAAGCATTTATTTTATAAAATAAATTAAAAGTTGAAAAAAACCTATTAAAAGAAAGTTCTATTCAAACGCTTTAAAAAAAAGAAAATTGAATTTTCCTTTAAAATTTCAATTATCAACTTATAACCTCATAATACACAATTTATATTATCATAAAAGCTTATCGCGTGATCAATATTTGATTAAATTAACATTTTAAAAATCCAAACTCAGCGATTCACTTGTAAACTAATAATAGTCGAATTACGAGAAATCTAATCTAGTTCAAATTTCTTTCAATTTCAATTAAATCAAATATTGATCATTGCGACAAACTTTCATGATCATATGAATTGTGTCTAATGATAATTTGAAAATAATATTTTATCAGATTCTTCTTGAGTAGAAGCTTTTTTCTCAAGTATTTTCTTTACTTTGATCTATTTTGTTTTCATTTTTTACTTTTCATTTCTCAGTATGAAGCCCATAATCATACAAGCCAAAGGTAATCAATCGATGTAACAGGCTTAGACATGGATTTTAATTCCAGAGAACCATTTTATTTTATAGGAAAGTACAAAAAACTTCAATAGTGCACCATATTATATTCAGAATGACGTCATATCATTTTACGAGTTGCTCTCAACGAGCCCTTTCATTTGATACCCATATTGTGGAAGTGCATTGAAAATAACTATTCCGCCATCTTGAAAGGCCCGCCATATTGGATTTGGAATAACGTCTCACACCTTATCACGCATCGTCATCCAAACTAAACGTGTATACAGAATTTCAGCTCAATCGGTTGAAGACATCTACTTCAAAATTGAGTTCAGATTCCACCCATACATACATAAATTGCAAGTTGAATAAAAACTTTTGAAAAAAGCTGGAGAGCCAGGGCTTTCGCATAACTCGAAAATTAATTGAATTATCAGAATTTCTATTCCAAATAGAAAGCTGATATAACTGGCTTTGTCCTAAGGAAAATCTCCTTTCGTTTGGCTTTCCATGTAATTAGAACATGCTGACCTAATAATTGATTTGAATCGATTTGATGAGTTCAGGAAGTTCAATACTGCATGAATTTCAATCATTATTATTGAACAGGTCAAATGAAAATAACATGACATTCACTTAGTAATCATCTTTAAACGGTTTAGATTTGATTGTATGTTTTACTCTCAGTAAGATGTATGTACATACATATAACTATAGAAACTGACTGTAGGAATTCAAATCAATGCCAGCAGTTCACCCTGTATATATAGTTCATAAAGAAATGTATAACAGTTATTATATAAACGTCTTTACTTCTATTTTCAAGGTTTCTCATTGTTAACTGGATAGCACAAAGTATTTGTTACATCACTCTTATAGTATAAGAGAATTGGTAGCAGTTGTCTGATAAGATTGATTGCTATGACTGATTTCATTTATTTCTTTTGAAACCATGAGAAGATAAATTATCTACTACACAGGTAGGTATGTATATGTATTTAACATTTCCAATCAAACTATAACCGTATATGCGGCTATCCATTTGTTGATGGTGAAAAGTTTTTCATTTTTTCATTTCCCATTTTCATTTGTTCACTAAACAATCAATTACAATGAAACTATGTCATACTT
The DNA here is from genome assembly GCA_918026855.4 of Phaedon cochleariae. Classification (NCBI taxonomy): domain Eukaryota; kingdom Metazoa; phylum Arthropoda; class Insecta; order Coleoptera; family Chrysomelidae; genus Phaedon; species Phaedon cochleariae. The sequence goes on along the minus strand of OU896722.1, from coordinate 32,171,261 downwards.
GTGATTTTTTGTTGCGTACAAAAATGTGTTTTTTTATGAAAACTTTGAACTCGTCCCACGAACAAACGGTACATTTTTTATACAAATGAGTTTGGTCCAATCAACTTATCTCCCAGCAATTGTGGGCCACCATGTATATACAAGCGTATAAGGATGTTAGCTTTGCAGATGATAGTACCCTCCAAACTGTGTTCTGTTCCAGAATTCCCATTTCTTCCCAGGAAACTAAGATCTCACGGCGCAGGCAGGTCAATGCTGTCAATGAAGACCTTGCTGAAATCACAGCCTGGGGAACCAACAACCTAGTTGAATTCAACGCCACCAAAACTCAAGCCTGTATTTTCTCTAGAAAGGCGGAACTCAGTATGCCCGACATTGTAATGTCTGGCACCACCATCCCCACCAAGCCCACTATATATGTGCTCGGTATTTCCATCAGCAACACTCTTTCATGGGATAATCATGTCAGATCTATCGCCAAAGCTGCTTTACAAAAACTCGGATTCTTGTTCCGTGCGAAAAGCTACTTTACACCTCAACAGCTTCTCATGATCTACAAAGCGCAGATACGGCCTGTTCTAGAATACTGTTCCCACATATGGGGTTCAGCACCAAAACATACGCTGATGCTCTCAGATTCCATCCAGAGAAGAGCCATCCGCCTGGTGGGTGACGCCACACTCACTCTTTGACATCATAGGAACACCGTAGAAAGGTCGGCAACCTTTCACTTTTCTATCGATACTTCCACGGGAAATGTTTTTCAGAAATCTCTGCTCCCTTCACTAGCAATACCAGTCAGTCGAACTAGACAAGCCCAGTCAGCACATCCTTTCGTTGTCAACCTTGAAAGATGTCGAACAGCACTTTATCAAAACTCCTTCATCCATAGAACGTCTAGGCTCTGGAATTCATTGCCTGAGGAAGCATTCCCAACAACATATTATAATCTCCAGAAGTTCAGAAAAAAGTCCAATACCTACCTCCTGTCCCTATGCTCCCTAGGAACGCACGATGTTCTTTGAACATTATAGGGATTCCCTTTTGTGCGCTCCAAGCGATTGAAGAAAAATACAAAAAAAACACACATCGGAAGATAAAAATCGTAGGTTTCAAGCCCAGAAATTTATCTCACACTCAAGCAAGGAGCAAGCCTTCTTATTCGAACTTTGATTTCATTACATGAGGTGTGCAACGTGTGTTAACGATAAGAATGCTGCATTCATGATATTATGTGATAATATACTATCTGTATAACTAAGGTCAGCAAAAACAGCATTGTTCGTTATATCGCTAAATTTATCTAACGAAATCATAACTATAAATTTGAAAGTGCTGATTTGGCTTGTATATAGCCAATTATAGACAAAACAATCATCTTCCTGCTCTGGCTGAAGATTCTAATGTCATAAAAAAAACATATTTTATATGTACAGTGTTGCTCAGAAAAAATATAGAATCATAAAACAACAACTTCATATAATTATGAGAAAATATGTATTAGTTTTTGAGATGTACGGGGGTGCATGTCCATGTTTTTTTTTGTGTAATTTCAATGCATTCAACGTTTGTTCGTAATAATGACAGACTTTCAACAGATGTATTCTTCTAATTTTTCGGATATATTTTTTTCATGTTCTGGTTCCCACGGTAAGGAATATCCTGTAATGTTCAGAGAACATCGTGGGAACCAAGGGAAATAAGGTGGGAATTGGTGTTCTTCTTAAATTTCTGGAGGTTATATGCCTCGGGGAATACCTCCCTTGACAATGTGTTCCAGAGCCTCGCTGTTCGTTGGATGAACGAGTTTTTGGAAATAGATTTTCTGCAGGTCTCCAAAGTGACCACTAAGGGGTGCGAAGCCTCAACTCGACGGGTTAATCTCATGGAGACTGCCAAGGGAAGAACAATTGTTGATATTTCAGAACAGCATCGTCCATGAAAATATCTATAAAATAGAGCCAGATCGCCAACTTTCCTATGGTGTTCCAGAGAAGTGAGTGAGTTTGTGAGCGAGGCATCACCCACGAGACGAATTGTCCTTCTTTGGACAGAATCCAACAGTTTCAGAGAATGTTTGGGTGCTGCACTCCAAATATGGGAACAGTATTCCAGGACAGGTCGGATCTGTATCTTATAGATTATAAGCAGCTGACTGGAAGTGAAATAGCTCCTTGCCCGAAACAGAAAACCAAGTTTTTGGGGTAAGTAATAATACCAAGCATCGAAATGGATGGCAATAACTCATTGATGTATATGGTGAATAACAGTGGCCCCAAGACTGTTCCTTGTGGTACACCATATGTAACTACTCTTGGATTACTGATTTCGTCATCAATACAGACTATCTGCTTCCTGTCAGACTAATAACTTTTTGAGAAGATATATATATTTCATCCAAGCTCACAGTACTCCAGCTTCTTTGAGAGCTTGGTATGACAAACCGTATCAAATGCTTTGGGATGATCAACGAAGATGCACAGAGTTGGGATTTTTTTTATACATCATCAACATTGATTGAATAAGAATTCGTCTCATTTTTTGTTTTGTTGTTTTCAGTACTAACTATAGTAGATGCCAAACGTTTTTGCGGTTTTGGTGAAAGGCCAATATATCCAGTAAGTAGGTGTAAGTCAACTGTCTGTATTTTGATTATAAATACAAATTGCTGGGGTCTGCCAAATCGTCTAAAGTGTCTCGACAGTATGAAATTTCTGGGAATGTTATTATTATTGGAGTTTAACAGATCGTGGGAGATATATTGTGGGGTCCAGACTATCACGTGTTTTTTAGAACAAATAAAGCGTCCGAAAGTGGTCCAAAATAGCGGAAAACCTTCGTGCTTTGATGCTGCGCCAATGGTTTTTTCCATGAAAAATTTCCCCAGATCTGATGTACATATACAGTGGAAACGTTGAAATTTTCATTAATTCCATTCATAATTATAAAGTGTCATTCATAAAGTCGGCATCATATTGGAAAAACTGTTAATAATTATTTATTTCGAAATTCAACTTGAGCGTCGAGTTTTGCTTTGAATAATATGAAAAATGGACTACTCGGTCGAGGTCACGTGATTATTGCTTCATGTCAAAAGTTGCCATTTTTGCCAATTAATCGCTGAGAATAGGACTATTTGTTTGACTTTCAAAAAAGTTCACTGGGAAAAGTTGTGAATGTCTATTCCAATTGCACATATTATAATGTCTCGAGTTGTCTATACGAAATGTCTGTAATAAATGCTCTTCTATCGAAATATTTTTGACTCGATTCATCAGAAATAGTATATTTCATCGAAAGTTAATTTCATCGAATGTATAATTCAGGAGCGAAATTCATTCAAATTGATTTTTTCAGTACTAAAATGATTCCAAAGTCATCTATCAAATCATCATCAAACTACTTTACGTAACTCACCAAAGTTAAGGACAGTTTTGCCGAAGTTATACAATTAGAAGTAATCAAAAAATATCAAGAACTGAAAGTCACAACAGAACGTTCAAATTCGAGAGACGTCACGTGTAAAATTGGAAACGAAACAATTTTTTTCGTAAACTTTCCCGAAATTCGAAAAAAATAAGTCAATTTTCATCGATAAAGAAGAATGTAACTTTTGACATATACCCAGAAATCGTGACTCCTATCGAGTATAGACCATTATTCATATTTTTTGAAGCAATTTCTATCGCCCAAGTTGATTTTCAAAATAAATTATTATTGAAAAATGTTCCCAAATGACGACTTTATGAATAACACTGTATATTTATTATCCGGTCAGGTTTATGAAGAACTTGCTTCAATTTCATTATTAATAGATCATATTAACGTGAATATATGATTGAATATTGACCGTCATTATTGTAAATGAGTGGAAATCTAGAAGACAAATATTATGGTCCATAATTTTGTATACAACATTTTTCACCTGAGAGTAAACAGCTCAAAAATAGAAGGCTGATATGAGTAATATCGACCTTAATTAGATTTCTTTATAAACAAATCAGTACCGTTCATTAAAAAAAAACACGTGTGCCAAGCCAACATCCCATCAATAAACGTTCAACCAATGAATCCAAGAAAAAATATTGATACGAATTGTTCTAAGGTCTATAATTATTATACACATACATAATATATACAGGTTGTCCTTGAAAGGTCTGTACAAAATCTTGGCGGATATTCCTGAGGTCAATATTCCGATTAATAGCAACTTACCTCATCAGATGAGATTTCTCTGTTTCCGAGATGAGTACAAGGTAGTGAACTAGTGAAAATAAAAAATTAACATCGACAAGTACACTCCAACAAGGTATTCTCAAATAGTAATTTTCCTAACAAGTGCGGAAAGTAAACAATATTTTTTCCACAAGCGTGGGAAATTGATTGATTTGTTCAATCAATTATTCTTGCAAATAGGAACAACTAACAATAGTGATCTTCTAATAATTAGTGATATATCTATTGTGTGTACCTTTTGAAGCATTATGTAGATGTAGATTGTAGATTGTAGATGGGTCGTATAGGCTGGGAGACTTCTCGATCACTGCGACCTAGAAGATCTATTGTGATTACCCCTATCTAGTTTTGGTACTCTAACCCTAGACTTCTTATGAAGCCTACGATTTTCCTGACGGTTGACTTTTCCACTTCAGCAGGGGTGAGATAGACCTGTTCAAGGTGGTTCAGCCTTTGGCAGACTAATACTTCACATGAGCAAAGTATGTGTTCCGCGGTTGCGGTCGCATTGTTACAAAAGCAGCAAGTGTCAGTCTCCGCCAGGCCCATCTTTTTGAGGTGGTACCTCAGAGGGCCGTGTCTTGTGAGAAAGCCTGTGATAAGCTTTAGCTCTGGTTTGCTGAGGCTGAGTAGCTCTTTGGCTCGGTTCTGCGAATGGTTGATGAACCTTATCGCATGTCGTTGACCTGGAGTTGCTCTCCAGTAGGAGGACTTTTCAATTTCTTCCCATTTCCCGAGTTCTCCCTTCAGGTGACATTTGCTCATCCCACAAAAAGGCTCTGGACCAAGAAGTGCAGATGCTGCACCTTTTTTTGCAAGGCGATCAGCTGCCTCATTTCCTTTGATTCCTTTATGCCCTGGAACCCACATAAGTGTGACTTTGTTGCCCTTTCCCAGTTGCATGAGTGTTTCAAAGCAGTCCCATGTGATCTTCGATGTGAAAACGAATGATTTTAGGGCTTTTAGTGCGGCTTGGCTGTCTGAGCAGATATATATGTTGGCACCCCCCAGACCTTTGCTCAGGCACCTTTGGGCGCAAAGGTTGATGGCATGTATTTCAACTTGGAAGATAGTGGGGGAGTGACCTAAGGCTTCAAATAGCCTACATCCGGGTCCAAGCATTATGTAGGTAAGCTTATTGCGGAAGCCAGCATGCCCATGGTGTATGGCCTCTAGGTTTCAGACATTTCTATGAAATAAGCCAAAAATACTTCTTCTTTATTTGGTTTTCTCACTTTTTCACTATTGCACCATTCAATGAATCCCGTTTAGTGTTTCTCATACCTTTCTTAGGACTTCGTTGGCAATAAGTCATCTGTATCGCATCTGTAGCTGGCTGTTTTTCATCGCGATTCCACTGAATCGAAAATGACAGTAACGCTTCGTCTGTCACTCTGAGAATTACACTAACTAATTTTCTGTTTTGATCGACATGACAACAATTGTTTTCCACATCATGCAGATCAATTAAAGGCTATAGGGGGATTTATATAAGAATAAATTATTATTTTTCAATTTTTCTTCATTTTTACGATAAATAGTGCAGTTTGATGGATGATTTTGTTCAAACTTACTAAATACTGCAGCAGCAAACAAGCTTAAACTTTCATATTCCATCACCGACCACTTATATTTCGCGATGATATCATCATCATTGTTTTACCCGCACGAGTGTAGAAAAAATTTCCCGCACTACTCAGGGAAAATGAGACTTCCCAAACTAAATTGCGTGCGGATATAGGGTGAATCACGGACGCTTGTAGAAAAAATCGATTTTTGCACTGCTTATTCACTGGCCAAATTACATTCAAGAAGATAACGCCATACGTTTTTTTATTCAAAATAATTTAAATATTCCGGTGCTGCATCGAACATTAAAAACCGAAATATCTCGAATTATTATGCTTACTCTAGCTGGTCATCAAATGGGTCTCTTTTCTGCTCAAAAATGTTCAGAAACCATTTTCTCAACGAATAAAGTGAGAAACTACACTGAGAAAAAAGTTATGGACATTCTTAATCATAACAGGCATTGGCAATTGGTATAAGATGCCATCTAATGGCCACAGTAAAAAAGTGCCCGTATTCATGTTTCGCATCCAAAGAAAAAACGAATTTCAATTCTCCAAGTGATACGTTCAAAAATTTTCATAAATTCGGAGTAATTCGATTTTTATTCTTCAACTTGGCCACCCTGTATCTCGAGAACGGAGCAATTTCAGACTGAGGTAAGTTGCTTTAAATTGGCTCATTTTGACCTCAGGAATATGTGCTCGGATTTTGTACAGGCTTTTCAGGTACACCCTGTATATGTATGATATTTTATAATTTCATCATTTGTCAAAATGCCGTAAATATACGTAATGGGAAAATACTGTTTCCATGCATTTTTCGAAATAATTAAGTTGGTTAGTAATCCACTGTTATTTTCACCTCTTATGATAACCTCTGTATAGCAACATCCGATTGGAAAGCTCAGTTGATAATTTCGAACGAGTTTATAGTTACCCCCAGCAACGGATTCTAAAATTACATCCATTAGTTTTTTCGCATATGAACAATATTTATAATAATGAAATACTGAGCAAGATATAGATAACAGAGTAGACCACACACATATACATACGTCAAGTTGTTGATCATATGTTTTTAATTGATCGAATTAACATAATTTAAAATTGACACATTATTACACGAAACCACCTGATGGGGAAGAACGATAAATTTTTATAAAATAAGTTCGGAACTGTCCAGTTTCATGTCCACGCTGTACAGAATGGCGACCGATAAAGTCCAAGTCGATGTCATTTTCAAATTTCTGAATCTAGTCTGAAAATAGCTGATGGTGAAGAATATAGCTAGCGAATAGCTGACGAATAAAAAACGAATGAAAAAAATAGAGAAAGAAGCAAAACTGGTAAACAAAAACATACATAACCACAAATGCACTCGAAGCAGGAATGCAGAGGGTACTTGGCTTCATTCTAACAGTGTATGGTTTTGTTGTTTATGCATTGAAATATCACGAACAGATTAGCTCGATTCTAACCGAAAATATCATCGAATCAATGAATCACTATCAGCTACTTTCAATGATACTATCCTTCCTAATTTACTGTCATCGGTCAGAATAGAATGAAGCCGACACCCATGGCTCATTCCTCTTGTTGTGCCTGTCAGTATTTTGAGTGGTGTGGACGGACTCGAAGTATTAGGCGCTGTTGCAAGATATAATCTGCAACTTTCCTGGAAAATAGATCCGTTATATTAACATTTCATTACATTTAAAACCATTCGAATGCATTTCAAGTCATTTCACTACAATACCATTTTATTTCCTGACTTTGAAAGGTTTTTTGAAGCATTCCAAGGATTTCAGAACATTTCGTACCATTTCCTTATAGCGTTTCATTTTATTTCATGTCATTTCAAAATGTTCCAGAGCATTTCAAGGTATTTCATAGCATTTCAAGGAATTTTAAAGCAATTGAAGGAATTCAAAAGTATTTCAATGATTTCAAGGCATTTCATGCTATTTCAGAAATGGCATTTCATTTTATCTCAAGTCATTTCGAAATATTGCAAAACATTTCAAGGTATTTCATGGCATTTCAAGGAATTTCAAAGTATTTCACGGATCTCAAGGCACTTCATCCTATTTCAGGAATGGAATTTTATTTCATGTCATTTCAAAATGTTTCAAAGCATTTCACGGCATTTTAATATATGTAATGCATCTCAAGGAATTTCATAGCAATTCGAGGAATTTCAAAGTATTTCAATGATTTCAAGGTATTTCATGCCAATTCAGAAATGGCATTTCATTTTATCTCAAGTCATTTCAAAATATTGCAAAACATTTCAAGGTATATCATGGCATTTCGAGGAATTTCAAAGTATTTCAAGGATTTCAAGGCACTTCATCCTATTTCATAAATGAAATTTTATTTCATGTCATTTCAAAATAATTCGAAGCAATTCAAGGGATTCAATGGCATTTCAGGGTATTCAATGCAGTTCAAGGTATTCAATGCATTTCAAGGAACTCCATATAGCATTATAAGGAATTTCAAATTATTTCAAGGATTCCAAGACATTTCATGCCATTTCAGAAATGGCATTTCATTTTATCTCATGTAATTTCAAAATATTGCAAAGCATTTCAAGGCATTTCAAGGTATTTCAAAGTATCTCAAGGATTTCAAAGCATTGCATGCTATTTCAGAAATTTCATTTTATTTCTTCACATTTCAAAATATTAGGCAGCATTTCGAGGCATGGAACTTCGGACATTCCTTATATTCGCATTTTGAAATTGGAATTAGGGTCCTACCTACCAACCATACTTATTTTTATCATATGAGTTACCTAATAAACGTACCTATACGTCGTATTCAAAAATTCAATCAACCCATCTACAACTTCTTTTGGTTTCATCTCCAGTGCTAAAATTTTCTGTATAGTTTCAGTGCTATTTTTCATGAATGAATTCACTATTCATTCAACCATTCATAGTATCCATGTAGAAGTGCATATTTCGTGTGAGGGCGCTCGTATCAGTGAAGAAAAATGATCCAAAATTACGTCTGCAGAGGTCCAGCAAAAATCACTTTTGATGGTGATATTTTGTATGGATCCTTGCAAATTTTTTTGACAACAAAGATAAATGTATAAGTGAGGCATCTCTCGTAGTACTTTTCCGAATAAAAATATACCTAGTGAGAAAAAAAAGTGAATCTGGTCAATTTTCTGGAATTTTTTTGACTTTTTTTTTCAAAATTTCGAAAAAGTTCTCCGAGAGATGCCTAGATCCAACCTTCTGAAACGGAACCGTGAAAAAAAATCTTAAATTCATTCAGCGAGCTTCGAGTATTTTGATTTCTGCCGTTCCTTGTTTGCCCAATGATCGCTCATAGGGTTAAACCCCTCTTAATGGCATTTCAAGGTATTCAATGCATTTAAAGGAACTTCATAGCATTACAGGGAATTTCAAAGTATTCGAAGGATTTCAAGACATTTCATGGCATTTCATTTTATAGCATGTCATCTCAAGATACTTCAAAGCATTTCAAAGCTTTTCAAGATATTTCATGGCATTTCAAGGAATTTCATGGCAGGCTTATCTTCAAATTAGGACAGTTCACATTGAGACTTATCATTTTTTAAATTTTGAGATGCTCTTTTTTCCCTATTAACTGCATGGCAACTGCTGTTTGTCTTCGAACGCATTCACCATGTAAATGTAGGTCACGTGGCTGTTTCAACATCTGCTTCGGCAGCAACAGCTGCCTCGATTTTTATAGCGAATCTAAACGGAGTGCAAAGTTTCGATCGAAGAGAACCTCTAACTAAATACTCTAAACAGCTCTAACTACACTAAACCTACTTACACCAGATACGAATAAGTGAGGCCATTCGAAATTATAATTACCCGACTGCTACTCTTTCATTCTAATTCTGGTAATTCTGATGCGGGAACATGTGCTGCATAATCATATACAGTGCGAGTCCAAAGTCCATCCGATTAATTTAGAAGACGAGCTGAAAGGATGGTCCAATGTCACTTTGATTTGTACTATTCGCATTCTTCTTTGTCGGAACCCAGCAATTTAAGAATCCACGGAAATTTTCTCTCATTGGAAGATTTTTCGAAAATTTCATATAGCTATACCTGATGTTCCGATTCAGAGAATTTGTTTCACTTCTTTTTCTTCATAGAAAGGTACCAAGTTGACAAAATATATTAGAGTAGAGTAAAGTAGAGTAGAGTAGTTTATTCGTGGGTTATAGGGAAGGTTGGGATCAATGTACATTTATGTACATTGAAACTAACTATAGCCCTTTTCAGTCTCAGTAATTAATATATTTATTATGTTATGTTTGAAATGAAATGCATATTACTGTAGTTTATTGTATATTATTGCTGAATCACTGAATAAATGACTAAATAAATAAATAAATAAATAAATAAATTTGACCATGTTATGTAAATTACATGTACGGCAAGTCATAATTACATAATTATAAAGACATACAGGGAAAAAATTGATATCTTTTCACATGTCGAAAAAAAAATTGAGACAGACATATAGGGGGGAATTTGTTTCAAAAGCACTTCCCACAAAATGAGGAACATTTCTGAAATAAATATTGCCAAATATGAACACAGGAACATACGGATATACAGGGTATGTCTCGACGAGTTAACACTATCTCTATATCGAGAAATCCATGAAAATGTTTATGCTTATATTTTAGAATACGCTCTCTTCATTTAAGATATTTTCAGCAATGCAGTGTTGAGTTACAGGATGTTTTCATTAATTAATCTTGAATTTACCATATTTATTTTGAGATTTTAGTAGTGAATACCAAGTTCTATCCATATCAACTGAATAGGAAGCAATGCTATTGTCTCCGTTCAGAAGAATGCAAGCAGATTCCTTGATTTTTCTCTTCTGGTTGTTATCTTCTTTTCCAATGATTTTAATATTATTCCATTCTGCCATATGTTGTCACGTCCCCAATTGTCACTGAGAAGTGAAAAGTGTCAGGACAAATACGAATTAGCTATTCAAATATCCATTTTCATGTTGAAAACGGAAGCAGATTCGTTCCCGAAACGTCTGAAGCTAAGTGAAAATTGATATTTTTTCTATATTCTTTTATTTCTCTTCTCCAAACCTTTTTCAATACAAATTGTCTCTGACAAGCTAGTGAAATTTTCTTCTAGGATCTCTAATATACCGGGTGACACAGGTTATCGGGCCACCCCTGTAACTTCTGCATTCGTCAACGGATTTTTCTGAAATTCGGTACAGTTATATAAGCAACTATTTCGGATTTGATCACATTACAATCCAATATGGCGGACTTCCGGTTTTTCTGGAAATGCCAGAAATTTTATTTTTTCAAATGGAACACCCTGTATATTTTTACAAATTCAAGTTCAACAGGTCAAAACAAGTGCAATCTTGATGTCAAATGTCATTTATTCCACAGCCTACCTAGTTGAAAAATTATTCTAACTGAAAGGAAATTTATAAACTAGTTGTTGATTTTTGAATGTATACAATTTGTTACTGCACTGAAAAACAAAAATTTTATGTCATTTTGTTCCTTAATGTATGCTCTAGAGAGATGGGTAGGTGGCCCATGGGGTTTCCATTTGAAAAAAAATGTTTTATCAAAAAGTGATGTGGCTGAATTGATTCCTGGATAAGTGACACAAAAAATAATTCTTCAGAAAAAATTATGTTTTTCTGTTATGTGTGACTCATTGTGAATAGTCTTGACCACATCTCATTTATCCACGAGGTAAAATGAAAAAAACAATTTTAATTCTTTCGTAAAAATGACATTTGAAGTGAAGATTGCACTTGTTTCGACCTGTTGAACTTGAATATGTAAAAATATACAGGGTGTTTCATTTGAAAAAACAAAGTTGCTGGCATTTCCAGAAAAACCGGAAGTCCGCCATATTGGATTGTAATGTGATCAAATCCGAAATAATTGCTTATATAACTGTATCGAATTTCAGAAAAATCCGTTGACGAATGCAGAAGTTACAGGGATGGCCCGATACCCTGTGTCACCCGGTATATTGAAATAATATTCGTATTTTTATTTTATAGAAACGGGGAGAGAAAATCCCGAAAAATGTGGAATAATGAATCATTTATTAATTCAACGGTTTATCCGATACTGCTCCACCTTATCAATTCCTTGTTCGTGTTGGCGAATCGTAAAATATCAATCTGTGAAGCCTTGAAAAAGAACGATCGCCCGTTTTTAACGAACAATTTATCACGTGCTCGGCCTGTGGGCCATTTGATTAGAATGTGAGACACACACGAGGTAGATGATGATGATGACGACGACACATTCAAATCGCTATTATAAAGACAGTTACTATGCAAACGCAAGATGTCGATTAGCTCAAACGGTAATTGTGGTATTGATTATTGAACCACAATATATTTTTTCTAAGGCTATAACACAAGATTGCCCCTGTTTTATTGTGTTCGATACATCAATGAGGTATTTTGTATGTCATCAATTTTATTTCCGTTTATCTGATATCACAATGGCGCCATTGTGTTATTATTTAAAAAAAAAGTCATCGCCCATGGAATGTCAAATTTCAAATAATGACAGCCTTGTCTAATAGATGGACATTACTTGAAAGGAAATCAGATGACTTCAAGACGAAGAAATCGAAAATGCCGATGTTATCTACTATAGCCGTAGAAAAATAATAGTGTATAACTTGCACGGACTTTGTTACTCGAATGATTGCAGCATTCTCGTAGGAAAACACTATCATTCCGTGATCGTTTAACAATATACTATTTCTTACGGCTATAACATAAGATTTCTCTTGTTATATTGTATTCGAAACATCAATGAAGTACTTTGTATGTCATCAATTTCCCCTCAGGGGCTCACAACTTGTGAGTACGGGAATGGTGAACCCGAGGTACCCTAGCCGGATATTCACCATACTTCAACTTGTCTTGGGTGATATTCTCTTCTCTCTTCCTTTTTCAATCTATCGATCGGCCTTTCTTGGCCAACTTCTCTTTTCCTCCTCCCCTTCAAGCCCAACCTCACCATCAAGTGGTGTGGGAAGGACAGACCGCGGCCGCTCAACGGATGAAGCATTTTGGGACCATATTTGCTATCTTCTGCCAGATGGGACAATTTGTGGACATCTGTGGCAGGGATGGGGCGATTTGCTGATGTCTGTCTAGGTGGCCGAGGACTGATCAACGAGGCTCTGGCAACCTAATCCAAGCTGTGGGAACCCGTGGTGATGGATGAATGGCACCGAGGTATGGTGTCGCTAACGGAGCCTCTGGGAAACAGGGCGACATCTCAGAGTAAGTAGCCTTAGCCCTGTGCAGGGGGCACCACAGGGCTGGACCAACCCCTTCCCCCGTCACTCGTAGGAGAAGGAAAACTTTTGGCCTTCTACGTAGACGAGAACAGGGATCGGAAGAGTAATCTTCAGGAACCTGAACGAAAAGGGTCTTTCATATTGAAGTGACCCTTAAGAAGCACCATGAGTCGTATAAGGTAAAATTGATAACGGCATGTAGGTAAGATACAATGGGCCACTAGGTCTAAGTGCCATCGGAGAATACGGTCAGACGAGCTTACAGACGGGGTGGAGTGTTTAGTGGGTATACCTGGAGCTCGACCTGGAGTCAGGGGACTCCCACACTATCATATGGGGGATTGGACCCATATGGTGTTTATAAAGGATTTCAACCACCTTGATGAAAAAAAAAAAGAGATCATCAATCTTATTTCTGTATCTGATATTACAATGAATCCATTGTGTTATTATAAAAAAAAATCATCGCCCATGGAATGTCAAATTTCAAGCAATGACAGCATTGTCGAATAGATGACCATTACTTGACAGGAAATCAGAAGGCTACAAGACGAAGTAATCGAAAATGTCGGTGTTATCTTTTACAGCCGTAGAAAAATCATAGTGTATAACTTGCACAGAATGCTGATTTCCTACATTCGCCTATGGCTCATGCCGCAAATTTCATTTCCGTAGGAAATCCCTATCATTTTGTGCTTGTTAAACAATATACTATTTCCTCAAAAGAAAGAAGGGAAGTTCGAAGTCATCTCAACTACTTCATTACCGATGTAAATCAATCAAGGAGATATGTTTCGAACTTATGAAAGACCATCTTCAGTCGATTTTAGACGGTACCACAAGCAAAGGCATGTGGAAATATACATATTATAAAAAACCAAAGGCTGACTCACATGGAGGTGAAACATCATTTCAAATTGGAGATGCCGATGTCTATCATCACGATATCGTGGATATATTGGTGAATAAAGGGGTTGAGAAAAAACAGGTTTTCATGGAAAATGAAGGTCCCTATGCCATAAGAACGCGCACTTATAGAATCAAAAGTCAAGTACCAGAAGGAAAACTTGACGAGCACTCAAAGATGCTCATAGAACCACATTAGGCTGCAAATAGGAAGAAACCAAAGGTTCCCGTACCCTTGAGAAAGCTTATCACAGGCTTTCTCACAGGACACGGCCCTCTGAGTTACCACCTCGAAAAGATGGGCCTGGCGGAGCTGACACTTGCCGCTTTTGTAACAATGCGACCGAAACCGCGGAACACATACTTTGCTCATGTGAAGTATTAGTCCGCCAAAGGCTGAACCACCTAGAACAGGCCTATCTCACCCCTGCTGAAGTGGAAAATTCAACCGTCAGGAAAATCGTAGGCTTCATTAGGAGTCTAGGGTTAGAGGACCAAAACTAGATAGGGGTAATCACAATAGATCTTCTAGGTCGCAGCGATCGAGAGGTCTCCCAGCCCATATACGACCCATCTACAATCTACAATCTCAATCTACCCTTGAGAAAGCGCAGTAAAAATCCAAAAATCACTCAAAATTGATATGGTCAAAAGCAGATGATAACATTGAAACAACAAATCTTAGTATATCTCGAAGTATTCGAAGAAAGAAAACTCTACTCTATGAATACTAGTTAGAAAACAAGTGTGGTATATACAGGGTGACATAGAAAAAAGTACATCGCATAGTTCCACTCAATAGAGGATACTAAAATAAGAAAAAAGTTCCTATGAACATGGGTCCGCAAGGCCTTCAGTTAAAAGATACGGGGTGTTGAATTTAAATTTGTTTTTTGGTTTTATTTGAATATCTTCAGCCAGAGAAGCAAGAAATGGATGAAATGTGGTATACAGGGGTTTTTTATCATGCTAAATTCAAATATGATCTTAATTTTGTGATGACTGATAGAGGGCGCTACATACAGGGTTTCATCCTTATTGAATCGGTAGTAACTTTTTTGCTATACACTGTATGTTATTTTCGACGAAAAAAAATTGTTATCCCTTCTTTTATACTTAAGAAAGGTATACCTTGTCCAAGTCGCTAGAATTCCAGTACAGATGCATCTGAAAGCCGACAATGCACGCAAATTATTCAAAAAGTGCCAAAGTAACTTTTGCAAAAACAATGATAAATAATTCAACAATCACATTTTAATGGTATGATGAAAAATATGATTAATCAGAACAAAACATTGAGTTTTTAGAAGATGTTCAAATTGTTGCCCTTGTACTTCAATACATTTTTCAATTAAAATTCAACACCCCGTATCTTTTAACTGAAGGCCTTGCGAACCCATGTTCATAGAAACTTTTTTCCTTATTTTAGTGTCCTCTATTGTGTAGCACTATGCGATGTACTTTCTTCTATGTCACCCTGTATATAAATATATTTTTGCTCACACTGAAATATGAAACATCAATTTTCGTATAATGGATTCAATGGAAAATTTATACATAAACCAGATTGAAAGTAAAGAAAAACACAATCCATCATGTTTTTTCCGATCAAGTCTGGCTAACATCGCTACGATTTTCACCTGAAAAATATCTTTGTTTTTCATTCTATGTTTGATGGGTTTATAACGTCAGAGCGATCAAGTCATTCTTCAAAATTTCACGAAAATATTTATGACATGCAAAAAAAATATTAGTCTAATCACCTACGTAAATGAAGGTATAATGAGGAAAAAAATCATACCCCTGATTGTTTAAAATTAACTCTACACTATAATCGTTATTTCCATGACAGATATAGCAGGAACTTCTCAATTTAATATACTATACATGAGTATACAGGGTGTCCGGAAACTATGCGCAAAAAATCAAGGGGTTGATTCTGCATGAGAAAACATGATATCTTCTTCATATATACGTGGGTCCAGAAATGCACAGTTTTCAAGATACAGTGTGTTGAACTTTTAAAAAGAATCGTTTTTTTTATGTTTATCTCAAATATCCTTCCACCACCGATTCTCTTGAAATTTGGCAATGATATTTTTTGTTATTCGGAGCTGATTTAGATATAACTAAATTGGAATTGTGAAATCCAGTGGCGTCCCGGGATCACCCTACCGAGTATTATTGTCAATAAAATGTGCGCCACTGATTTTTTTAAATTATATATCTTCATATCCTGATGATTAACTGAAAATACACCATATCGGTCTCCTGAATTGTTTTGATATTTTGCTGCGTTTCCGTAGAAAAAAATAAATACCAATTCATTGTCTAGATTTGTGCAAAACATTGCTTCTAAAACAGGGTTGAAATTGAATGTGTGATCCATGTCCATAGACGTAGAATAAGAATGAAGATTCATTCTCTTCAAATAATTTATAATACATGTTTGACACACTTTGTATTATCGAAAACTACACCTTCCTGATGGACCGAGAATACATAGTTCTCAATATACAGAGTGTAGAGTGTGTCAAACATGTATCAACAAATATTTGAAGAAAATCAATCTTAATACTTATTCTTTGTCTATGGACATTGATGACGCATCCATCATCACCCCAGTTTTTGAAGGATTTTTTTGGCACAAATTTATGCAATAAATTGTGGTAATTATTTTTTTCCATGGAAATGAAGCAAATTATCGAAACAATTCAAGAGACCTGAATGTTGTATTTTCAGTTGGTCAATGGGTTATGAAGATACAAAATTCAAAAAAATCAGTGGCGTACATTTCATTGCCAATAATATTCGGTGGGTTGCTCCCCCGGGATGCCGCTGGATTTCATAATTCCAATTGAATGATGGCTACATCAGCCCCTCATGATAAAAAATATCATTGCCAAATTTCAAGAATATCGGTGGAAGGACATTTGAGATTATCATAAAAAACCGATCATTTTTAAAAGTTTCAACACACTGTATGTTGAAAACTATGCATTTCCGGACCCACGTACATATAAACTGAATTTTTTATTTTATCATGTGGAATCACCCCCTTGATTTTTTGGGAATAATTGCCGGGCACCCTGTTTACCTATTATAACCAAATATAAAATAATTTCTGTAATCTCTGTTTATCTGTACTTCAAAAATGAGCTATTGGTTCAACGTCAACCGCATGTTTATCTATTATTCATTATTCTCATTTAGGTATATAGAAAGAACAAGATTTGGCGGTTAACCGCGGTGGTCGGTCGTTATAGTACGGTAAAAGTCATGAAAAATAGCCAAAGACCAGACTGACTAACTGTACCCTAATTATAAACCCGGACCTAGGGTTCGAGTCTCGACACAGCTTAGAGAATATAGTTTCGAGAATAAAAAAAAAGATCGAATTCATGGAAAACCGTCTGGAATGAGTGCTGATTTTCAATAGTCTAACGATATTCATACCTATATATAAAAAATAATGGTTTTAGGTACTTAACGGGGGTGTATAATTTGCTGACCAGAATTAAATTAGGCTGACCGAGCATTTCTGAGTCGAATTTCCTCTTTAAATTGCATATTTCCATATGTTATATAAATATACAGAGGCCACCAGTAAAATTATTCTGATCCACCCTTTCAGAGGGGTGGTTTATTCTTGCTGTTTTTCGAAAATTCTTGCTGATCGAGC
The DNA here is from genome assembly GCA_918026855.4 of Phaedon cochleariae. Lineage (NCBI taxonomy): Eukaryota > Metazoa > Arthropoda > Insecta > Coleoptera > Chrysomelidae > Phaedon > Phaedon cochleariae. Next base: position 32,153,538 of record OU896722.1, on the reverse strand, counting down.
ATTTCTGGTTCGTATTTTACCATCAAATTACATATGTGTATATCACATATAGATTCATTAATGCCACCAGTGGAATTATTTCGATACAACCCTTCAGGGGGCGATTTGATGGAAAAATACGGACCAGAAATGCTCGACGTAATTTATTCTTGCTGTTTTTCGAAAATCCTTGCTATTTTCGAAAAACAGCAAGAATAAATTACCCCTCTGAAGGGGTGGATCGAAATAATTCCACTGGTGGCATCTATAAATCTATATGAGATATCCAAAAAAAAGAGACGAACCAGAAATGCTCGGTCAGCAAGAATTCTTGAAGAACTGCGAGAATAAACTACCCCTCTAAAGGGGCGGATCGAGATATTTCCAATGGTGGCACCTATAAAACTATATGAGATATCCAAAAGGAAGATACTAACCAAAAATGCTCGGTAAGCAAGAATTCTTGAAGAACTGCGAGAATAAACTACCCCTCTAAAGGGGTCGATCGAGATAATTCAGGGCCTACTCTATCTAACCGGGCCGGAGCATCGCTTTCGTGACGTCACACTAGTAGGGACAAAATCAAGGCAGTGGAAATTATCTCTCCCGTTTCATTGATTTACCTCGGGAAAACGGTCACAGTTAGCGAAAAATATCAAGAGGTCAAATATGTACAGAACAGAATTTTCCAGAAGATGAATCAAATTTCACTGATTTACGATCATTAATTTCAGAAATATGGCATATCAAAATTAATTGACGCCATTCAGAATTGTCCTTTTTCAAACAGCTACCAAAATTCCAATATTCAATTCACAGAAATGATTCAACCATGAAAAGATTTCGCATAGTATCTAGATTGACTGAGTTTTTTTTTAAATTCCCAAGGGCCAACAACAAACCGATATTTCAATTCAAGTAGAACGATGATTCAGGTGTTCATTACAGAATAGTTCAAAAAGTTCGGACGCCTCCCATGCTAATCCTTTCAACTATGGATATATGCTGTCACTGACTTTTTTGTAGGAAATTTGATTGCCTACAAATCGGTATAATACACATCCACTTTATCTCGAAGGGCTTTAGCAGCGTTTATCTCTAAAGATGATCAGGGCGCACTTTGATGACGTTAGAAATCCTATCACTCGAGTGTGTTATTACATAAAAACGCCTATTCGGTATCAGTTGTTTTCTGCTGAAGAGCATATATTTGAATGATAACGTTAAATTCATAAAAAAAATTTGATTTGAATATATTTGCAAACTATCAAAATTAAAAAGAACAAAATATGTGGAGTTCATATGAACACAACCTAACAAAAATAATTGAGAAAATATGTATCTCAACAATGAGAGATATAAAAATGAATATAACGAACTGAATAACAATATACCCTGAACAACGATATATGAATGAATGAGGAAAAAAGAAAAAAAAACTTTGAATCCTGAAACATAACGAAATAAAAAAAATTTATAGATATCACAAAATGAAATACACTAATAACAAAAAATATATATACATCATCTTAATCACAAACTTAAAATTGAAATCTGAACTATATATCCTGAAAGTTTAGTGATTTTTCTTTTTAATTTTTTTTTTTATTTTGCAATAATTCTTCAACAGAATATTTGAAATGGTTTTAGACAATGTTCTGCTGATTATATCAGAAGACCCACAACTGCAACATTGATTCTCGGAATAATTGAGAAGGGAATTGATTTTAATTTCTGCTAAATTTTCCAAAACTTTATGTTGTGACTCACATTGTAGAAAGATTGTTTCGAATTTTTCAGACACCAATATTAGTTGGTCTAAACCATACGCCATTTGGAAATGAAATGAGCAATAAAAAGTATATCGCCCTTTACCAGTCCTTAAGGAATTACCGCGAAATCGTAATACAGCGAAATTTGGGTATAGGTAGGTATAACGGCCCATTTTTTACGCGCTCTTTATATTCAATTTCTTTCGGACTCATTGTAGGTAACTCTACAATTTTTTCACTATTCAATTGATTCATTATCGTAGTTTGATATATCGAGATAGTTTCATCTTATTCCAATTCCAAATTTGCAAAAAGTAGTATTCTGTAGTACCACGTCCTGATTTTCAATAAAATGGAATTTCGTTACAACGCCATAACTCGGTACTGATTCATCCTATTGGATTCATTTTTTCACCAAAAGTTGAGGAATTTGTTGGGGATCATTTCGTCTCGATTGAGTGTGCTTCTAAAATCTATAGTAAATGAGCTATAGCCTATCAACTACGAACGCATCAGTACGGACTGATGTGAAATCTCAACCTACTAGTGTGACGTCAGCGTCGAGAGAGAGGGGATAGACTACGGCCCGGTGAGATAGAGTAGGCCCTGGATAATTCCACTGGTGGAATCTATATATATATATATTCGAGATATTCGAATATGCAATTTGAAGAAACTACCCCTCTGAAGGGGTGGATCGAGATAGTTCCACTGGTGGCATCTATGAATCTATATCAGATATCCAAATATGTAATTTGATGGTAGAATATGAACCACAAATGCTCGGTCAGCAAGGATTTTCAAAAAACTGCAAGAATAAAGTACTCCTCTAAAGGGGTGGATCGAGATAATTCCACTGGTGGCACCTATATATTCATATAGAATATTCGAATATGCAATTTGAAGAAAAAATTCGAATCAGGAATGCTTGGTCAGCATACTCAAATAATTTTGGTCAGCAAATTATATTTCCCCAAGAAGGGGTACTCTGTTTGACAGTGTTCCAGAAAAAACTAAATCATTTTCAAGGATTTATTTTCGTTAAAGTAGTGATGGAACATGAACTACACAAGAAAGTGTACTCTGTTTGACAGTTTTGTAGAAAAATTAACCGTATAGTAAAGATAGATAAGTCCGAAGATAAAAAAATTGCCAACGGCCGTTGCAAGCTCTTGACCTCGAATTCAAATATCGAATTTCCAGTCGGTCAATCCCACAAGGTTCGTCGATCTCTTCTCAGGTCTACAGTCTGAGAACCCAATAGTACAGTCAAAATTGTTACGATTAGGCGGAAACGCAAAACTGGTACGAATAAGGCAATCAACTGATAATGTATCATGAATAATGAATGATTTTACACGGGATGGTCATGAAGTCCAAAGCATACGATTGTCTCAGGATTTGAAATACCCAAATATAGACTATACTTGAAGTGAGTGAGTATACTAAATCTTTTGGCAATGACTAGAAGTGTTAGAAGGAAGTAACTTCAGGAAGCACGTACAAATATATTTCCTATCTAGATAAAATACGAGACCTAATATGTGTATAACGTAACTGCTTTACAATTTCTTTGTCTTTTGCTTTCAAGTGTTCATGAATATATCTGAGAATATTCCTTCCCATCCATTTTGTATTACTATCAGCAATAACCTTTCTTGGGAAAATCACGTGAGATCAATTGCTAAAAGTGCATCCCAAAAGCTGTTTCGAGCCAGGTGCTATATTTCACTTCCAGTCAGCTGCTTATGGTCTATAAGGCACAGATCCGACCTGTCCTGGGATACTGTTCCCATATTTGCAGTGCAACACCCAAACATCCCCTAAAACTATTGGATTCTGTCCAAAAAAGGGCAATTCGTCTCGTGGGTGATGCCTCGCTCACAAACTCACTCACTTCTCTGGAACATCGTAGAAAAGTTGGCGATCTGGCTGTATTTTATAGATATTTTCATGGACGATGCTCTTCTGAGATATCAACAATTGTTCCTCCCTTGGCTGACCCCGCGAGATTAACCCTCCTAGTTGAGGCTTCGCACCCCTTCGTGGTCACTTCGGACACCAGCAGAACATCTCTGTTCAAAGACTCGTTCATCCAACGAACAGCGAGGCTCTAGAACAAAATGCCAAGGGAGGTGTTCCCCGAGGGATATAATCTCCAGAAATTTGAGAAGAACACCAATTCCTACCTTATTTCCCTAGGTTCTCACGATGTTCTCTGAACATTACAGGATAACCCTTTTCGTGGGAACCAGAACATGAAAAATAAAGTAAAAGTAGTCTATGTTTGCTTGCATTGTGAGTTTCAAGTTGAATTTTTGAATATTCTTCTCGAAAAAATCTGGAATTTGCTCTCCAATAAACAACACGAGAAAACTTCAAAAGTCAAAACAACTGTTATGTCAGCAAATTTCGAACATTATTCTAGAAAATCTGAATCTGGATTCAAACCGTCCCCATTTTCATGCACCATTTATCGTGGTTTGTTATTACTCAGGAACATGTCAACATTTAGGTCACAACAAAATCAACTGTCCATTTCGAAAGCAATGACGTCTGCATTGACGTCATTGAAGGCACTATTGCATTATAATATCCAGAAATATCAAACCAAAAATATAATCTGAATTACTTCGACTATGCTTTGCCAACGATTCGTCGTATTTTTCTTTTATGTCTCGACAATTTTATCAGCTGGCGAAATACAGGAGCTTGCTGAATTTTTGGGGAATAATTATTTACATGTAACATATTGTTATTGGTCGTTTCATGTCTCGATTTCAACTGTTTTGGCTTTGAAATAATTTTTCACAGTAATAATGAAGACACTTCGAAATACATTTTAATAAAATGAAAAATATTTGGGTATACATTGTATATTTAGATTTATATTGGGCTAGTGGACTGGTATAGTGAATAATTTGCATTCAATTACTCCACATTTGTCGATACGGACCTGAATTAATTTTTCCAGTACCTGAAATTGTTTGAAATTGAGGGTGAATTTTAGAGTTCCTTGATTCCTAATGATTCAAAATGATTTAAGTTTAATTAGTTCATTTTCTATGTCTAGAATTTCGAAATTATCATCAAACCTATGGTGTTCTTCTAATGTATGGTCGGCGAATTTGGAATTTGTTTTCTCTTTCAAAAAATTCGTCCTATGTTCATGACTGCGCTTATTAAATGTACGACCTGTTTGACCGATATATACCTTAGGACAAGATCCACAGATCCACATATAGAAACAAAATAGTCAATGAATTTCTTGGATTTGAAAATAAGTATAGAATTAATGATAAACATACATGATTTTTCAATTTTCCATAAACCTTCCCACAGGGATATCACTTTTCATAATAATTCAACACATCCTCATCAACATAAAATTGCAGCATATAGTATACACAGGCTAGTGAATGTCCCTGTTTCGGAAGTATATTTCAATAAAGAACTCAATATCATAAAACAGATTGGAGTCAACAACGGATACAACGCTAATGTGATAAGACAGTATTCTTTTTTGAAAACTCCATATTGAAGCTATATTCAAGAAATTCATCCTACCATCAGAAATTATAATCAATATTATATAACTTCAACTTATTTCAGATCATCAACTGAAAAATTACCGAGATGTTAACTCCACAGAACTCGCATCTGATGGCTGGTGTTTTGGGCTGCAGAGACCTTTGAGGAACACCTTGTATATCTCTGTTGGCATAAAAATTCTGAGACATCCTGTATAATAGCAGTTGTGGAATACTCAAACATCTGCCAAAGATTCTGCAAAACATTGACAAATTCATGTGAAATTTGAAGTCGATATTGAAAGCAGTTATTTTGGTGTTTTGGGCTGCAGAGACCTTTAAGGAACACCTTGTATATCTCTGTTGGCATAAAAATTCTGAGACATCCTGTATAATAGCAGTTGTGGAATACTCAAACATCTGCCAAAGATTCTGCAAAGCATTTTGACAAATTCCTGTGAAATTTGAAGTCGATATTGAAAGGACGTATTCTGGTGGTTTGGGCTGCAGAGACCTTTAAGGAACAGCCTGTATATCTCTGCTGGCATAAAAACTCTGATACATCCTGTATGATAGCTGTTGTGGATTATTCAAACATCTGCCAAAGATTCTGCAAAACATTGACAAATTCATGTGAAATTTGAAGTCAATATTGAAAGGAGTTATTCTGGTTTGTCACACTGAGGGAAAAAATTTGTAGCCGTTACTAAAAAATTAGTAACTACAGAAACATTTTTTAGTACGATAGGGGACAGCAAGCATTAGTTGTTGCCATAACTAATTCTGTTTTTCTGGAAACGCCTATTTGCCTCAAATGAAAAGTTTAGTTGAGTCATCTACGACGTTGTTGTGGTAACTAATAAGCCTTTTTAAGAAATAATACCAAGTTTTATTTGCCACAATCAAGATACATAGTTATGACAATTAGATTATTAGTACTGTTTCAATATATGTTTGTTATCACAACAAATTATCCCAGTTGGGGCAATTACTCATTTCTTCTGACGTTAATAGTGAGTGTGTTGTTGCAAATCAAATATTTGATTGTGACTGAAATGGAATCTAGTTACTATTAAAAGTGATTTAGTAACGTTTGAAATATAATTTAGTTATTCTGGCATCTTAATAGTTTCATATCAATTAAAATCAAAGCCCCATTCTAATAATAACAGTTCGTATGCCATTTTCCTTCCAATTTTCAATGGAATCGTGAACAGGAATACACCATACACCGTAAGTGTCACAGGCCACAGCTCAGCAAAAAGAGAGGGGAATTATAAATATACACCGTGTACAAGAGATGTCTTTTGGATGTTTCTCACCGTCGCCCGTCGTAAACTGAACTGAATTGTGAATAGGTACCTAAACCTGATAACTAGTGACGCACAGATAACGATGGTGAACTGCGAATTATTATTTTGCCAACCAAATGCCAAATGGCTCAGCGCGAAGTGCAAAAAAACACAAAACAGTGATTTGAAAACACACAGAGCAGTGAACCAGCAAGAACACGACGCTCCCGGCTACACTAGACAATTATTTTATTTATTTTGTCTAAGCTCGACGACCGTGCGATCTATCCACTATTGAGATACAAGTTCAAATGATGAAACAGAAAGACAAACAGATGCAAGATGCAATTTTTGCCAGTGGGTCCAGAAGAGACGCGAGGCGGTCCCGAACGACGCAGTACAACTAAAATTATTAGTTATGGCTAAACAATTTCTGCTATGAATACTAATAAACCTTTTACGATAAATGTGTCATCAGTTGTGGCAAATAGTCAGCTGTTGTTAGTAACCCCAGAATGAGGTTTTCTAACCCCAATATGAAATTTCAATTGACTGAATAGACAACACTGTGATAATTCTGTCACAAATAGTATTTTTATGGATGACAAATAATTGGCGAAAAATAGAAAAGTCATTTGTAGGAAATAAGGATACGTTGTCATTGTTAATAAAATTCCAAATATTTTTAATTATCGGTACTAAAAAAATACCAACTAGACGTTTTAATTAACCAGTTTTTCTCAGTGCAGACTGTTCCTCATCAATAATAATTGACCGACTGTAGTTTATGTTGGATGGTTTCTCACAAGTAATCAAATCATACAGACTGACGCACGTTAGGTGAGTTTTTCAACTCGTTTGAAAAACACATCGTTGTACAAATATACACGAGTAAAGACAGCGGCATCAGAACCACACCTGAAAGTGAACCTACTATACACAATACTAATATGGACAGTTAGAAAAAACGCATTCGAAATTGATTATTGCTTTTTGTACCATTCGAAGGTGGTGTGTCACTATCTTACTTATATTCTTGGTTTGCATGTTGTACTCATACAGAGTGTTTCCGACATAATTACACGATAAATCACCCAAAGATTTTTTGGAAAATTAAAAAAAAAGCACACTTCCACTATACTATATCTTTCAACTATTATTGAAGGTCTGGCAACACTGCAGAAGTCATTGATACTGCCTGTGCTTCTGATATCGCTGAAAGCCAACACTTGGATTAGGTTATTTAGTTCTTTTATTTATTCTAGACATCTAGAGACTTAATTCACAAACTTGAGATCAACACAAAAGGTACAATAAAAATACAGGACATAAAATAAACGATTTAATATGTGAAATCTATCGAATTTCGTGAGGCATTTTCGATTTCTTCGTCTTGTAGCCATTTGTTTTTTTAAAATGTTATGGTTCCCACGAAGAAGGATATCCTGTAATGTTCAGAAAACATCGTGAGAATCAAGGTAAATGAGTAGGAATTGGTGTTCTTCTTGAATTTCTGGAGGTTATATGCCTCGGGGAACACCTTCCTTGGCAATACGTTCCAGAGCCTCGCTGTTCGTTGAATGAATGAGTCTTTGGAAAGAGATGTGCAGAAGAGCATCGTCCATGAAAATATCTATAAAATAGGGCCAGATCGCCAACTTGTCTACGATGTTCCAGAGAAGTGAGTGAGTTTGTGAGCGAGGCATTACCCACGAGACGAATTGCCCTTTTTTGGACAGAATCCAACAGTTTCAGGGTATGTTTGGGTGCTGACTGGAAGTGAAATAGCTCTTAGCCCATCTATTAGATAGAGATGTCATTGCTTCAAATCTGACATTCCATGAGCGATGAGATTTTCTTGATATAATAACACAATGGTGATGTGATATCAGATACGGAAACAAAATTGATGACATACAAAGTACCTCATTGAAGTATCGAACACAGTAAAACGAGAGCTAAAGTTGAACTTTAGCTCCTAAGAACTAAAAAGGATCTACTGGACGTCATCAAGAATAAACAACATTGTGACGGTTGGTTATTTGGGTTGAGACGTATACCTGATTTGTTTCCGATTTCAGCAGATTTGGCATTTCATACCCTTGCTGGAGATAAAAATACACTTTATTATAGTTTAGTATTAGAATTATAAACATCTCAGCTAAGTATTTTTGTTTGATCAGGGAAGCCTTCAAGATTCAAATACTTGCTTGATCTGTATTTCATTCTTTATTCTCGGGATGGATAACTCGTTTTTGAATAATCACGGCAAGCAATAGTTTTTTGTCTTAAACAACGATATTGTTTAGCTCCATTTGAATATCAAGTCAAACACAGTGTAGTATGGAGAGGAATAAATAATCACTACTTATTATCATTGTTGATATACTCACTAACCTAACATTTTCCACGTCTTGTTCCTATAGCTGGCACTGGCGCGGTATTTGCCATACAGAAATATGTCACTCTGTAGTTGTATTTATATTGAAACTACGATTCGAACATCCTAGAAAACCTAACCTGCTGTTAATGCAGGTAGAATATTCTCACCACATGGATTATTTGTCAATATTTGTTGCATTGCATACATATGGCACGGCCTTGGTGGTTACTTCACATGTTTATTTGAGTTAATTGTTTCGGTTGCAGAAAAAATAGCATGTTTCATTCGGATCAAAAGTGACTTTGTTTGACTCGCAAATTTTGCTTTCGTGTCACTTTTGATCCTAATAAAACAATCTAATATTATTCTTGATGACCTAGTACATCCTTATTAGTTTCTAGGAGCTGAAAGTGTTGCCTAGCAACATACCTATGTTTGGACGACTCGTGTCTGTTGAAGAAAATATAAATTCTATATCACTTCATTAGGGCGACACCTAATAAGTGGTTCTATGAAACCTTGGTAAACCCGGTAGTTAGAAAGAACATCGTGTAGCTACGTGAATAAATAATGTTACAAATTAACGCTGTTGAATGGCGACTTATACCAATCCTCAAATATCGCCTTGTCGATTTTTTTCAACTGTTTATACCTAATGGCCACACGTCATATCCTGCATTTTTCTTCAATGACAAGGTTACGTCAGAATCGAATAATATCTCAGACGTTTGACTAAATTGTACGTAGTTCTCTAACAATTCGGAAATTAAACAATATTGTAATGAAGGTATACATTTGACAAACACTAATAATGTGCTATATATTGGACAAACACGTTGGGGAATAGGTAGAAGAGTCAGGGAACATTTTGCTCAATTCAGCGATATTAGATATGGAAAGATCAAGCGTTGTCGAAAAACTGGAAAATTATCTGAGCAATAAAAGTTCAAATTCATGACAAACTTGGCGAATTCGAAGAAACCGTAAATAATATATTTTGAAGTGTACGATATAGTCTGTTATTTACACATATCATCAGTATACAGTTCTTACCATGTCGTTGGTGGCCTCAACTTTTCACAATGTCCAATTTGCTTGCTCATGCTGATTAGTTCTAATCATCTAATGATAAGTTCTAATTGATTAATTGATTAAATCCAATTGCGAGAATTTGAAGTTTTTGTATGTGATTATTGGCCACGAATACACAAAGACATCAAATGGATTTCCAGGTATAGCACTCCATCATAAATATTAGCAACAATAATAATAATTCTGAGGAAAATTTATCGCCATTAAGAATATGACAACATTTTTGGTTCACCTGAACTTCTAGTTTCTTATAGAAGTCATGATTTTTTGTTTGTAACTTGCCCTTATGCTGATAAATAACAGAGCATAACAGAGATATCGAACTCAGATAAGCTAAAATATTATGCATAATATGGAATGTCCCATTCACAACAAAATACGTCGGATACGGCTAATTGCATAATAATAAATTGAATGAAGCTTCCTTAAATAATTATCTTCATCTTCTCTTTGGGTTTATTGGATTTCTGTCTCCTTTCGGAAACAATTTCTCCAGATCAGGTAATAAATTTTTGCAAGAATAAATACTTGGTTATGTAATAATATTTTCACTCGACTCACCACATAAGACACCATGGCCTGAAGCCGAGTCATCAATGTTCATAAGATTCGATCTATGTACTCCTCTTATCCAGCAAATCTGTTGCTGAACCGGCCTGTTTACCGGTGTAGAAATAATGGAGCACGTTTATCATCAGGCCTCTATACCGGCGTAGAGATAAAAGAGCCTGATATTTCTCACACACACTTAATAAACTTCATATTAAATATTGGATTTCAATCCAGATCAGGTAATTAGAAAAATATGAACTCCTAATGAATCACCCTGTATATGCGATCAGAGATGATACTCATTGCATTTCCACACGTAAATTGCCCTTCTCATATCCGGTGCTGCGGGCAGTGGTCAATTATCCCCAGTCTTACAAGTGCATACCTACATGATACAAACGTGCTTTTACACTGTGAAAAATCGTAGTGAGTGAAGCCAAAAAAAACATTTCCATATCGATTCATTATTCCAGATTTTTTGGGATTTCCTCTCCTCGTCTTTATAAAATAAAAATATTAATACTATTTCAATATACGTGTAGTGTAAGTAGTATGTAAGTTTCATTCAGGGGTCGCCTCAAACAGGGTAGGACTGGCTTAAATAGAAGAATTACTTTTTCAAATGTTTTTTTTCAACGAAATGGTTCCAGATTAGAGATTACTAGTCCTTCATACGGATAGAATCATATATCTACTATTTCTATATATGGTATATATCTCAACAAAAATGGGACTAAAATGAGAGGTACTTTTTGAATCTATAAAGATGAAATGTGAAGGATGGAAACTGCTGACGCGAGGATCAGATTTCAAGTTAGGTTAAGTTCGTAAATCATCATTTGATCATAATAAAATATTAAAAATCATCAATTGTTGATAATACCACAGTATAATACCGTCAAGCAGAGCATAATGTCAGTAACTTTGAGGAACAGGAAATTTTACATAATATGAGATTGGGGGAATAAGTTTTCCCCAATGATCAAAGTTCCTTCATTCTGGGTTCTTCGGGAGTCTAAAATATAATGTAAATAAGTGTGTAACTTTGTGCAATATATGAACAAGAAAATTTGAAAATGAAAGAAAACACAAACACTAGAGAACAGTACAACTAAAAACGCAAATATTCGAATTTCAATCATGCACATATGCACTAAAATAATTTAAAAATTTGAAATTCGTAGCTATATTGGTATAACAAGTTTCGTATTATTTTTCCCTACATCAGCATCAACGCCTATTGGTAGATTTCGTTACCTATAGACACAGAAGTTGGTCCCGCTTTGAGGACAGCTATGCCACAGGCTATGCTACATAATATATAGAGCAGTAAATATATGGATGAAATGTATATACATTGTTTTGGATATTTTTTACAGTGTACTTGCAGCGCCGTCAAGTCCAGGTCATGTCAGTTCGTTTTCCAAGGGAATAAAACCAGTAAGAATCCCAATTAAACTAGATATATTCGCACTGGTTGATGTGGAATGTAATGGGAAAAAGACCAAGTCTCAACTGGATGACCTCTATCCGTCACTGCAAATAATCTGCTTACAACATTGTTGGTAATGTTGGTATAATAGGTTTCGAGGAAATTGGCAAATCAACGCGTTATTTCAATGGCTCATTAATTCTGGGTAACCATACCCATTACGTAAGTTTTTTAGGATAACCAGAAAAAAAATCATGGAATTATCGAAAACAGATGATTACTTTGCTGAGGGGATATTCTTAGTTGACGATATGAAAAGTCTAAAACTGATGAATGCAACGAATTTCTCTTCTAAACTGGTCAACATTGATAACGGCGTGGTCCAGAATATAGCCTGAATTCAAAGTAGAACAACTCACGAATTTCCTTACCAATTTGACTTCGGTTTTTACCGATGATTAGCCTAGTCTCTTGACAGATGGTTGTGGCAATATGAAACTTCTGTAATTTCAGATAACATTGCTACAGGGTGATAATTGAATGGGTGTAAAATTGCATTACCGTTTGAACAGAACAGATAATTTATTTTTCTCACCTGTATCCTCTTGCTTGATGCTTTCTCTCGAAGCTTTGATAATCGTGTTATGAATATTCATTCAAAATGATGCATTTTTTCGATGATTAATTGAATGAAATTGGAAGTTGGAACTCTTTTTCGAAGAATCAATGTTGTATGTATAGTTGTCGGATATGTTATCGTGTTCGAACTCAGAAAATTCTGAAGTAGTCTATACAAAGTGATACAAGAAATACTGAATGATGGAATGGAGAATAACGTAGTCTTCAGTAGATGAAACATGTTTTTCTCTGTGTTACTAGTGAAATAATGGAGTGTTACTTCGTTATGACGATTTTTGGTATCTGACATCGAAATGGTTTTGTAATTTCTCGGATCGAAGGTCATATGATGAAGGTACGCATTTTTGATCAAAATGATAAAAAATATGTCCAGATTGTCCTGGGATGAAGAAGAATATGTTTTAACGTGATGAAAATCGCTATGTTCTAAAAAGAAATACAGTCTCGGTCATTGTCGAAAATTGTGAAAAGTATAAATACAGATGATTTCCATTCAATTAATATTCATAACTTGATTATCAAAGCTTTGAATCTGAAAAGCCCGAAACTCTTTCGAGAGAAAGCATCAATCAAGAGAATACAGGTGAGGAAAAAAAATCTGTTCGAACGGTAGCAATGTTATCTGAGATTACAGAAGTTTCATATTGCCACAACAAACTGTCAAAAGAGTAGGCTAGTCATCGGTGAATACCAAATTCAAATTGGTAAGGAAATTCGTGAGTTGTTCTACTTTGAATTCAGGCTATATTTAGGACCACAACGTCATCAATGTTGACCAGTTTATATTGTATGAAGCTTAATTGATGATTATTGAAAAGCCACAATAAAATACTGAATTCGAGTGTGACGTGAGAAAGAAATATTCATCATGCATGAATGTCAGTATGTGATTCTCACACTTCTAACATAACAGCATTTCTTTCAGTGTGATATAATCAGATCATTGCGGTATTCAACTTCCGCATTCTATTTTTTTGTTGACGGTGAATAATAACGTGAATAAAAGAGTGAGCTCTTCCATACATTGAATCTACAGGAACTCTCAAGAATTCGAATATTTTCTAAAACATTCAAATGTGTTGGGATTGTTGGGAAAAACTAAATTATTTTGATTCACGAAATATGGATGATTTCATCAGTTATCACTACCAAAACATTTTGAATCTATCGCATGATTAAAATTTTTTTACATCACCTTGAGGAAATATTTATGATTATGATTATAATAATCAGACTGATGACAGTGTATATGGAAGTAAACATCATAATTATTGAAAAATCACATTCTCACAATTGATATGAAAGTTGTTTACTTCGAAATGAACAATGAACAAATGATTAACGAAAAAAAAATGGCAATAAGAATGATGAGAAATGAAAATTTGACACTCTAAATTTTCCTTCCTTGGCTCGAATCCATATGCAATTTGTTATGAACAATTGTTTTATCAATAAGAAGACATTTTAGAGTCTAGACACAGCATATATACCTACTCATGTAAAAACAATTGCTGTATCTGAATCGATAATGATTGTGACTGGAATTTCGAATAGTAAATAGTTCAGGTATGTATATCGAATCAGGGGAATTTTCGGATATTCAGGTGCAAGTCGAGGAGGTACAGTTAGATGCAATGAATATGCACCTTTAGTCACGTCTGCAATAAGAGCGCTGACACCATCCAACCGCTACATGTTCTTTGCATCTGACTGTACAATTTTTCGTCTCGAACATGTTTTAAGTAATATTTTCTAAGATCGAAAAGCGACAGGTACATCAAAAATTAGCTAAGTAAATTGTACTAAGTAAGGGTACTCACCAAGATGTGATAATTCGGACAACTCTGAATCTGGAAGAAATATAGAAAAAAATAAATAAGAATACACCATTGTACACACATCATAGTAAATACATGGTACACATTTCTTGTACTGATTCACAAAATCCTCAAAAAATTTTATAGTTCCTATATACACATGAGAAAATTCGCTGATAGTATCTTTTGACATTCCCCCGTATCAAAGTCTGTATCGTTGAATTCGCATACGTAGGATCTCTGACCAAATTGATGAAGATGAAATGAAAAAAATCATCTTTGAAAAACCGTCTAATCATTTTGAACTTGAAAAAAATCATGCACCTCGTATATTTTGGTATATTAAACAATGCGCTTGTTCAATGCTTTCTTTTGGATTGAGAGATGATGAACGTATGCTATATCCATGATAAACACATACAAAGAAAGGTCCATACCTCTCACTCTCAAAGCCAACATAATATGTGGGATTCCACAGGGATCCACTCTAGGGCCCATGTACAATTCCAACTATCCACATGTTTTCTCAAAGAAAGTCGCAGTTCTATTGGCAATAAAAGCGAAGAGCTGACTTTGAGTACTGTAATCTCGAAAACTATCTGTCCTATCGGGCTGATCATTGTCTCATTCGATTCAGCGTGTCATTTTCTACTGGAGAAGCAATAACTCGCGTTGATTTCCGTCGTTTTCTGGCCCTTTCGGCTGTCCGAAGATGGCTCGGTGACTATATCGTACTGAAGTCTCAGGTGGGAAAATGAAAATTTTTATTTGGCTTATTAAAAATATGAAAAAATTCACATAGACTAATACGATGTCGTAATGAACGAATCTGTAGTGGAAATCGGGAAATTTTGGAAAATGGAGACGTATCAACCTACCGGAGTGCTCCTATTGGCAATAGAAGCGGAAAGCTGACTTTGAGCGCCGATATCTCGGAAAAGGTCTGTCCTATCGGGCTGATCATGGTCTCATTCGATTCAGCGTGTCATAACAATACAAAGTTAATTCATGTCCAAATCATCAAGTTTTGTTTTTCGAGTCAAGATCGTATTGAATTACCAATAATATAAAATGAAGAATAACACGAAAACAATATTTTTCTATTTTGAGATAAATTTCCACAGTTGATTCAAGACTATTACCTTATATAAGCGTCATAAGGAATTCTAGGACATCCTAGTATAATTATATAAACGGATGTTTTAGGTAGGTATATGTACACCCCAATCGAGGCGAGCGTAGGAAGTTTGGAAGAAACGCCACCTGGTTGCAAAGTTGCAACTAGATAATCATTCAACAACATATTTGTTCAATATAATGTATTAGTGGGTTCTTTTCATCAGAGTAATTTGTTTGAAATAACAACATATTTCTTGATAGTGATGTGTTGAATCGACGAAATATAATGTCATAATAAATTCAATTTTGTCGAATAGAAAGAAAAAAACCTTCGATTGGTTGCACAATGGAATGACAGTTGACTCAACAAAATATGATGTTTTATTCAGTTGAATATTTGTCAAAATTAATTCAATTTTGTCGAATAGACGAAATGCATATGATTGATTGAACAATGAGATAATAGTTGGATCAACAAAATTTGTTTTATGTCAACTATAAATGTTGAATGAAATGAAACTTTTGTTCAAGTAAGCAAATATTTCAATCAAATTATTTTGTCTCTTTGAATAGGTTGCTTATTTGGAATGAACATATATTTTGTTGATTTCGCAAAATTATGTTTAATTTAACAAAATAAAAATGACCAAAATTATCTTGTTGGTGCAACAAAACTTTTTTTTCTGTGTGTTTGATGAATATCAATTTATCATACACATCTAAAAACATGATTATACTGACTTCGTATCTTTCTGATAATTGACGTTTTCATTGATGACTTTTTTTAAACAAGAGTACAAATGAATGCAAAATAGAAAAAAATAGTATATTACACACGTTTTATGAGACATATTGTCGCACTAGTTTTTTTGGAGCAATTCTCGTTTGGCTCGTGGTACTCCAAACAACACATGCGACAAATCAGTGTCTTATAATATATAAAATAATATACTATTATCGTAAACATAATATTTTCGCATGACCCACTGAATTTTATGCATCAACTTTATTTCAGAAAACGATGAAATCATCCAGGTGTAATGGGAAAACCTTGCAAAATGCAAACAACATCCAGTTCAAATAAACTGCAAGGTCTGTTAACCTTCGATTGATCATTCATTGTATTTCCGAATCAATACTTTTATCGATGAAAATAGAATTTGAGGCTATTCTATTTCGAAATTACTTTCTATTTTGATGAACAGTGCCATTCCTAAAATTTGAACATTCGTATCATACACCAGGGTGTCCCAGAATAACGATTATGAATTCCGGGAGGTAATTAGATAATTCTGTAGATAATAATAAGAAGAAATGATTTAATATACAGGGAGGTGTGAAACTCGAAACCGATGATATAAAAATGACCCGAGTTTACAACTATTACAACTATTGCAAATCTCAGTTCTTGATATTTCTTGATTTCTTCTGATTGTAAAACTATCCTAAACTTTGGTTAGATTTTTTTTTATGTTCTGGTTCCCACGAAAAGGAATATCCTGTAATGTTCAGAGAACATCGTGAGAACCAAGAGAAATAAGGTATGAATTGGTGTTCTTCTCAAATTTCTGGAGGTTATATGCCTCGGGGAACACCTCCCTTGGCAATGTGTTCCAGAGCCTCGCTGTTCGTTGGATAAACGAGTCTTTGGAAAGAGATGTTCTGCAGGTCTTCAAAGTTCAAAGTGACCACGAAGGGGTGCAAAGCCTCAACTCGGCGGGTTAATCTCGCGGAGACTGCCTAGGGAGGAACAATTGTTGATATTTCAAAAGAGCATAGTCCATGAAAATATCTATAAAATAGAGCTACAACTTTTCTACGGCGTTCCAGAGAAGTGAGTGAGTGCTTGTGTTTTGTTTGCATTGAAATCTACCAAGTTATTGGATCCCCATTCGAGAATTGTTGCCAAGCCCATATTCATGTTGTCAAAATTATTTCTCCCTCGTTCTTTTATGATTTGTCTGGCTAGTATTGGAGCCCTGCAAGAGAAGACGGTATGGAGGGTACTATCATCCGCGAAGCGGTGTACTGGACATGAAGTTGCTTCCAACAAATCGTTGATATGGAGTAAAAATGTAAAAATAGTGTTGTTGCTAGAATTGATCCTTCGTCGAAAACTACAAGGAGAGACCCTTTTGAGAGAAAACTAGCTACCAGAGAACATTGCTGCAGCGAGCAGGTCACCATTTGATCTCTGATGACGAAAGCCATATTGCCTATCGTTGATAATATCTGAATGTTCCAGGTATTTCATGAGCTCGATGTTGATTGATGTTTGAAATGATAGATAACAGTGCGATCGGTCTGTAGTTGCTAGCTGCTATGTAAAATAGTTGGATGATATTCTGATAGATAGCTTTTGCATTATTTTCATATGAAAAAATCTTTTATTAATTTCGCTCCTGAATGACGATATATCATTTTTGCATCAAACATAACAGGAATTTGAAGCAAGGATTATTATTTTCTGAAGAAAATCATATTTTTGTCGATAATTTGTGATTGAAAGTTAGTAGCATGCTGAAGGTACAAGAATGAAATAGTTTTGCTGGTGCTAATTTTCCATATTACATATTACAGACATTTCGTAGAAATTAAAATAATATCAAAAACTAAAAGTTGTTATAGAACGTTCAAATTCGAGACATAGGTATATGTGAAATTGGAATAGAAACAACAATTCTTAGTGAACTTTTTTGAAATTCAGACAAATTATAAAACTTTCCGCGATTAATTTGAAAAAATGGAACATTTGAAATTTAGCCAGTCATGTGACCCCGACCGAGTAGTTCATTTTTCATATTTTTGAAAGCAAATTATCATTATGAGAAAGTTTTTCCATAATTATATGATATGCCGACTTTTTGAATGACACTGTATATTTAACACATCCATTCATCAATATGATAGAGTATCTTTTTTCAGATTTTGTGCTAAATGATCTAATCGAAAAAATAACATGTGGGATTAGGTACGACTTGTACTTTCTTCTATATAGGTAGATAAGATTTGTAGACCATCGAAAATAATGTTTGATTGTTATTCTTTGTTTCTACGACACGTCCAATTTACATTAGAATTTAGATCTCATTTCTTAATAGTGTCTCTTCAATACATGGTAAAATCTATTCCATTGCCAACCCAACCTGAGAATTCTAGTGTAGAGTGAAGGTTTTTATCGTTGATCATTTATTTATACATCAGTCATCAACTTCCTTCTTTCTATCATTGATTATCTCATATCTAGTGTGGGTACTCAAAGTTTCTATTTATGTTTCCAAACATGAATTATTTCTGAATGTGTTCTGCCATCTTACGGTTGGCATCCGAACTATCAAATAGAGTGACCTGCACAAAACAGACCACTGTTCATAATCTTGCCAATCGTAGCAGTCTGTAATATCTACCAATGCAAACTAGTGGTTCGAAACCAAGCTGTTTATTGCTGCGACATCTATGAGTGATTTCACCAACCGGTTCAGACAGCGGAACGCTGGACGTAGAAATCTGTAATGTTTTCTCAACTAGATGTTGCTATCCACTTTAGTTTTGTATGTGTCTAGGAGATGGCGCAGTATAAACAAATTCGAGAATAAAACCTAGTCATTCAGTAATCTTTGATAAAACTGATGATCACTTGATGAAGATTTTACATCATATTTTCGAGGATAATATGTAATCAATATAAATTCATCGGAATTTGGTGAAAATTGCATTATGCGAAATCTGTTAGGTACATAACTTATAACAATGCTTTTGATGCATATGAACTCAATAGCAAAATTATTAAATCAGTAGCGGATATTCTTGCCGAACCTTTGACTACTTTGATAAATGAATGTTTCTCTGTTGGAAGTTTTCCGAATGCTTTGAAATACACTGTTATTTTGCCGGTATTGAAAAAAGGAAGCACTGATGATGTGAACAATTTTCGCCCTATATCTATAATACCAATTATAGGCAAAATCATAGAAATAATTCTGAAGAAACAACTTTATAACTTTCTGGAAGAAAATGCACTGTTGTGCCCTGGGCAATTTGGTTTCAGGAAAAAACCGTTCCACAACACAAGCTCTCCTAAAAGTTGTGTCGGACATAGTCGAGGGCCTGGAAGAAGGTACTTACTCTCAACTCACGTTGTGTGATCTTTCGAAGGCATTCGACTGTGTTTCGCATGATGTTCTTTTGAAAAAGCTTCATCACTATGGCATCAGAGGCTTGGCTCTCGTTTTTTTTCAATCTTACCTGAGAAATAGATCCCAGTGTGTTAGACAAAGTGGTGCTCTCTCTGATCGAAAGGTTATTGAACACGGTGTTCCTCAAGGCTCTGTTTTGGGCCCTCTTCTATTCCTTATTTATATAAATGACCTTTATTATCATATATCTCCGACAAAGACCGTTCTTTTCGCAGATGATACAACATTCATTTGTCAAAGTGCAGACCTAAACAGTTTATGTACGAAATCAAAAGATATTATGAATTCAGCTCAAACTTGGTTTACTTGTAACAAACTCGAAATTAACTTACATAAAAATCAATCTATCCTGGTTTCTTCGAAATCAAATATCTCTCAAGGCGATAGTGTGAAGATACTTGGCGTGCAACTAGACGATAGGCTCAACTGGGCTCCTCATATCGAATCACTAGCGAAGAGACTATCTAGTATCACCTTTCTGATCCGACGTTTGAGGAATATTGTCAGTTCACATGTTCTCAGAACTTGTTACTATGGGTTATTCCATAGTAATTTATCTTACGGTATTTTAATATGGGGTGACTCCTGTCATTCTCATAAAGCTTTCATGTTGCAAAAAAGAGTTATTAGAGTAATGGCAGGAGTGCATTTCCGCGAGCACTGTCGCCCTCTTTTTGTGGGTTTCCAAATTATGCCACTTCCTACACTTTTTATTTATAAATCTCTACTCGAAATCCATAATACTAAAAACAATTATACGGTTCAATCCGAATTGCACCCTTATTCTACTCGCAATGGCAACTTGATTGTAATACCTAAGCTCAGGTTACAGATGTCAAAAAGGAACTCTGTGAATCTGCACCTCTACAATAATATATACCCTTTGAGGTAAGGTGCCTGAACTTTTATCAATTCAAGAATAAAATCAGAGCTTTCTTACTGAAAAAATGCTTTTATACGATCAAAGAGTATCTTGATCTGAGCATGAATGAACTCGAACTTCTGTGATAGACACTTTCCTAGTTATACTTTTTACTTTTATACTATTTGTGCAGTTTTGTAGTTTTGTGATTATATACACTTTTGTTTTGTATAGTACTATTTTATCTGACGATCAACTAATTCAATGTTATTAGTATGGAAATAAATATCTATCTATCTATCTATCTAAGTACAGGGTACTTTGAAAAAGGGGTACAAAAACTATAAGTTCCAGAATGTTACATCATAAATAGTTATAAAAATGATTCAATTTCTAATTTTCTTAATTCTCCTGTGCTCTAGTAAGAGGTAGTTCAAAAAATTATTAAAAGTGGATAATTGAACACATATACAGTGACACAAATTCATTGTAATATCTTAATAGTGAAAAAAAATAGGCCTAACAGAGGAGCCGTCATTTCAGGGAGAATAATCTTATGGATAGGGTGATTCTCAAAAATAATTCATTCTGTGAAATGCAACATATTGAAATTCAAGCATCTGATACACTGAAAGGAACATTTCCTATATTTTGACTAGTATGACTAGGTATACTCTGTGACTCCTTCTTCGATATATTCTTTATACATTTTCAAAAAAATCATGCATTACTTGTTTCTCAAACTTACCAGTATCATTAAGAAGGCGTTGTATCGAGTCATCGCTAAATCCCTCTGTTTCGGTAGATACAACTGAAAAATAAAGAAAACAATAATTACAAAAGCGAAATGACTGGTTCTTTGGGAGTTGTAATTTCCTTTCTGGTCAATTGCTATTGAAAAAAAAACTGGTCCATTCAGAATGTGACATGAAAATTTATTAGTTAAGGGTTTTATTCATACTGTCTGTAGGTTAATCCAGGAGGTGGTACATTCATTATTTCAGATTTTTTGGGATTTTCTCTTCTCGTTTCTATGATAAAAAAATATGAATATCATTTCAATATACGTGTAGGTGTAGTGAGGACAAATCAGATGATTTGGACCAAAATGTCACTGCGTTCATATAGAGCCTAAAAAACAATTCACTAGCTTGTCAGTGACAATTTGTATTGAAAAAGGTTTGGAGAAGAGAAATAAAGGTATATAGAAAAAAATTTCAGATTTTCACTTAGCTTTGGACGTTTCGGAAACGAATCTGCCCCCGTTTTCAACATAAAAAATGGATATTTGTATAGCAAATTCGTATTTGTCTTGACACTTCTCACTTCTCAGTGACAATTGGTGACGTTGGCAATCAATCAAATGAGTTACAGGATGTTTTCATTAATTAATCTTGAATTAACCATTTTCATTTTCAGATTTCAGTAGCGAATACCACGTTCTATCTATATCGACTGAACAGGAAGCAATGCTATTGTCTTCGTTCAGAAGAATGCAAGCAGGTTCCTTGATTTTTCTCTTCTGGTCGTTATAACATAAGTACAATATAAGGAGAACACACATTCACAAATCGAAACTAGCTGAACATATCCTTACTGAAGATGGAATCATTGGAAAAGGAGATAACAACCAGAAGAAAAATCAGGAATCTGCTTGCATTCGTCTGAATCGAATTTCAAAAAAGTAAGACGACAGGAACATAGATAAGATCTTCACGAATATGTAAAATTTTTGTCTTCCACTCAAAATGAAAAATGACCCTGAAAAGTTAGGGACTACGAAACCATTGCATTATTGCTTTATATCATAGTACAACTTCCTCTTAAAATTCTAAAGTCGATAAGTTCTTCTATTTTAAAATATGAATCCCAATCTCAGCGACCTTTCGAACACTTGAAATTCCTCTCGAGATAATCTCCAATCAGGGTGAATCCCAATAAATAATCGGTTTTTCGAAATAAACATCCTTATCAAATTGTGACCCGTATAGTGATTTCCTTAGAATAACGCAGTATCATTGCACAATATATATAGAGTAAGTATATAATTGTTTTTTCAACTGATTATTGTATTGATATCAGTTTTGGACAATCACACATTCAACAAGATTAATAGTGTATGAAAATAATGATTCGATTGCCTCCGATTTAGCCAGATTCTCAACGAAATAAACATTAACACTATAATAACACTGCCATGCCAAGGATATTCAGTGACATTTGTCTGCAGTTGAATAAATATATCTTCATTAATTCACCTCCTTTATGCACTAATATTTTCAGATGTGTAATTAATTAGTCAAGAAAAAGAGTGTATTAACGAGCAATATTTCCGATGTCTATGATAATGAGTCTGATGATGCAAATAGTTGATATTATTAGGACTAATAACAGTTATCATTCAAATACCAAGCAGTCAAGAAAAGAAAGAAATATTGATGCATATATAAGAGAGGTAGATAAACCGAGTGTGATAATATTACGAAATGATTATCATTTTATGCAGATCACCTTGAATCATTATTACAAAGAAGTAACAGTAGTTTGGCGTTTCTCAATTTGCCCTCTACGGATTGAAAACCCAATAAGATAGTTATAGATATAAGTCGAATTCACAAATGCAAATTTTGCTATCTTGAAACGGAATAGCTCAAACATTACATCTCTTTAAATCAATCATCAGTCAAGTACTGATATACAGGGTGTCTGTAAAAGGTCTTTACAAGAACATACCACATATTTCCTAGACCAAAATAAGTCGATTCAAGTAAAATTACCTTAGTACAAAGTTGCATCGTTTGGGCTCCAGAGGGCCTTGAAGTTACAATTTTTAAATTTAAAACGGCATATGCGATTTTGCTGAAATTTGGTATATTGATAGAGTTTTTTGTGGCAAAAAATGGTGTTAAAATTTAGTCCGATAATAATACGAAGGCGTAGAACTTGATTTTTTAAATAATTGCACCTTCAAAAATTCTACGCCAATGGAAGAAAAGGAGTTCGAGTATGAAATTCAGATTGCGCAACTCATTCAAAAAGGTACTGTTGATAAGACTCGATTGCTGTCATGGTTCTGACGAAATTTGCATTTTAGTAATTTTAGAACATAAACAATACTTATTAAAACACAAACTTTGTCAAAACCATGAGAGTAAATCGAGGAGTAAATCGAGTGTTATCAAGGTTAATTTTTTGTAGTAAACGAGTACCCAATCCAATTTTCATACTCAAACCCCTTTTCTGTCATTAACGTCGAATTTTTAAAGGTGCAATTATTTAAAAAATCAAGTTCTACGCCTATGTATTATTATCAGCCAACATTTTAACACCATAAAACTCTATCAATATGCAAAATTTCTGCAAAATCGCACATGCCGCATTAAATTTATATGGGAAAAACGATTCAAAAATTGTAACTTTAAGGCCCTCTGGAGCCCAAACGATGCAACTTCGACTTATTTTAGTCTAGGGAATATGTGGTATGTTTTTGTGAAGACCTTTTACAGACACCCTGTACAGGGTGATAATTTGAAAACAAGCAGCACTCAATATTTCTTCGACTGATGACAAGAACATGAAAATTTGCCGCAACACGTGAATTTCATTTTCAAGGAGGACACTTGAAATGAATATTTTCACCCCTCTTGCTTCAACTCCCTAGGAGGGGTAGATTTTACCCTTAGAATCTCAAATGGAAAGAGGGGTCAAGTGATACATCATTTTGAAGGGCGTTAAATTCTCTCTCCAACGATACCCTAGTTTATCATTTTCTGTTGAGCAGTTTCCGAAAAATGCCGTGTCAATTAGAAAAATGTACACCCTGTAATATGAAAAATATAAATAAATCACAATACAGTAACTTCTGATAAACATCTAATATTTGTTGTTCAAATATTCATATGTATCATAGAAACATTCGTTGCATAGGAACTTTTTGAGTTCATGATTGAATAAATTGAAGTTGTTTTCCAATCTTATACAGACCGGCAAATGATTAAAAAATTGGATTCCCTTGTACATTGGGTTTTTTTCATATAGACTTGTTCCGTGTTTGGGGGGTCTCATGAGGTTTGAAGATCGAGTAGGATAGTCGTGATAGTCTGAGTTGAAAGAAAAATCTTTGTAATTACTTTTGGCATAAACTATGCATTTGTAGATGTAAATTGAGTGGAATGTGAGGAGCTCATATTTTTTAAAATGATTTCGGCATTTTTCTCTATTGTCTAAGTTGAAGATTAAACGAATAACCCTCTTCTGAGAAATGAAAACTCTGGACGCGCCACTGCGCTACCCCAGATAATGAGACATTTTTTAATTGTAGTTTAGCAAAGTAACCACTATTCAGTTTCTTGCAAACATGATTAATGTTCGTATTTCAACTCATATTATTGTCCACAAATACACCTAAAAACTTTGTAGACTTCGAAAAAGGAACTTCAATATAATTTACTAAAATTCTGCTACTTTCAGATATTTCATTTCTGGTAAAAAACTGCATATCTTCCTTCCAGTAAATAAAATGATGAGTCGTAACGATAGGTTAATTTCAATGTCAAGGGAGACACTTCAAATGCATATTTTTAGCCCTTTTGGTTCAACCCCCTAGGAAGGGTAGATGTTACCCTTAGAACCTTACATGAAAACTGCGTCAAGATGCACATTATTTTGAAGAGCGTTCAAGTCTCTTCCCAACAATACCCTAGTTTATGATTTTTTGATGAGCAGTTTCCGAAAAATGCCGTTCCAAACTTACAGAAGTAATTGGAACATGCCTGCACTAAAATGAAATCAAAATCGTCCTACCATTTGGACTGAAAGGGTCAATGCAATAATACCAACCTGAAAACCATGCATACCAGTCGAGATATCAGTGTAGGCATTTTCTAATTCAATTCAAATTGTTGCCCTGTAGAAGTCGGAGAAATATGTTGAAACTCTCAACACCTATGTACATTATGAAATGATCAAAAAATTCAGATGAAGTAGGTATAGTGATTGGAAGTTTTCAATATTTTCAAAACAAATTTTAATTTGGTTGACTGGTCTATGAGATTATGGGTTTTGCCCTTCGAGCTACCCTCTTCTACTGAATGACGTCACTGTGTAAAATATTTGACGCCCTGAATGCGATTTTAGGATACTATTTTCGTGCAAGGTTTAAAAATGAGACAGATCGATAGCAGGATTGGTCGATTTGTCTTTCCTTCGAAACTAGCTGACATATTCTTACTGAAAATGGATAACATATGGCAGAGTGGAATGATATTAAAATCATTGGAAAAGAAGATAACAACCAGAAGGGAAAAATCAAGGAATCTGCTTCAATTCTTCTGAACGGAGACAATAGCATTTCTTCCTATTCATGATATAGATAGAACATGGTATTCACTACTGAAATCTGAAAATAAAAATGGTGAATTCACGATTAATTAATAAAAATATCCTGTAACTCATTTGATTGTCAACGTCACCAATAGTCACTGAGAACTGAAAAGTGTAAAGACAAATACGAATTTGCTAATCAGATATCCATTTTTAATGTTGAAAACGGGAGCAGATTCGTTCCCGAAACGTCCAAAGCTAAATGAAAATTCGATATTTTTCTATATAAGTACCTTTATTTCTCTTCTCCAAACCTTTTTCGATATAAATTGTCACTAACAAGCTAGTGAATTTTTCATTTAGGCTCTCTGATAGAAAAATTCTTTGAACGCAGTGACATTTGCTGTACGAATTTCAGAGCAGTACCTCTCAATTATTTCGAGATATTGAAGAAAATCTAGAGATAAAATTGTTCTTCATCGTCCTCTCACGGCTAACGGTGCATTTTCGTTCACCCTGTAGAATGGTACTTTGTTCTGGGACACCTTGAATACCTATTTGTTAATTTCGAAATAGTTGATTTTGGATTGGTTTGTAGTCTGGAAAATGTGTAGGCAATTGCGATCTCTCATTGTGTTTCAACGGAAGATTTGAAGATATTGAACTAACATTCAGTTGGGCAGTGTACATGCCGAGAAACATAATTAGAGTGGACATTTCGCCTTGACAAAAATGATTCTATTATAATCGGAATTAATTGCTTCCGCTGTATACATAGATTCGCTAAAAATAGGCAGACAGGCAATCCAAATTTTATAACATTAATCGCTTCAAAATTATACAATCGAATAAACAATACCTTTGAGTTGAGTTTGAAGGAAATAGAAATCAAATCCTACATTTTAAAGTTCAACCTAATGAGAAAAACACATATTATGTCATGTTAGTCAATGTTTACAAGCCGTTCTTATTCTATCATCTCAACCCATTTTTGTGTGAGAAAATCAAGATGAAGAAATGGTTGGTATGAAAATTTGATTTTTTGAGATATTTTCAATCGTTTTTCAAAATTGCTCCTCTCCCAAGGTATATGTAAGTCAGTGTATATGTATATACAGAGCCATTCTTTTTCATTCATATCATATCTACCTATTTTTCTGTGGGAGAACCAAGGGAAGAATGAGTGATTGGTTTGAATAATTGCTGTTTGAGGTATTTTCAATTGGTTTTTCCTAATAAGTCGATTTCTGTACAGCCATTATTTTTCATCTCAACCTATTTTTCTGAAGGAAAATCAAGGTGAATAATTAAAATTAATTACAGAAGGCCCTTAGAAAATGTATATATTTTGCTCAGTTTGGCTTCAATATTGTACATATAATTCAAATCCCAAGAAGGCTCAAGATATACATGTATATACCGTAGAGTTCACAAATTCGTTTGAATTTTTGTGCTGGAGGTACAGACAATCAAGCAGATTTCGTTTAGTTATCAGAAGATTTCGGAAAATTCTTATAATTTAGGAATATTTGTACAATATCGATGTGTTCAATATGTATGAACTCATATCAAAATCACCTATATAGTGTTTAATAGATAATAAACGATATTCTAAATCCCAAATGTAAGAGTAAAATAGAATAAAAATTTGCGGTTGATTATTAAAATTCACTAGGTACTGTTCAAAAGCAATGACTCGAAAATATTTTCTCGCGGAATACGAGTACCTAACTAACTTCCTAACTACTATACTCGCTACTATATCATTAGAAAAATGATTATACATAATATAGACATTGAAGGTCGTTCTGAAATGATAATATAAGTTGTGACAATTCCGAAAAATAACTATCTATATTTTACAGTCGTTAATAAAATAAATGATATCATGAAAGAATTTGCCTTTTTTCTGAAGTTTATCAACTAAGGGAAAATAATAAATTTTGATTGAATTCACCATTCATAATAATTCAACACACCCTTATAAACATAGAATTGCAGCATATAATAGTATGATACACAGGCTAGTGAATGTCCCTCTTTCGGAAGTACACAGTAAAAAAAATAGAGTGAAATTCAACACTATATCTGTTCCCAGGAAGACCACTCAGCTTTAGAGTAGATGATTTAACTCTATAGTTTAGTATATTATAGTGAAGATTTTTTCAATTCAATTAGTGTAAATTTTCAATGCAAGCACATTGAAACTTACTCTATTTATTTCTCTAAATATATTGAATAAACACAAAAATAGAGTTGAAAGAAACAATTACGAGAGTGAATATTCCACTCAAGACCCAAGCTAGTGTCAATATCATCACTCTAGAGTGAAATTCAATAACCGAATATTACATAGTCACAAAAGTTTAGAGTTGTAATACAATAGTAGAGAGTAGATTCCACACTATGAACAGTGTCGGATCCACCGGAAATTGATTGAATTATTTACTCTACGTGGATGTCGAATTGCTCCTGCATTGTTCAAATTAACATTACTATTTGTTCAGGTGCCAATAAAGAGTTATTATTTATTCATCATTTTAGATTGATATAGTACACTAGTTGAGTAAACTAGTCACTACTTCCTGTTGAGATTTCATCCAAGTTAAATTAACCATTCTTCCACATGTCACAGTATTTATAGGCCCCCGACAGACGTTCAGCGGCGAAGTCTCCGCAGCGCCACCTTTATGCAGTGGCGAGAATTGACGGATGAGAAGTAGTGTGACTTTATAATATTTTAATCGTTTGATATTTGAAAAATGTTTCGAGTCCCACTAGACTAATTAGTTAACCTATATCTGTTTCATAAATCGTTCGAAATAATAATTCGGGAAAAGACGGAAAATAACTGAGATAGGTAATACGGAAATACGTTCATAACTCATTGTTGAAAAAAATTTCTCACTACGCGGGTATAGTAAAAAAGCTACTTGAAGCTAATATCATGATCATTATATCTTCGACACTATAATCTGTATTACTTATTTCACTATCTAGTAGACTGAACGATCTGAAACTGTATAGATTGATATTTCATCGTATATAGATTGAATTGAACAATGATAGAGTGTCAATTCAATCGACAACAGGGGAATATTCAAGTTCACTAGTGTCAGTCAACACTAGTATATGAATTCAATTTCAATTGTTTGTGAATTGAGTTATCTGAATTGATATTTTATTGAAATTTCAGGAATATTGAGTGAATTCAATACGAGAATAGTGAAAATTCAATCTAGAATTAGTTTCGAAGGAGATAATCTGCGAGAAGTGTAGTAATAGAGTTGATTGCAGTATTAGAGTGAGTTTGTCAGAGTATTTCAACTCTAAAAACATACTCTACGGATTTCACTCGAAGCGGTTTTTTACTGTGTAAATTTCAATAAAGAACTCAATATCATAAAACAGATTGCAGTCAACAACGGATACAACGTTAATTTGACATACAGTATTCTTTCTGAAAAACTACATCATAAACTATTCAAGAAGTTCATCCATCAAGAATAACAACCAAAATTATAGAACTTCAACCTAATTCGGATCATCAACTGAGAAATTAGCTTCATTTCTACATATAAACAGGATAAAAAGTGGCATATAGAACAAATAACACGTTCGGACGGTTTATCAAGAATAATAAAGACAAAACTTCTAAATTCGAAAAATCAGGGGTATACAAACTCAAATGTGGATCTTGTCCTAAGGTATATATTGGTCAGACAGGTCGTACTTTTAATCAGCGCATTCATGAACATAAGATGAATTAATGAAAAAGAAAACAAATTCAACATACGCCAACCATATTATTATGATAGAAGAAAACCATAGTTTTGATGATAATTTCGAAATTCTGCACGTAGAAAATAAAGGACTGAAACTCAATCATTTTGAATCATTAGAAATCAACAAACTCAAAAAAATTTTGACATTTCACTTAATAATCAATTAGACCTCAATAGTTCACCACTGTTAAATTTGTTTTCTTAGTAAGTACCTAATAATATGTATTTGCTATCAACTCCTTCAAGTTAATCCGGTATGCCGTAATTTAATGTAGATATTGTGCCTAATTTCCGAAAATGGAGGTTTATCGTACCTGTCCACAGTATGTATGTATGTATGTACCAGTATATCACCTGACGAAGCTTCTAGAATTTTGAGGAAATCTTATCGTTTGTGGAGTTTTTACATTTTTCAAGACTTCCATTGAAATTACTCAATGACCCCAATTAGAATCATTTTGAAATTCAGGGGCTTTCTCGGTCTCCATCCATACTGAATTTTGGCAACATAAAAGCTTATACAGGGGAGTTATAAATAAAATCAATTATTACTTCTAACTTCGACATCCTGATGAATCTCGAAAACGGAGCAAGTTAGGACAGATGCTAATGTGAACTTTATTTGCTAAAATGTCACAAAGAAACACCCCTAAATTTTTCTCGGTGTTATTTAGACACACCCTGTATAAATCCCTGAATCCCTTCCAGTTAGAAAAATGCTGACACAGTCGATTGAGGCTCGAAACGTTGTGATAAGGAAAAAAGGAAGATGGAAGATACATAGAAAAAGAGAAAAAGAGGTCGATCACCGTATATGCGGAAAGAAGGAAAGGTATAGAAATCGGACCAAACAACAACAACAAGGTTAATGTAATTACTCTCGATATATCCATTCGTCTTGCAGCATCCATTATAATAATGCCATTTTGAGAATGCTCAGGAATGTAGGAATATGATTATAGAATCCCCTCAAAAAAATGGACAGCCACCCACTCAAAAATTACCTACTTCATTTGATATAAGTAATATAAGTATAGGCTTTGATTCAAGCATATGCGGCTTGTTTAAAAATAATGGAATATTAGTGATTTATATTTCCAACTTAACACTCTCAGACCGAGATATATATTTCTCAAATTGTAAATGTAATAAGTATTCTTATGAGTATAAATCATCCATTTCAGATTCGAAACAGTCTTTATTTCCATCAAAATATTCATAATCTCTAATTGAGTATGCAATTTTCTTGAATAAAATATCTTAGATTGTTCATCTATGTATAGTATTTTTTTTTATCGCTTGGAGCGCACGAGAGGGAATCCCTATAATGTTCAAAGAACATCGTGCGTTCCTAGGGAGGATAGGGACAGGAGGTAGGTATTGGAATTCTTTTTGAACTTTTGGAGATTATATGTTGTTGGGAACACTTCCACAGGCAATGAATTCCAGAGCCTAGCCGTTCTATGGATGAAGGAGTCTTGATAAAGTGCTGTTCGACATCTTTCAAATAATGGTGTTCCATTATTCGAAAATCGAAAGTTGATGTTTTTTCCAGGAAAACCGGAAGATGAAAACAAATTTGAATGTGAGAAAGTGGCCTCTATGAAGCTAATTTTGAATAAGGTTATCTATGCCTACACTCAACGATTTTCGAAATATTGGCGAATTCGCCTTCGGAAATCGTCGTTTTTTTTTGTGAAATGGGACGATATTTTGATCCAAGAAGAAAAGAGCAAGGTTATGGTTATATATTATTGTTTTAATAAATTTCAAATTTTTCATTCTCAAGACAAGAATAAAAATGTGATGAAAGTTTTACTAGTTGTTCGAGATGGTATTTTAGCAGCTTGAGATAGGGAAAGAAATTTGGATCTGATTCCTTGACGACAAGAACTACGAAACCGAAGTACAGGGTGATTCACCATAAATGTCCCCCCTCTAGCTCAGTTATTTTTGAACCGATTTTAAAATTTGAAATATCATCTTGAATGATTTTTGATAAAGTTTTTTTCCGCTAGATCAGAAAATACAGGGTGCTCGGAACAAACGATCTACAGGGTACTATTTGATTTTTTTAAATGAAACACCCTATTTTTCATTGTATTTTTAGATTCTTCCTGAAGAGCTGATTTGTTCAATGTATCACACTTGGGGTCTAGCGGGACTGATTACAGAGATATAGGGTGTTCAAAATCAAGATTTTTAACTTTAGGATTTTTTTGCCACGAAACTATTCATTATCGGTCACGCGGTTTTCATGTCCGTATCTTAACTTTTGATTTACTATCTACTGACATTTAATAATTGGAACAGATACAGGGTGACCAGAATTCTGAATCTTGAACCACCCTGTGAATGTTCCAATTAAATTTCACTAGATAGTTATCAAAAGTTGAGATGGGAACATAGAAGCCTGACCAATAATGAATAGTTTCGGCACAAAAAAATCCTAAAGTTGGAAAATCTCTATTTTAAACACCCTATATCTCTGTATAATCATTTCCGCTAAACCCCAAGTGTGATGCATTGATGAAATCAGCTCTCCAGGAAGAATCTAAAAATACAATAAAATACAGGGTGTTCCATTTAAAAAAATCAATTAGTACTCTGTAGATCGTTCGTTTCGAGCACCCTGTATTTTCTGATGCAACGGGAAAAAATTTCTGGAAAATCATTTTAGATTATCTTTCAAATTTTTAAAACGGTTCAAAAATAAGTGAGCTAGAGGGGGGGACATATGGTGAATCACCCGGTACGTGATGCTGATGTGTTCATAGATTCAACTAAACTAAGAATCAAACTAACAACTATGAACTTTAAAAGTTGAATACAAGGAAACATCTATGAAGATTTACATCTGTCGTTTAAATCAAAAATTGGGAATTTTAAAGTTGGCCAACTTTCAACTTAACAACTAAGAATTATGAAATTCTGGAGACAGAACATGAAGATTGGATTTGTTATTGTTCAGATGGACTGTGGAGTTTTTTTTATGGATTAATGGTGTGTGGAGGCCAAAATCACTTTCTTACATCATTTTTATATTGAATCAAAAGATAAACACCCTCATGATTATTAATTGGTGATTGTTAATTGTTAATTCCTAAATGTTAATTGAATTGAATCTATAAACCCAGCATAGTTCTTTTTCTTTACCTGAAGAAAGATTTATTGAGCTATTCGATTGAAAAAATGGTTGGTTCTTCTTCTGATACGATCATGGACACCCCACTTAGTGGTTAGGTCAAAGTATGAAGGGAATTACTGAAGAATCCAAAATATTATGTCAATTAAGGATTTATGCAAGGAATGACAATGAATTGACTTCGGATTCACGTCTCATTGATTCTCTGAAAATCGTCCTGTGGCCATGTTCTGTGCTGTTCTAAAGATGTTATCAACATTTCCCAGTGGAAAATATATTCATATGAAGTAATTAGTTGATTACACTTTCACATAAACTAGATGATCTAACTTCAGATTGAGATGAAGATGAAAAGAAACATTCGATGATAGATAAGGTTAGATTGACAAAAGGCATCGACTTAACTCGTCTTGACCTATCGAGGAATCATATCGAGTTCACACGATTCATTCGAGAAACAGAATACCAAATATCGATTAAAGATTTCCGATATTCGACTCGAATCGGGAAATGGAATCTTCTTGCCGAGCTCTGAGGAGAAGAGAGTTTGCGACAGTGGGGGCGAGTAAGATAATGAAATATATTTTTTTCACTGAAAAGGCACATTACTTCATTGGAAAGTGACTTTTGGCGCGAATAAAGAACTATGAAGGTTTTCTATCTGAATAGAGAAAATGAAGAAAATCATAATTTAGTACATGAAAGAAATTCTATTGTTCCAGAATTCCATTTGAGCAAGCTATATACTGATGTATCTGCGAAACCATTTTTCGATTTCATTTTCATGAAAATGCAGGTAAGCGATTCAATGAACTTTTTTCAAATGGGTCGACTACAAAACATAAAAAAATAGGTAGGTAACTCACTTATAATCAATACGTCTTCTTCAATAGAATCATCATTTTCAGATACTTATGTTTCACTATCAATTATAATAGGTATACCCAAAAACGACGAATAAAATCAAGATAGGTGTTCTTTTCCAGAAACACCATTTTGTTTATTCGTGATCATTGTGATGTTGTTAAATTTAACGTGTGTTTTACAGTATAATAAATAATATTTGAGTGTCAAGGTTTGTGAATTGAAAATAAGATTATACCGGGTGTAGATATTTCATTTTATATTGTCTCAACTAAATAACTCATTTTATTAACTCCTCAAGACGAAAAAAGGGAATAAATTTCCATTCGAGTTCGCAAAAAAAGTAGTTCATTTTCTTTTGAAAAATCTCAAAAATTCAGGTGAAGGTTCAACATGTTCTTGGGTTATGTTTCAAGACATTCAAAGATAACCTCCATTAATAACGAATGACATTATAAGCATCAGATATTCACATAAATCATCAGTTTTTTATAGCCTATATAGTTTGATCGAATAACATTTAATTGAAAAAACACTTGGAATCTCCAGTCAATCATTTTTTGGTGTTGTTAAACTGATTTTGAATCGTTATTTCTCAAATATATATACAGTTATCTACAAATGATGACGTTGCATGGATGAACCTTTTATCATCATTCGCTTTATTTGGAAAAATACAAAAGCGATAATTACTAGGAAAACCTTGTGCCTTTTGTTTCATAATCGTATTAATATATTCAAGACGTGGAATTAATTCCGAACTATTGATTGGCATCTATGTTGATATTGTGTTTCACATTTTGACACTGATTTGATTTCTAACTGACTCCCAGTCGATCATGGGCGGCGATTCAAATGATTGCCAATGGGGATTTAGTTCTTCCTAGTTTATATGAACTTCAACTTTTATAGCGGTCACAGCTGCAAACACGTATAATTAGATTCGAATATTTTACTTTGAAATTTGTAATGATTATTTTTGTTCTTCGTCTGTCAAAATGTGAAGTTTTTGAAACCAAAATAGTGGGAACTGGTATAAAAGTGGTTCGTTCTTGATGGAACCTTGCTCCTGTAATGTTCAGACAACATCGTGAGAACCAAGGGAAATAAGGAAGAAATTGGTGTTCTTAAATTTTTGGAGGTTATATGCCTCAGGGTACATCTCTCTTGGCAATGTGTTCCAGAGCCTCGCTGTTCGTTGGATGAAGCAGTCTTTGGAGGGAGATGTTCTGCAGGTCTCCAAAGTGACTCGACGGGTTAATCTCGCTGGGACTGCCAAGGGAGGAACAATTGTTGATATTTCAGAAGAGCATCGTCCATAATAATATCAATGAAATAGAGCCAGATCACCAACTTTTCAACGGTGTTCCAGAGAAGTGAGTGAGTTTGTGAGCGAGGCATCACCTACGAGACGATTTGCCCTTTTTTGACCAGAATCCAACAGTTTCAGGGTATGTTTGAGTGCTATACACTCCAAATATGAGAACAGTATTCCAGGACAAGTCGGATCAGTGCCATATAGATCATAAGCAGCTGACTGGAAGTGAAATAGCTCCTGGCCCGAAACAGAAAACCATGCTCTTGAGATGCACTTTTAGCAATTGATCTTACGTGATTTTCCCAAGGAAGGCTATTGCTGATAGTAATACCAAGCATCGAAATGGATGTCTTCAAAGGTATGGTTACTCCTGACAAGCTTATGTTGGGCACAGTGAGATCGGTATTTCGAGAGAAAAGGCATGCTTGAAAGAATTGAAAGAACTATTTTAGATAGATTCATTCACCAGCACATAGATGACATCTAGGTTCACTAGTACTAGGTACCTTATCAATGTATTCATCAATCATTGAGCTGATAACTATAATGACGAAACAATACCACTCAAGTTTTATTATAGAATCCCAATTTACATCACAAACACTTTTCAAGCAAACCGGATGACTATAAACCAATTATCCATAAATACTTCTGCTATACGGACTCGTGATAATCTTCATCACAAATTATAGATAATCATAATTTTTATATAATATATTCATCGCACTGGAAAAATTCTTCGAAATTGTCTGATTTTCATAATCATACCAGAAATACCGAGAGAAATACCCAATTTATTCCTCACTAAGTTTTATATTCACTATTATTATATACGATACCTATAAATACATTTATACATTTAATTCATGTATTTAATAGATTTCACACTGAGTGGTTGACTGAATCGCTTAGTTTTGAAATTTCTTTTGTACCGATAATTCAGAATATTGAGATTTTTATTGACAACAACAGAACATCCCTATTTCCCACAAAAAAGCCTTGTTTTTTTCACCTCATTATTGATCATTGATAATAATAATATTTACGACAGAATTATTACAGTGCTGTCCATTCGATTAATCAATGTTTCTCGTTGGAGTAATGAACTCTCATTCTAAGGTTACTATGAACGGTTACTATTTGCCACAACTAATATGACAATCATCAGAAATTGACTATTATTATCCACAGCAAAAATGTATTAGCCATAACTAAAAGTTGTAGTTGAGCTGCGATATTCGGACTGACTCGGGATATTTTGCGAGACCGATCAAAGAAAACATCGCTCACCTACGGTCTCGCATTTTTTTCATATCAGTTTTTCTCGTAGAGTCCGACCACGATAACTTTGGGACAGCACGTGGTCGCGTATGCATTGAATATGCATATGCGTTGCGTCACATGCTGTCCCAAAGTTACCGTGGTCGGACTCTAAAATAACTGATCGGCAAATGTATTTCGTTGAAAATCGTTGCCCTAACTTTTCTAGAGACAAAACGGAACCTACAACATTTGAAAATTGATAAAATGCCTGAATAGCATCATTGAACCCATGACGTTCCTAGTGAACTTATCCTTCTCAACAGGAAATTTTCCTGTTTCACTGAAAACAGGGAAAATCATTCCCATCCATAAAAAGGGCCCTGACAATCTTATGGATAATTATCGGCCTATAACCATTACGCCAAGTTTCTCAAAGATTTTTGAATGCTCATTTTTGGATCGCCTGTTGAATTTTCTGAAAAGGTTTGATATTTTCAGCAAAAACCAACATTGATTCAGGATCAATCATTCAACAAATACAGCTGCGATTTCTTTCCTTGAAAAAGTCATTGAAAATCTTGAAGCAGGAGAATGCCCTGCTGGGATCTTTTGTGATCTCAGCAAGGCATTCGACTGTGTTAACCATCAGCTCTTATTATCAAAATTAAATAACTATGAAGTTAGGGGACCAGCACTTCGATGGATTTCTTCATTCTTAGTTAAACGAATGCAATATGTAAACATACCAGAACGCATTTCGGGTGTAGTCACTCATATAAATTCTGAAACTGAACTGGTTAACATTGGAGTCCCACAAGGGACCATATTGGGGCCAATTCTATTTCTGCTGTATACCAACGATCTTGATAAGCATTTAACAGATACCTATTTAACGATGTATGCTGATGATACCTCACTGATAGTATCGGATGTGAATGAAGCTAAAACACAACAGAATAGTGAACAAGTATTGAACTCTTTATATGAATGGTGTAGCTTGAACTTTTATATCTGAATGCCTCTAAAACACAAATTGTGAAATTCCACAACTGGCAAAGAAAATGCTCCCCATTAACTGTCTGTGTCAATGACGTGTCAATTGACAATGCCACTGAAGCCAATTTCCTGGGTCTGGTGATTGATGAGAATGTCAACTGGAAAAATCACTGTATAAGTCTAACCAAAAAATTAAATTCTTTATGTTATTTGTTCAGGAATCTCAGACAAGTCTTGGAGGATCCTCAATTATTATCCTTGTATCACTCGCAGGTAGCGTCCCGAATTAGATATGGTATTTGTTTATGGGGCAACTCGACTTCTGTTAATGACGTATTTACTCTGCAAAAAAGAATATTGAGAATAGTGGCAGGCGTTCCTTCTACCCACTCTTGTAGAGGATTGTTTGTGAAATACCATGTATTGACACTTTTTTCTTTGTATATTTATGAAATATGTACTTTCATTTTCATGAACAAAACAAAATTTAATCTCAATAGAAATCTGCATAATGTCAATACACGACAAAAAAATAATTTCCATATCCCATTTTATAAATATAAAGTCTCGCAAAACTCATCTTCTCATATGGGTGTGATGATCTATAACAGATTGCCGAATGAAATTAAAAATTATAGTGATATTAGAAAGTTTAGCACAGCTTTGAAATGTTTTCTTATTAAGAATTGCATTTATTCTTTGGATGAATATTTTAACGTGTAAAATAATGAATATTTATGTAGAATCTTCGTCGTTCTGTTCGTATTTTTTTGTTCCATGTTTTGCATGTTTCTTTTTCTTACTGTCTTTGACCATTTCTATACATATGTAACTATGTCCTATTGGAAAATAAATATTATTATTATTATTATTAAACCATGACAACCAGCTAGAATTTAGAACAAATATTGATGGCCTTTGTGTATATTTTTTTAATATAAAACGCTCTCGTGCGAGTGAAAAATATTCCGTCTACCACCCATTCCCTCCCACTAGTTACATCCATGTGACCGTCCAAGGTTTAATCAACGAAATTCGCGAATCATATTCACACGATAGTTATTTACATAAAAAAAAATATGACGGTGCTGATGGTAATTTGATGCTGTAGAGGTATCGGTAGGTAGGATCAAGAGGAGTGGTCACAGGTCAAGGTGAACCGACAAATTATCATACGCATTGATTAGGTCTTCGATGATATTCCGTGTGGCAGTGGCTGCCGAACCGACAGTACGGCTGAATAGAGAAACCATAGGCATACAATGAGACAATTCGATCATCAAAGGATGCTCATAATGCCAGAATGAGATCAGAACTTGTTGAATGTCCTGAAGAATCCCGCTCATTTTGGTCCTTTGCCAAAGCTGTAGGATGAAACTCCACTTCCAGCTCGTTTCCTCCTCTAACCAAGGAAGATGGAACACTAGCCACAACTGCGCAGGAGAAAGCCAACATTTTTGCTCATTTATTTCCACTCTGGATTCATCGGGAAAATAACCTCCAAACATAACGCAAATTGACAGTCATATGCCCGAGATCACCTTTCGCCATCGTACTATAAGGAAGATTTTATTGGGTCTCAACACCAACAAAGCTTGTAGCTCCGACGGAATCCCACCGATTGTTCTCCCGTGTGCTCCCGAACTAACACCTGTTCTCTGCAAGTTGTTCAGCTACTCTTACGAATTGGGGATATTCCCGTCCAACTGGAACATTGCAAGAGTACAACCAGTTCCTAAAAAAGAGAAAAAAGCCCTACCTAGCAACTACAGACCGATCGCACTGCTATCTATCATTCCAAAGATCATGGAGAAAGCTATCAACATCGAGCTCATGTATTACCTGGAACATTCAGGTATTATCAACGATAGGCAATATGGCTTTCTTCTTCAGAGATCAACTGGTGACCTGCTCGCTTAAGTCTCACATATATGGCAGCAATCTATTAAAAAACATGGTGAAATCTTAGTCGTGGCACTTGAAATCTCCAAGGCATTCGATCGAGTCTGGCACCACGGACTCCTCGCCAAGCTTCCATCTTATGGCTTGCTTCCCCTGCTATGTTCCCTGCTAGCTAGTTTTCTCTCAAACAGGTCTCTCCATGTAGTGGTCGACGGAGTTTAATCTGACTCTCTTATCATAAATGCTGGTATTCCGCAAGGATCAATTCTAGCACCAAACACTATCTCTACTCCAAATCAACTTCATGTCCAGTACACAGCTTCGCGGATGATAGTACCCTCCATACCGCCTTCTCTTCCAGGGCTCCAATTCCAGCCAGGCAAATCAGAAACGAACGAGAGAGAAATGTTGACAACATAAATATGGACTTGGTAACAATTCTCGAATGAAGATCCAATAACTTGGTAGATTTGAATGCAAACAAAACACAAGCATGCCTTTTCTCTAGAAAAGCCGATCTCACTGTGCCCAACATGAGCTTGTCAGGAGTAACCATACCTTTGAAGACATCCATTTCGATGCTTGGTATTACTATCAGCAATAACCTTTCTTGAGGAAATCACGTGATATCAATTGCTAGAAGTACATCCCAAAAACTTGGTTTTCTGTTTCGGGCCAGGAGCTATCTTACTTCCAGTCAGTTGCTTATGATCTATAAGGCACAGACCCGACCTGTCCTGGAATACTGTTCCTATATCTGGAGTGCAGCACCCAAACATACCCTGAAACTGTTGAATTCTGTCTAAAAACGGGCAATTCGTCTCGTGGGTGATGCCTCGCTCACAAACTCACTCATTGCTTTGAAACACCGTAAAAAAGTTGGCGATCTGGCTTTATTCAAAAGATATTTTCATGGACGATGCTCTTCTGGAATATCAACAATTGTTCCTCCCTTGGCAGTCCCCGCGAGATTAACCCGTCGAGTTGAGGCTTCGCACCCCTTCGTGGTCACTGTGGAGACCTGCAGAATATCTCTTTCCAAAGACTATTCATCCAACGAAGAGCGAGGCTCTGGAACACATTGCTAAGAACATATAAAATACATT
This sequence comes from Phaedon cochleariae, assembly GCA_918026855.4. Taxonomy (NCBI): domain Eukaryota; kingdom Metazoa; phylum Arthropoda; class Insecta; order Coleoptera; family Chrysomelidae; genus Phaedon; species Phaedon cochleariae. The sequence continues at coordinate 32,113,172 of OU896722.1, read as the reverse complement.
TTATATGAACTTCATTTTCTACAATATCACAAGGAATCAACCCTTGAATTTTCTCGGCGTTAATAAGATACATGCACCCTGTATTCATTGTACGCAAATGGATTGAGCACTTTGGAAATATTAAGACAATCGCTTAATTCACGTTCAGAACTATTTGATACTGATTAAAATAAACTCTTATAGAACAATTAAAATCAATACATCTATGGTTTGTTTGGAAAAGATTATTCAGCTCTTCTCACTCCTGACGTCACGTTTCGGTAGTCTATACTGTGCTGTAGAATTTGCATCAGCTTGTATGATGAGATGGATCGTGCTAACAGTCACTCCTGAAAGATACAGGTGTTGGAATCTATGATACACAATCACTACATATACCTATAAGTACTCTTGTGCAACTTATGAATAAACATTCTGCAGTTATTGATAAACGTATTTGTATACATTCTGTATAAATTGGATATGGGTTTATCTGCGACATTTCTGGAAACTGCATTATTTTTTTATGCATTCAATTTGCATAGATAACTAGACGTTACTGTGTTTATTTAGTGTTTACAAACAAAACATCTGATGTTGTGAAAGCCTATCAAACTGAATAGGTAAGAAAGTACTTTGTGACAATTTCATTGATCATAATCCTGCTCATAAGATAAAAAAGGAAAACCTAAATGACTTCAATAAGAACCTATCATTCATATCAATCGTCTCTAAGTATTTTGCCATTATTATTATTATTATCATCATTATAATTTTTTAATATATTGTTTCAAGTTGACAGATTGTCAAGAATCAGCCGAGCATATAATATGATAGAAAAAAAGGCACGCACTAATCATAATATTGATGAATAAACCCATCGGGAAAATGATGTTCATGTTACAGAAAAAAATACGCGTGTCAAAATTCCATTTAATTCAACAAATATCACTTTGCCGCTCCTTTCTCTAATAAAAGCATCATAAACACGAATGGACAGTTGAAAGAAAACTATATCGTTAATTAAAAAGAGCCATTTAGAGCGTTTTCGGTTCATCCAATGAATACACAGTGGGAGGAAATTGTTTTGAATCTACAAAAAAAATCACAAAATACTGCCAAAGGATGCAATCAATTTTCAAAGAGGAGATTTTGTTTGTTTGAATGTATTGAATAGGCTCCGAAATTACTGGATCGATTTGGCTGGGAATTGGTTGGGAGGTAGCTTAGAACCAGGAGAAGGTATAGGATACTTTTTATCCCGGTACCATTAGGAAATTCAAGATGGCGGATCTAATATATCGGACGAGTTTTGTAATTATGAGAGATTATGATTCTCCCGTGAGAATTTGAAAATTCGGACGGAATTTGGAAATTCAAGATGACGGAACCAATATGGCGGACGAGTTTTGTAATTATAACCCGATTCTTTTCAAAATTGGTACCTAGGGGTTTTCGTGATAATGGATTATGATTCCTTCTTGAAAAATTTGAAAATTCAAGATGACTGATCCGAAATGGCGGCGAAATTTTGTAATTAGGATCCGATTTCATTCAAATTTGGTATCTGGTGGTTCTCGGGGTCGAAGATTATGAGTCTTTTGTCAATATCAGGAAATTCGAGATGGTGGACCCAATATGGCGGACGAGTATTGTAACTATGATCCGACTCTCTACAAAATTGTTATCTGGGTGTTTTCAGGGTCGGAGATTATGATTCTTTTGTCAAAATTTGGAAATTCAAGACGGTGGAACCAATATACCGGACGAGTTTTGTTATTATATACAGATTCTTTTCAAAATTTGTAATTGAGGGTTTTCGGGATGAAAACATTATGATTCCTTCGTCAAAATTAGGGAATTCCAGATGGTAGATCCAATATTGCGGACGAGATTTGTAGTGTTGTTCCGATTCTATTCAAAAATTTTTTCTGGGGTTTAGAAGTCGGATAATATGATTCTTTCATCAAAATTAGAAAATTCAAGTGAAATAAAAAGAAGTTGAAACAAATGGTAGTTTGAAAAACTAAAGAAACACGCTTTCATAGATAGTGAAACTAAAAGGAAGTAGAAAATGAAATAATGATAGTGTCTTGATGAAAAATGAACTGAAAAAATATATTAAAGAGATAATATGTATATAGCAAAACAACGTTTGCGAGGTCTGCTAGTGGAAAATAAGGAGGTTTCATTTGTCAAGTTGATAGTGCGACTCTTGAATATCATTAAAAAATGATCTTCAACATTGTGAATAACGAAATATAATTGTTCAAGTGTGTAATTATAGGTAATCAAAAAGAGGTATTCAAATGCAACAAACAGGTACTGTCTAATTTCGTCACGATTCCAAGATAAAAAAGTTCCATTCATTTAATCACGTGTAGAGAAAAAAATATTCGTTCTAACTGATAATACGAGTTGTTTGTTGCGAAATTCAATACAAACTATTAAAAGGGTTAACAATAAAATTTGATGCGCTATCAATCGTATTGGAAATACATTCAGCCGTGTTGTTGAACTCTTGATAATGAATTAGCTATAAAACTTCTTGCGGGTGTCTGCCGTGAATGGATGAGAAATATTGAATAATGTCTGTAGGTTAATCGAGGAGGTCTCATTGTCTCTATGAAATAAAAAAAAATATGTATACTATTTCAATATTCGTGTAATTTGGACAAATCGGATGATGTGCCCCAAAATGTCACTGCGTTTAAAGAATTTAGCCTAAAAGAAAAATTCATTAGCTTATCAGTGACAATTTGTATTGAAAAAGATTTGGAGAAGAGAAATAAAGATATATAGAAAAAATATCAAATTTTCACTAATCTTTGGACGTTTCGAGAACGAATCTGCCCCCGTTTTCAACGTAGAAAATGTATGGCATATTCGTATTTGTCCAGACACTTTTCAGGTCTAAAAGACAATTGGTGACGTTGGCAATCAAATGAGTTACAGGATGTTTTCATTAATTAATCTTGAATTTACCATTTGCATTTCCAGACTTCAGTGGTGAATACCATGTTCTATCTTCATCAACTGAATAGGAAGCAATGCTATTGTCTCCGTTCAGAAGAATGCAAGCAGATTCCTTGAATTTTCTCTACTGGTTGTGATCTTATTTTCCAATGATTTTAATATTATTCCACTCTGCCATATGTTGTTCATCTTCAGTAAGGCTATGTTCAGCTAGTTTCGATTTGTCGATGTGTTTTTTCTTCATATTGTATCCTTGTTCTTTCGTCCTTACCTACTGGAAAAGGTTTCTTGGTTTCAATTGTCACTGAGACACATACGAATTTGCCATAGAGAAAATCCATTTTTTATGTTGAAAACGGAAGAAGATAAGTGAAAATTCGATACTTTTTTTCTTTATTTCTCTTCTCCAAATCTTTTTCAATACAAATTGTCACTGACAAGACAATTTTTCTTATAGGCTCTCTGATAGAAAAATTCTTCGAACTCAGTGACATTTTGGGCCAAATCATCTGATTTGTCCTAAATATACACGTAAATTGAAATAGTATTCATATTTTTATTCTATACAGGGTCTTCATTACAGGACTTCCCACCCTAAGTTTCCCGAAATGTGTGTATGTTTTTGAAAAATCCCGAGACACGTCAACTAAATTTTCGAGGGGGGCATGGTTCTAAAATATTTCCAGCCCCGCGGCGTTGCCGCTTCTAACGGAAAGAAGCAACAACTTTGTTATTTCAAATGGAACACCCTGTATTTTATTGCATTTTTAGATTCTCCCTGAGAAGCTGATTTCATAAATGTATCACACTTGGGGTCTAGCAGGAATGATTACAGAGATATTGGGTGTTCAAAATCGAGATTTTACAACTTTAGGATTTTTTTGAGTCGAAACTATTCATTATTGGTCAAAACGGCTCTTATGTCCCTATCTCGACTTTTGATTTACTATCTACTGACATTTATTTGAAACAAATACAGGGTGGTTCAAGATTCAGACTTTTGATCACCCTGTATTTGTTTCAAATAAATGTCAGTAGATAGTAAATCAAAAGTTGAGATGGGGACATGAAAGCCGTTTTGACCAATAATGAATAGTTTCGACTCAAAAAATTCCTAAAGTTGTAAAATCTCGATTTTGAACACCCTATATCTCTGTAATCATTCCTGCTAGACCCCAAGTGTGATGCATTGATGAAATCAGCTTTTCAGGGAGAATCTAAAAATGCAATAAAATACAGGGTGTTCCATTTGAAATAACAAAGTTGTTGCTTCTTTTCGTTAGAAGCGGCAATGCCGCGGGGCTGAAAATATTTTAGAACCATATCCCCCTCGAAAATGTAGTTGACGTGTCTCGGGATTTTTCAAAAACATACACACATTTCGAGAAAATTAGGGTGGGAAGTCCTGAAATGAACACCTTGTATACATTATAGAGACGAGGAGAGAAAATCCCAAAAAAATCTGAAATAATGAACTACCTCCTCGATTAACTTACAGGCAGTACTTATACCTAATATCTCTCTATAATATTTGATGATTTTATGATGATTTTTTCATAAAAGAGTATAATTGAATGCAAAATAGAAATAATGGTATACCTTTTATGAGACTTATTGTCGCACTAGTTTTTTGATGCGACAAAATAATGTCTTATAAAATTTTTCTACTCACATATCTAAAATGACATTTAGCGTACGGATATGTACCACGCTAAATGATCGCTTAATCACGGATTGTGGGTCTGTGATTTATTCAAAATACACGTTACCATGGCAACACGATTTCTTGAACACATTACCATGGCAACGCAGTTCATTAAACACAGCTTCAGCAATTTGAGACATGTCTGGCCTGTCAATTGTATTAACTGTCAACTGTTATTTTCGAATTTTGTATCAGAATTATTCAAACAATATTCGTTTGTATCAGAATTCTTCATCAAAAATATATGCGAAAAGTAGACGAAAGTGAAATCGAAGAGATTGTTCTGGTACTTGCATATCTCCAAGAAGTGTAAAAATGAAGCATCCATCTTTGAGAACAATTTATTTATTCTGCGCTAAGCATTACAATAAACGTGAAACAAAGGTTAGTAAGCAATGGACTGGACACATCTACAACCAATATCACTTATACGTGTCTCGCTGGTTGCATGCAGTTGCATGTATTATGTTCTCAATTCCCATTCCTTTCGAATTATTTTGTGGGTTAGCAGGAATAAAAGGTATGTTAATGTAATTTTCGGAGTTCGTAAAAAAATCATGGTATGTAACGCGTTCATAAACGCTTCTAATAGACACTCGTTTATTAAACACTCGCTCTGCTCTGCTCCGCTCGTGCTTTAACTACTCGTTACTAAAAGGACGTTTATAACACTTGTTACATAATATACTATGTATTATAAAACTTGTATGATAATATTGTTCCATGACCATTTCATCGTCTTATTCAAAGATCTTCATAGAATAAATAGGCGGAAATCCTCAACCTTGACAATACCAATTTCTCACGATTACTCGAAGAATTAGTTGCACATGCAAATTCGTTAATTTGTTTTCAACTTCGAAACCGCAGGGATATCGTTTTGGTTTCATTAAACTACAATTAGATGAACATTACGAATTAGCATTATGTTACGAGGGAAACGGGAAAGCAATTATACCTATACAAGCCTACACGAAAATTTGATTTTTATCTGTTGGAGATTCTGGTGATTATCCCACTCATTCCAAAGTACACGTTTTTGATTGGTTGAAATATCTGTGTTGCTAAGCCAAAACAACAAAAAAAAATGACAGAGAAACAACACAAAGTCGGTCGACCACACTTTAAATATAATCTCCATCAGACAATGGCACCTCAAATAATATTATATGACGATAATGAGGCAAAACAATTTTTATAAACATGCCAAAGAAAATTGGACTCAAAATGTAAAACAATAAATCATGGTAGGTAGGTAAAAATGATTTTCGTCAACAGGTTGGAAAAATCTGTAGCATTCGTATAACTTTTTCAAATTCACTGATGATGAGCCAGAAAAAACTGGATCTGATAAGGATGAACATAATTTCGAAGAAAAATTGTTCTTATACAAACATCAGCATCATATAAAAATTCAATAACAAACCCATATTGTATATTTCAGTAAAGTGATGACTTTGAGAATTCGAAGACCCTGTATACATGTTGATATGTTGGTTTTTATTTATTTGGAAAATCAGAACATCTACTCAATAGATCGAGAACGTTGATAAATCATTGTGATGATCGAAGAACGATCAATAAGTTTTACACGATTTATTGTCATCACCTTCAGGTAAATGTTATCAGCTTTCGAAATGATTGACAGAAATGGCGATTTGGATAAGTCAAGGCTCGATTTGATTGCCGCCATTTATACTTTATAGCTAATCCTTAAAAATAACTCAAACGAATATGACTGATTGTTCCGATATTGACGTGCTTGAAATGCTTTATTGATTTAGGTAAGGTTACAAATGCAATTCAGTGAGGATTTTTTTCGTTTCCGGAAACGGGAAATCAGTTCAAATTAATTGTAACAAATGATGAATGTCATGCGAACGACAAACAATGATGAATGATTCAATCGAAGCAAGTGCTAAACGTATACATAATTATATTATTCTAACTTACTTGAAGAATTAATTTTGATTCTTTTTCATTTTTTGAATGGACTCTGTCGCAAGCCAAGGTTAGTTTAGTTCATCGTACCAGTATATCACCTGACATAGCTACAAATCCTATCTTTTTCATTTGACATGTGAACAAAATATCATAATAGTGGATCTCAGTTATAAAGAAACGGGGATTCTTCTGACGTCTGTGATTTTTGTGGTCCACCTGAATGATTCATCAAAAAAGATAATTTTGTAAGGTCACACAGGAAGTCCCAGCTCAATTTTACAGGCAATTCCTCAAAAACAGGTAAAACTATCAAGTTTCTAAAAAACCTGGCTCAAAGCAATATACAATCTCATTAAAGTTAAGTTTTTTCAGAAATATTATAGTATACCATTCTCGATGACATCTGTTTCCGGGTATAAATAATTGGGAAAATAGACTTGGGACACTCTGTATATTCGAGTATATATTGGCTTTTTTCCTCGCTGAATCATCTATGAGTAAATAATTTGAATTAGATAACAGCTGTTCGATGAATCATTAGTCACAACATGTATGATGCCAACACCGTTATAGGCACTTACTTTGTTGAGAAAAAATGAATATTCAGTGTATTCAACTTTTCGACCTTTTTTATGTTAATAGAAAAGAGAAAACACGAGTTATATAGGCTATTTTCATATAATAATCGATTATCGATGATCGATATTCATTTGCAAATGAATGATACAAAAAATATTTCGGAAGGGAATATCTTTCTGGAAAAAAACTGGAAGTTTCCAGTTCGACCTCTAGAAAGTCACCAAATTTGTACGGCAACATGGTTGTTTGAAACATTAGCAGGTCATTGATGATGATCAAAAACATCTCAAAACGTGACTCACAGTCAGAGAACATGCCATGCTAATAATTCGAGGGGTAAATCTCATTGGAAGTCTGGTGTACACTCCATTGGAAGTCTTTGGAATTCTTTGGTAGTCTTTGGAATTCTTTGGTAGTCTTTGGAAGTCTTTGATAGTCTTTGGAAGTCTTTGGTAGTCTTTGGAAGTCTTTGGTAGTCTTTGGAAGTCTGTGGAAGTCTTTGGAAGTGTTTGGGAGTCTTTGGAAGTCTTTGGGAGTCTTTGGAAGACTTGGGAAGTCTCTGTTCATTGAAAGTCTGGTGTACACATTTCTCCTGGAGATTTACCCCTCGTAATAATTATGGAAATCGATTTCAGTCTACTCTTTTTAGGAGCAAAATTATTTTTTCCCGAAAAAACTTCACCGCCTTGTACCAACTCAACGAGATGATTTTGGATATAGGTAAGTTGGCCTAAATCAATTTGTTTTTATCCCAGGAGTCCACAGTCCAGCCATGTCCCAACCTTTTACAGACACCCTGTATATTGAGACAGATCTACCCACTGGGAATACCCATTTCAAAATGTACTCATTGCTCATTTCAAAATCACCCATATGTTCTTTCATATACTTTTTGACAGAGTAGGTACAGGGTGATTCACCATAAATGTCCCCCCCTTTAGCTCACTCGTTTTTGAACCGATTTAAGAATTTGAAAAATAATCTGAAATGATTTTTCAGAAATTTTTTCCCCGTTGCATCAGAAAATACAGGGTGCTCGAAACAAACAATCTACAGAGTACTACTTGATTTTTTCAAATGGAACACCCTGTATTCCATTGTACTTTTAGATTCTTCCTGAAGAGCTGATTTCATCGGTATATCACACTTGGGGTCTAGCGGGAATGATTACAAAAATATATAGGGTGTTCAAAATCGAGATCATTCAACTTCAAGATTTTTTTGTGTCGAAACTATTCATTATTGGTAAAAACGGCTTCTATGTCCCTATCTCAACTTTGGATTTACTATCTACTGACATTTAGTTGGAACATTCACAGGGTGGTTCAAGATTCAGAATTCTGATCACCCTGTATCTGTTCCAATCATTAAATGTCAGTAGATAGTAAATCAAAAGTTAAGATACGGACATGAAAGTCGTTTTGACCGAAAATGAACAGTTTCGTCACAAAAAAATTCTAAAGTTGAAAAATCTCGATTTTGAACACCCTATATCTCTGTTATCATTCTCGCTAGACCTCGAGCAAAGAATATTGATCAAATCAGCTCTTCATGGAGAATCTAAAAATACAATGAGAAATAGGGTGTTCCATTAAAAAAAAATCAAATAGTACCCTGTAGATCATTTGTTCCGAGCACCCTGTATTTTTTGATGTAGCGGAAAAAAACTTTATCGAAAATCATTTGAGATGATATTTCAAATTTTGAAATCTGTACAAATTAACTGAGCTAGGGGGAAGGACATTTATGGTGAATCACCCTGTACTCAAGAAATTGGTCAACAAAACTTATCAATTGACTGTTTATTTATAACTGAAACATGCACCCACATGGTCAATTTCAATGGCGGTATAGATGATTTATTATTGATATTATTATTATTTCTTTCGATGAAACCGGAATTGCTACGAAACAGTTATCGACAGTAATGGATCGAATCGAAATCGAGAAATTATTATTTATTTATCTAAGTAAACAAGTTGTTTTCTTCCATTCAAACATGCGGATCTCGTAGATTCATAGGAATACAAACATTCTATATGCTATTTCATCGCCTACGGCAAAGGTCAGCATTCTCTCGAGAATATATTACTGGCATTCCTTAAATTTTTTCAATACACTGCACGTTATGTGTGAATGAGATATTTTTTCGACTTTTGTTTTTCTTCTTATATTATATCGAGTTCTCTTTCAGGCAGTTCGCTCCATGTGGTGGTGGACAGAGTATAGTATGATACCATTTCCATCAATTACGGTGTACCACAAGGATCAATTTTGGCCCCAACATTGTTCCTACTTCATATTGACGATCTATTGCCCTTTCCACAGTTTTGCAGACGATAGTACTCTCCATACTACGTTTTCTTGTTAAATTCCATTATCTTCCCAGGAAACTAAGAACTTAGACGAATGTATAGGCCAACCTGATCAATGCTATTAATGAAGCTCTTGCGGGAATCACACCCTGGGGAACCAATAACCTAGTTTTATTCAACGCCACCAAAACTCAAGCCTATATTTTCTTTAAGAGGCATACTGAATGCCTGGTGTATTCGATCCAAAGTCATTTGAAGCACCTCAAGAAAAACAACGGAACAACAACAGAAAAAACATCATTGCCGCTGTTGTTTCTTCTGAAGACGGTGCAAAGCACATTTCTTCTTCAATGGTGAAGTGTTTGAGAATCTATTGTGCTGAGTCATGGATAAAAGTGGATGAAATTGGTGTGTGGTGTGAACAATCAGCGGGGGTAAGAACTTTGCGTATTTTTGTTGTTTCCCTTCTCATCAATCATACCTTAAACCATAACAACACATCACTGTCAGCGTCTCTCAATGGCGATTTGACCAGTGGCATTCAATCGATGAACGCCGTAATAGGTATAGGTAGGTAATTGTCCATTCTTTGTATATTTTGTACTCGATTCCTCATTAGAATGATTGAACCAATAATAATGTGTCTCCTTCCTTAGTGTTTTTACATGCTTATAATAACTTTTATACATGACCTTTTGTCAAACGCAGAATTACTTGTAACCAGAAAATGGTTGTCTTGAAATTTCGTTTGTTTTCGACGATGCCTGGCTGTGTTGGATGGATATATGTTTGTTTCTTCTGAAGCAAGCTCCATTGGTGAACAGATAATGATACTCATATAACAAACCACTCTGCAGAAGACGGAAAACATTTTTCGAATGATAACTTCACACTTTTCTCTAGGTTTTCGTGGTTCAATATCCAAGCCAATTCAAGCACAGCGATTTCCTGGGGAAGAAGACGATGACAGCAAATCACAAAAATCTAGGAAAATGAAAATTCCACCTCCTATGAAGGTACACCTAGTATACGATGATGAAAACATCATCGAATTGACTTTTTTTTATCGCTTGGAGCTCACGAAAGGGAATCCCTATAATGTTCAAAGAACATCGTATGTTTTTGGTGGGAATACTTCCTCAGGCAATGAATTCCAGAGCCTAGCCGTTCTATGGATGAAGGAGTTTCGATAAAGTGTTGTTCGACATCTTTCGAGGTTGACAACGAGAGGATGTGCTTAAAAGTTTGAGGAGATTTCATCATGCTCATCTCACAACATGATTGAATTTAATATTCAAATTGTAGGATTCTTAATATAATCATCCAATTGATTATTATGTACATAATGATATACAACATGTATGTATGTGTTTGGAGATAATCGAATTCTGAGAACATAACATCTAATGTAACGGAATAGATGGAAGAAGGTGGTAACAGTTTTATGAATAAAACATTCGAAGATTCCAACGATTCAAGAAACAATTACGTGTTGTATACTGTGAATAATGTAAGTATTATAGTGGAATAGACGTAAAATATTTCCATACTATATTGCAATCAAGATAAAACAATCTATAGATATGTATATTGGAAAATAACTGGGAATTTCCTCTCGTGCGCTCCAAAAGATAATAAATAGTGTGTCATACTGCCCCCTCCTTCCTTTTCTGTTCTATGGAAATCGAGCCAATTGCGTGGCAAGCCCATCGATTGAAAGAAAAAACGAAGCAAGTTAGGACACATGCGCTTATATGAACTTTATTTCCTAAATATATCACAAACAATCACCCCTTGAATTTTTTCGGTGTTATTCAGATACACCCTGTATACCTCTGCTCCTGTTTTCAACTGTTCCTTCTTTTTGTCTTTATACGATGAAAATTGTAACGTCACTTGCCACTGACTTACTGACGTTAGTTGTCATTCATTGATGTTTCTCTCGACAAAATGGATACTTCCATAGCATCAGTGGTTTCTTTGAAAAACTATTTGATTTCCATCAGCCAAACGCTGGTTCTGATAATCGGAAACTACGTTATCAAGATCACATCAAGAAGAGTGATAGCCAAGTTGCTTCTGAGGCTTCCTTCGAACTTTTTTCCAAGATATCGCCTCGTGGTGAGCCCAGCAGTTATAGAAAATAACATAAAAGTGAGAAAATCCATGGGATGTTATGTTAAAGAAGAGTTCTACAGTGACACGTCTTCAGGTAGGCGAAAGTTAGGGATTGTATTGTATTGTATTGTATGCAAAAGGAGTGAATACATTCCGAACTCAAAGAGCTATTGTGCTATACCCCATGAGGTTGTTCTCTGTAGCTACAGTGGGTTATTTTGCACTTCTTTTCCTTGAAATTTCTTTTCATCAATCTGGGAGATGTACTGGAAATAAATCAACTGTTGAATTTGTATAATGCTCCAGTAAATTCAAGAACGGTACGGTATATGTTTGTTCACTAGCGTGAGGAAAATTAACTTTTCCGCACTCATTTCAGTGTTGAAAAATTCACTTTCCCGCACTGAAAAAAGTGTTTTCCGTACTCGGTTTTGGAAGCGGCTAGAACTGCAAACTTGGATCTACTACCATCGAAATGCGGTCACAGGTATGAAAAGGAATATAATTTGTTTGAAAACTGGGGCCAGAATGAGGGAAACAAAAGCTTCATAGAAGACGTTTTTCTGGCTCATTTCGCTGAAATTTCCAAAAAATGCAAGCCAAACACTCTTTGGTCCAGGAACTCAAGTTGCAAGTTATACAGTATGATTTTTCTACAGCTATAATAGATAACAGCGGCATTTTCGATTTCTTCCTCTTGAAGCCATCTGATTTCCTGTCAAGTAATGCTCATCTATCATACAGAGCTGTCATTGCATGACATTTGACATTCCCTAGACGATGAGATTTTTCTGTCAGTCATTGCGATATCAGATACGGAGATAAAATTGATGACAAACAAATTTACAAAGTGAAACGAGAGCAATTTTGTGTTATAGCCGTAGAAAAAAAAATTATATAATATCCTCGCAAAATATGAGTAGTGGGTGACACAATATAAAAAATTTATGATTTTGGTTGCATTATTTAGTAAGTTTGTACGAAATCATTCATCTAATTGCACTATTTATTGTAAAAAAGAAGAAATATTTATAAGAAAAAACGATTGAAGTCTCAAAGTCTGTCGACCACGAAAAAATATTTAATAATAGTAGTGTGTAGCTAGTTTCGGCCACAGGCCATCATCAGACACAAAATTGATGTATTCAAAGTACCTAAAAGATATAATGAACATGGTTGAGGAGTCAAAAAGAGAGTCGCAGAGTTGGTATACTAACCTCAGTGGCACATATCAGAAGCAAACATATTTTAACATTATCAAAAAGCCAAGGTCGAAAAATCAAATTATCAGTCCTGAATGTGAAATAGTTTTGAATCTGGAAAAAGTCCAGTAAAACCAGATCGACATAATATTAATGAAGAGATACATCAAAAATAAAACAATAATCGAAAAGTTTCAAAAAATTCTCTGACGTGAGATTCATCAGATTATGCAAAATGCAAATGGAAGCTAAGAGAGAATTCTAAGAACCAGAAACATCGAAAATCACATGAAACATGAAACATGACAAAGAACAAGTGACACAAGACAATGTCAATAACAGATGTCATACAAATAAAATTAATATAAAATGATGACGACAATCATGACAAAATTAATCGACATTGACAAACCAAATAAATTTTGAAACAATGGGAACAAGAGATTGGGAGGAGAACAACATTAGACCAATATGGGTTATAATATTGTAACGATATTTCCCTTAGAAACATCATCAGTAAGACAGGAGTACAACGATCATCCTGTATCACGCATCCCAGATTGTTCTCCAACCTCCCAATGATTCCTACATACACCAGCATATTTCCGAACACTCAATATATGCCACAGTGACAAATAACGTCACAGAAGATTCTGGAATGTTCTGGAAACAATCGATGGAACAATTAGAGAGAGAGGTGTTGTTTTAAGAGAAAGAATGAGACGGAAGATCATTCGAGAACGTTCTCGAACCAAAGCCTGCCTAGTGATCTCATATATAAACGGCCGAACAACTGCTGTCAGTCAGTGGAGCAGCGAGTGTCAGAGAGACAGTTATATACCGCGTGATATAAATCGTTTTACATAAATAGTAGTTATAAGTTCGTTATAAATTAGTGTTTCCATAGTTCAAATAAATCAGTTCGAAAATAAATAGTGTCGTGTTCGCTTCTGCACCCGAATAACGTAACAATATGTTTTGATGATAATAAGCTAAGTTCAAAATTGGTTTGATCATTAAGACAAGTGAAATTAGGATCATTTATACATTTTTGAATTTCTAGATTTCCCAATAGGTTCAACCTAGAGCCTTTATTACAAATGTGGAGAAAATCCATATTTTCAGATATATTGAAATTATGATTGGATTCAATTATATGGTTCGAGAAAGAGGAACTAGTGTTAAAATTCGGGATCAACACATTGACATTGATGGAAACCTTCAAATATAACAGTTTATATTATATTCAGATAACAAATAGTTATATCGTATGTTGGCAAAAAATGTTGATGGCAATACTGACTTTGAACATTCACTGAATTTTTCCAGATGACTTGGAGGAAAACTACTGCAGATGTTGCATGCACTGTCAAAGAAAGCTCTTTCTAGATCACCAGTCAGAAATTGAGAATAATTATGAAGCAACAGAAAATGACGAGGAAACGTTCATCGTGGATTTATCAAGGGTAGCAGAATGTTCCACCCCTAATATAGAGTTTGCTAATAATTCAGGTGAGTGTGTACCGAGTGTTCCAAGTATACAGGCAATATCTCGCTTATTTGAGTAAATTGAAAAAAATTTAGGGTGCTTCAAGATTCAGAATTCTGATCACCCTGTATCTTTTCCAATTAAATGTCAGTAGATAGTCAATGGAAATTTAAGATAGGGACATGTGAGCCAGTTTTGATCGATAATGATCAGTTTCGACACAGACAAATTATGAAATTGAAAAATCTCGATTTTGAACACCCTATATCTCTGTAATTATGCCTGCTAGACCCCAAGTGTGATATATTGATGAAATCAGCTCTTCGGGAAGAATCTAAAAATGCAATAAAATACAGAGTGTTTGTTCTATTTGAAATAAAAAAGTTGCTAGTTGTTTCTGATAGAAGTGGCAACACTGTATCGATGAGAATATTTTAGACGGATAGGGAATTTTCAATCATCAGAGCATCCTAATTTTCAGAATGTTTCGTCTTTTCGTTCTTCAGATACTTCCAATACGCCATCCACCGTGTAGCATTTAGTAAATAATGAGGTGAATAATGTATATCTCGGTGTGTATATACTGAGTATCGAGTGATTTTCCAAGGTTTAATATGCTCAATGAGTGTGACAGAGGAAGAAATTTCGATATTGCACCGTCACACCCATTGAGTATAACATATGGAAACTTTGAATGCAAATATCGTCGTAATCATTCGAAATAACCCTATCAAACCCCTTCATCTTTGTATTCGTTACGATATTCTTAAACCGATGATGGTATAAATAACAGGGTGTGTAATTTAAAAAGTTTTTGGAGACATTTCCGGTGAAACCGGAAGTAATGGAGCTTGAGGATATATCGTTTTTGTTTTAGATAAAGAAACGCAATACTATATACCCCCACCTCCACCTATGCCAGAATCAACAAGAGCGGTAACTGTCACTCCCATCGGGCTAGTTCCGAAGCCACCAAAATTGCCTGAGCTGAGTCCGCTTGAGCACATACCCTCTACACCTCCTCTTCGACGAATAACGGTGCAGGAACTCAAATCAGTGAAGCTTCGGCCGTCGGAAGCGTTCAAAAAAACACCGAAAACCCCGGAAGTGAATGATATGCTTCAAGTTTTGAGGAAGAGATACGCAGTGATGCGTTTTTCTTTCAATAGTGAGCATAGCGGAGAAGGAGATTCTATTCAACTCGTCAGTTTTTGATATAAGCACGACTCATTGCAGAAGAAATCATAGCACATTGATTGTATTCTGACAGTTTCAACTTTGATTCGTTGATACTTGAATAAAATGTACCTACTTTGTTCAATGTTTATCTATTTATTGAAATGAAGAGCCGATCTTCCTGCAGTGTGAATCAGGTCATTGAAATTTACAATATAAAATGTTGATTGAAATAATTCTGATATTATGAAATCATCCTACTGAATAATGAACGAGTTTTTTCTGTACAGGCTGTATGGAGTGAAAACAATCCACAGCATTTTCAAACGTGGTTTTTCATTTAATTTACTTAACTTGGCAACATAGCAATGCAAATGAGAGATGGTTGACAGAATTGTCTCACTTAACTCTAATAAGTGGTCGATATCATTGAAATCTCAGAGTATGTTGATAGAAGGAGTCCAAAAACTGTGAATCGTCTACACGAATTCAAAAATGTTCCCGTAGTTTTCATATCATCGCAACGACATATGATGACCTTGGCTGGAAACTAATTTTTCTACTTGTTTCAACAGAAGTAGCTTTGTTGAAATTATTTGTATGTGAAATATAAAATAGCAACTGTAATTGAAACTTCTTCTACGGTGTTCCAGAGAAGTGAGTGAGTTTGTGAGCGAGGTATCACCCACGAGACGAATGCCCTTTTTTGGACAGAATCCAACAGTTTCAGGGTACTTTGGGTGCTGCACTCCAAATATAGAAACAGTATTCCAGGACAGGTCGGATCTGTGCCTTATAGATCATAAGCAGCTGACCTCAAGTGAAATAGCTCCTGGCCCGAAACAGAAAAGCAAGTTTTTGTGATGCACTATTAGCAATTGATCTCACGTGATTTTCCCAAGAAATGTTATTGCTGATAGTAAGACCAAGCATCGAAATGGATATCTTCGAAGGTATTGTTACTCCTGACAAGCTCATGTTGAGCACAGTAAGATCGGCTTTTCTAGAGAAAAGGCATGCTTGCGTATTGTTTGCATTGAAATTCACCAAGTTATTGGATCCCCATTCGAGAATTGTTACCAAGTCCATATTTATGTTGTCAACATTACTCCCTCTTTCGTATCTGATTTGCCTGGCTGGAATTGGAGCCCTGGAAGAGAAAGGCGGTATGGAGGTTATTATCATCCGCGAAGCTGTGTACTGAACATAAAGTTGCTTCCAACAAATCGTTGATATGGAGTCGAAATAGTGTTGGTGCTAGAATTGATCCTTGCGGAACACCAGCATTTATAATAAAAGAGTCAGTTGAAACTCCGTCAACCACTACATGGAGATACCTGTTTGAGGAAAAACTAGCTAGCTGGGGAGGCAACCATAAAATGGAAGCTTGGCGAGGAGTCCGTGGTGCCAGACTCGATCGAATGCCTTGGCTGAGGTTCCACCATTATTTTCAATAGATTGCTGTTATATATGTGAGACCTAAGCGAGCAGGTCACCAGTTGATCCCTGATGACGGAAGCCATATTGCCTATCGTTGATAATACCTGAATGTCCAGGTATTCCATGAGCTCGATGTTAATACCTTCCTCCATGATCTTTGAAATGATAGATAGCAGTGCGATCGGTCTGTTGTTGCTAGGTATGGTTTTTTTGCTATTTTTTAGAAACTGGCTGTACTCTTGCAATTTTCCAGTTGGACGGGAATATCCCCAATTTGAAGGAGTAGTTGAACAACTTGCAGAGAACAGGTGTTAGTTCGGAAGCACATTTCTTGAGGACAATCGGTGGGATTCCCGTCGGAGCCACAAGCTTTGTTGGTGTTGAGACCCAATAAAATCTTCCTTATACTACGTTGGCGAAAGGTGATCTCGGTCATATTATGACTGTCAATTGGCGTTATGTTTGGAGGTTTTTTCCCCAATGAATCCAGAGTGGAATTTCCAGCGAATAAATGTGCAAAAATGTTGGCTTTCTCCTCGGCAGTTGTTACTAGTGTTCCATCTTCCTTGGTTAGAGGAGGCAACGAGCTGGAAGTGAAGTTTCTTCCTACAGCTTTGGCAAAGGACCAAACTGAACGGGATCACTATGTATAACTTTGGTCTGTTATTCATTAACTTATGATAATTATGTTATTTTTCAGATTCCAGCTCACAATCACATGACAAGATTATGATTTTACAACGTTTTCGCAATATTTTGTTAAACTATGTTAACACGCTTCACGTTTTTCGCACTGATGAGATAATTATATTGTTCAACTGCTGTTTTTATCACTTTATAAATAATCTGTGATACAAACAAAATGATTAACGTTCTTCATTAGCATTCGAGATACTTATTTCGGGATACGACTATATTATTATATATTTCAGTTCTCTGCATAAATATGTGTGACAGATACTTTTCGAAAGAAAGTACTTACACAGATAAACAGAATAAAATGACCCTTTACCCAATGAGACTACAAATAAAGACAATGCCAAAAGTGTGATAATGGAATGAAAAATATATTTAATGACATGGTTATTTATACAACAAGGACGCTTGCAAATTTCAGTGAGATGATAATAATTATATACCGTGTGTATTTAGAACCAACCAACGAATCTATAAAAGCCTCAAGATTTATTGAAACTTAATTTATTATACAAAGTGAGATTAGTTGTTTTATTCATTTTGTCAGGAAGAAATTAAGTATACAGGTACCTATATCACATTTGAATTTTAATGAAGTTATAATACATACCTATGAAACAAGACAATTAATTATAAATCAAATATTGCCAAACAGAAAATATTTCAAAATTGAATAATTTAATAATCCATTACCTAATCATTCAAAAAATGTACAGGAAGCATGCAGAGATTTGAAATTAATTCAATGGAATTAATATTAGCGCAGAACACTTGAATTTCATAATGTTATTCATGATTTGAACAATTATACAATAATTATTTTTGGTCCTAATCAACCTTCAATGAGACTACGATGAAAATAGGAATATTATCTCAATATACTTGTAGTAAGGACAAATCAGATGATTTGCCCCAAAATGTCACTGCGTTTGAAGAATTTTCCTTATCAGAGAGCCTAAAAGAAACATTCACTATAGCTCGTCAGTGACAATTTGTATTGAAAAAGGTTAGGAGACGAGAAATAAAGGTAAATAGAAAAAATATCAACTTTTCACTCAGCTTTGGACGTTTCGGGAAAGAATCTGCTCCCGTTTTCAACATTAAAAATGGTTATTTGAATAGCAAATACGAATTTGCCCCAAAATTTCAGAATGATTCTAATTGGGATTATTGAGTAATCTCAATGGGAGTCTTGAAAACACCTACATTGAAATTTGGAGTCAAATCGAATTTTTATGGTTTCCTCAAAATCTGAATGAGCTAGAAACAAAAATCACACAGGGAATAAAATAGTAGATTGTTTTATCAGGATCAAAAGTGACACTTTGTTTGACAAGCGAATTTTGCATTTGCGAGGCGGGGCGTTTAGCGAAGCAGAGCGAAAGCAAAATTTGCGAGTCGAACAAAGTCACTTTTGGCCCGAATGAAACATGCTATTTTTTCTGCAACCGAAACAATTAACTCAAATGAACATGAGAAGTAACCACCAATGCGACGTGCCATATTTATGCAATGCAACAAATATTGACAAATAATCCATGTGGTGAGAATATTCTACCTCTGCATTAACAACAGGTTAGGTTTTTTAGGATGTTCGAATGGTAGTTTCAATATAAATACAACCACAGAGTGACATATTTGTGTATGGACCAGGTGTTCTAATGGCAAATACCGCGCCAGTGCCAGCTATAGGAACAAGACGTCGAAAATGTTAGGTTAGTGAGCATATCAACAATGATAATAGTGATTATTCATTCCACTCCATACTACACTGTGTTTATTGACTTGATAATCAAATGAAGCTGAACAATATCGTTGTTTGAGACAAAAAACTATTGCTTGCCGTGATTATTCAAAAACAAGTTATCCATCCCGAGAATAACGAATGAAATACAGATCAAGCAAGTATTTGAATCTTGAAGGCTTCCCTGATCAAAACAAAACTGAGATGTTTATAATTCCTATACTAAACTATAATAAGGTGTATTTATATCTCCAGCATGGGTATGAAATGCTAAATCTGCTGAAATCGGAAACAAATCAGGTATGCGTCTCAACCCAAATAACCAACCGTCACAATGTTGTTTATTCTTGATGACGTCCAGTAGATCCTTTTTAGTTCCTAGGAGCTAAAGTTCAACTTCAGCTCCTAGGAACTGAAATGCAATTTTAGCTCCTAGTAACTAAATATGTTGCCTAGCAACATACCTATTTTTGTGTCAGTAATAGAAACGTCAATTTAAGAGCTAATTTTGGTATCAAAATGGACGATTTTTGTGTCGGTTGCAGAAAAGAGTTGTTATTTCAATAGTTCAATTTAATAAAAATATGAAACTGGAGAAGAAGCTCCATATTACTATTGACAAAACCACAACGTTTTATCGAAATTAATGAAAAGTCAATTGAGAAATGAATAGAAAAAATATTTTTCATGGAAATAATAATACCCTGTATCTCGAAAATGAAGCAAGTTTGGACACATGTTCATTTGAACTTTATTTCCTAAAGACCTAAAATATCACAAGGAATCGCTACTTAAATTTCTTCGGTGTTATTCAGATCCTGTTCCAAATTTCAGAAAAATCCGTTGACGAATCCCTGTATAAAGAAGCGAATCTTACACACAATGTACAGGGAGGAAGCAAGATATATTTTTTGCATCACTCTCATGATATTTCTTTTGGCTACAGTGTATGATATTATATTTTGGCGATCTGGCAACACAGGAAGGTAGCATAAATTGTAGGTAGCACGACAGGTGGACCATTTTCCCAGAGTTTTAATGAAATGTTTCATTTACAAAAGTACTGCCCCTTCTTTCGTTCTTCCGAGAATTCGGCCCAACCTGAAATTTGACATTCCTGAGATTCGGTCCACATGCGATCCGAAAGAGGCTGTACGACTCTTGTACAGGGTCGGCCCAAGGGTGGGCAAAAAAGTTCTCACAGCTTCACTTTAAATTTCTATAAACCCAATAGTACAGGAAATAAAGTGAAAAATATGAAACAAGAATTTGAACGACCCATAGGGTACCATGAAGATATATTGAAAAACAAAAGATTATCGATAGATGAAGATCATCGACTTCCACGGAACCATGGAATATTTTTTCCTTTTGTTGATTGGAAGATGGAACAAAAGTGTTGAAAATTTTTTTCTCAGATGATTCCAAATATCTCGAAAACAACTGGGAATATCTGAAAATGTTATGGAACCAAAATTATTCCTTTTGATAAAATCTACAAAGAATCCTCATAACATTTTTCTCTGAATTCAATAGTTCGGGAGATACGATGAAGAAACTAAAAAATTCACAAGTTCCTACATAATCACTTGCCAATAGGAAACGAAACAAAAAACAAATGAAAGTAAAAAAAGCACACTCGACTGTCTTGATTTTTTTTCCATAAACTACTTACCTAGCTCACTCGACTGTCTTTATTTTTCGCCAATAAACTAGGAACCTAGCTCACTCGACTGTCTTTATTTTTCGCCAATAAACTAGGAACCTAGCTCACTCGACTGTCTTAATTTTTTGCCCATAAACCACGTACCTAGCTCACTCGACTGTCATGATTTTCCACAAAGATGAAATATGTTGGCAAAGTTTTAACTTTCTTTTGTTTTTGTTTTTTCAGTCCCTATTGGCAGTCGAGTGGGCTAGGTACGTAGTTTGTGTGGAAAAACCAAGACAGTCGAGTGGGCTAAGTACGTAGTTTGTGGGAAAAATCTCCAGTTCTCTGAACTTTCATAGCGTCGTATCTTTGGTGCCCAATGATAGTTTCAATTTATAAATATGCTCATGATATGGTGCTATGGCCTCTACTTCCATCTTACATGAGCAATGATAAAATATCATCTGCTTTTATAGCGTCGTATAAATTATCGTATACTAATCTGATACCTAATGAAATCTACATCTATACTAATCTGATACCTTTCAAAAACTACGTACCTCACTTGTTATTACTAGCTGCATAACAAACAGAAAACGATCAATTTTCATGTTTCCTGTGGAAACGTTATTCCTGGTATCGAATTGGTTGGATGTTAAATAGACAATATACCTGCTCAATGGTATAAAATTTGTCTTTAAATTCTTCAGATTATTCAACTCTTTAAAGTTCTAATAAGGTAAGAGCTGGCATAACTTGAAAATTGTTTTGATTTATACAATAATCATAATGATTATAATAATATCAATCCATGGCCATTACTCTGACTGATTGGGTCGCATGTAGAAAGATTAATTTCTGTCTTTATTAATTTTTCTTACCATATTATCCGAAGTGAATATAACTTGTCTAGCAACAGTAGCAACATGCTCATTTGAATTGCAAACTACGAAAGACGAAAGAATCAATACACTTTATGATGTCATAAAATTATAGTAATGAAAAATGAAACAGAAATAGATTTCTCTATAGCGATATTCAATATTGCAATGACTATATTACCAATCTACCAATATACCGAACTCACATGTGATTAATCTTCCTGATTTTTCACTTATAATTAATTACACGAGATCTTTTTTTGTCGAAGTAAACTTGGCAACTTGGCATGTATCAATAAAAATTTTCCTGTCAGTTTTTTGAGTTGAATCACCTAATGGCAACAAAATTCGAATTATAAATGCCAAGTTTTTTCTTACTGAGAAAAAGCTAGATTGTAATTCGGTGAGACAATTTATTTCATCTGACATTATTTTTCCGTTATTGTCTCTGGAAAAGTTATGGCTTCGCTGTTATAATGACAAAATCACGCGGCTTGTTAGATTTTTCATGCATGAATTGAATTGTCAGCAAAATTTTTATATGGAATTAGGACATAGTCATATGAATTCGAAGATAACGAAAATCCACTTTTATAATGAAACTGAAATGAAACAATCATGCACCCTGTACATTTACAAATTTGAATAAACTTCAAGGCGCGACTGTCCGAATCATGGACGTATAAAAAAGATACTTGCAAATTTATTTTGCCACAGCTATAATTTATGGTTTTTGTTTATATTATAATATGCGGCGGTATACTGTGATACTATGTTTGTTCGTATGTGTATGATATCATTTAACCTCAAATTATGGTTTTACACAATCGGATTGTATATCAATCTGGTAACTTTAATCGTGGAGACACTCGTTCCAAAAATGTTGAAAATCAAGGGCGTATGAGTATAGGTTTCTTTGACTTCATAATGAGGTGTATTAGAGCCAGCATCATTACTATACTGGATTTGATAATTAACTAACTACCTATTTGAAACTTATTAAAGTTCAATTCCATCAATCTATCTGAGATCGAAAAGTGCATCTCAAAAACTTGGTTTTCTGTTTCGGGCCAGGAGCTATTTCACTTCCAATCAGCTGCCAATGATCTTTAAGGCAGAGATCCGACCTGTCCTGAAATACTGTTCCCATATTTGGAGTGCAGCGCCCAAACATACCCTCAAACTGTTGGATTCTGTCCAAAAGAGGGCAATTCGTCTCGTGGGTGATGCCTCGCTCACAAAATTACTCACTTCTCTGGAACACCGTGGAAAAGTCGGCGATCTGGCTCTATTTTATAGATATTTTCATGGACGATGCTCTCCTGAAATATTAACGAATGTTCCTTCCTTGGCAGTCCCCGCGAGTTTAACCCGTCGAGTTGAGGCTTCGCACCCCTTCGTGGTCACTTTATTGGAGACCTGCAGAACATCTCTTTCCAAAGACTCGTTCATCCAACGAATAGTGAGGCTCTGGAACACATTGCAAGGAACAAGGGAGGTGTTTCCCGAGGCATATAACCTCCAGAAATTTGATAAGAACACTAATTCCTACCTAATTTCTCTTGGTTCTCCCGTTGTTCTCTGAACATTACAGGATATCCCTTTTCGTGGGAACCAGAACAAGACAAAAAATATTTTTGCAAGCCCGCTCGAAAACCATTATAAACCTGGTACTTCTGAAAAATTGAAAAATCCCTAACTTTCTGAACTTTTAGCTGATAGAATAGGAGAAATAAGTATGAATGAAATATGTATCCGTGGTTAGGACCGTGTTTCTGATTCATCATAGTTTGAACTGATAGAAAAGTTCGAATCAGTATTTTTCCAGGCCAAAAATGAAAATAACTATGACTGTTTCCAGCCAATTTGTTTTGATTCTGCGAAGTGTAAATGTTTTGTTGTATAATAGAGCCAGATCGCCAACTTTTCCACGGTATTCCATAAAAGTGAACGAGTTTGTGAGCGAGGCATCACCCACGAGACGAATTGTCCTTTTTTGGACAGAATTCAACAGTTTCAAGGTATGTTTGGGTGCTGCACTCCAAATATGGTAACAGTATTCCAGGACAGGTCCTATCTGTGCCTTATAGATCATAAGCAGCTGACTTGAAGTGAAATAGCTCCTGGCCCGAAACAGAAAACCAAGTTTTTGGGGTGCACTTTTAGCAATTGATCTCACGTGGTTTTCTCAAGGAAGGTTATTGCTGATAGTAAAACCAAGCATCGAAATGGATGTCTTCAAAGGTATGGTTACTCCTGATAAGCTATGTTGGGCACAGTGAGATCGGCTTTTCTAGAGAAAAGGCATGCTTGTGATCTGTTTGCATTGAAATCTACCAAATCCTCGTTCGAGAATTGTTGCCAAGTCCATATTTATGTTGTCAACATCTCTCCCGTTCGTTTCTGATTCGCCTGGCTGATATTAGAGCCCTGGAAGAGAATGCGGTATGGAGGGTACTATCATCCGCGAAGCTGTGTACTGGACATGAAGTTGCTTCCAACAAATCATTGATATGGAGTAGAAGTAGTGTTGGTGCTAGAATTGATCCTTGCGGAACACCAGCATTTATGATGAGAGAGTCAGATGAAACTCCGTCGACCACTACATGGAGAGACCTGTTTGAGAGGAAACTAGCCAGCAGAGAACATAACTGGGGAGGCAAGCCATAAGATGGAAGCTTGGCGAGGACTCTGTGGTGCCAGACTCGATCGAATGCCTTGGAGATATCAAGTGCCACGGCTAAGATTTCACCATATTTTCAATAGATTGATGCCATATATGTGAGACGTAAGCGAGCAGGTCACCAGTTGATTTCTGAATATGACGGAAGCCATATTGTCTATCGTTGATAATACCTGAATGTTCCAGATATTTCATGAGCTCGATGTTGATAGCTTTCTCCATGATCTTTGAAATAATAGATAGCAGTGCGATCGGTCTGTAGTTGCTAGGTAGGGTCTTTCTGCCTTCATTAGGAACTGGTTGTACTCTTGCAATTCTCCAGTTGGACGGAAATATCCCCAATTTATAAGAGTAGTTGAACAACTTGCAGAGAACAGGTGTTAGTTCAGGAGCACATATCTTGAGGACAATCGGTGGGATTCCGTCGGAGCCATAAGCTTTGTTGGTGTTGAGACCCAATAAAATCTTCCTATAAAAAGGGCTCATGCCCCCTCATAACCTTGGTTTGTAGAAGTAGATGAAGTAAATCACCTTCATAAATAATCTGGTGCCCAAGTTTATGTACAAACAGGGAGAAAGTAAAGGCCCCAGAAAATGAGGCCCTTGCAGTGCTATTCATAAGTTTATTGTAGATGTGGCTAAGGGTGAGTTCATTGAATATAATAAGAATAGCGAGAAAAACTACGGAGTAATTTCCATGAATTTTCATCGAAAAAATGTCATGTAAAACATCGAAATACATCCAACCGACATCTATACGGAGACTACCGACAGCAATTTCCTGTATGCCGATTCGTGTTTATATTGGAGTCAGCTAACGCTTGACACCTACACACCAGTTTCGAGCTTTCATCAGGGCAGGATGGTCACCAGACAGCAGTCCAAAGACCGCTCTCTGAAGCTGAACCTGATCCAAGGACATAGAAACAGTGACAGTCTTTGGTTGAACAGAGGGTAATAAATATTTCCGAAAATAATTCTCACGTGTTTTTAGGAACGAATTCTGGTGAATACTGAGTCATTGTTTCACGATACACCTATTATTGTACTTGCCATAATTTTGCCATGGGTAATAAAATGCGAAATAGCAATGTCGATACGCATCCATGAACACGACCTTAGCAATGAATATATTATGTAGAGTATACTTCACAAAAGTTTTGAATAATCGTACATTCCATACCATAGGATGATGATATTGATGATGAGAGAAGAAACATGAAATTTCAGTTAATCAAAATGTATTGAAGACACAAATGAAATAAATAATTTCGGCTATGTAGATGTTAATTCATCAATGTCATCAAATTTATTTCTTGAGATTTACAGGGTAATTCACCTGAACTGAGCTGAAATGATGCAAATTAAAAGAAATGATGATAGAATCAATACAAAAATAAATGAATAACTCTTCTCAATTAGTAATTTTGTTCCATTGATAACACTTCTCAAAATTATCCTAATTCGAGTCATGGTGCAGTAATATCTCATCAGTCATTTATTCAAATTTAATGAAAAATACCTTCTAGATCTTTGATAAATCAACAGGTGAAACAGATCACATTCCATAACAAAAAAAAAAGGTTGTGAACACACAAACTGAGTCGAGAGTTAAGACTCAAAATATACAAGGAGACCCTGTAAATTTAGTATTACAGGTGAGATAATCTGATGTATGCTAATAATGAAGAATCGAGGTTAATTCAATCAATTTTCCGAATCAATCAACCAATTATATGGATAAATAATTCATTTAATTCAAAGATTTCGTATCTATTTGCAAAACCATCAACTGTGAAAGATGACAAGGATGCTGCAGAAGGCCTTTTGCATATATTCCATTTTATCAAGAAATTCGAACAAACAGATTAAAATAATAAAAACATTGACCTAATTATTCAACTGTTATATTTGTCAAACCGCAAATCTGTAATTGTTTCTTGTTCAGATGGCTGTAAATAGATTGAATAGTGGAGAAGGAGAACAAGGTGAAAAAATATTATTTGTATAGGGCAACACTGCTGTTTCACTCAACGCAGTATGTTGGAGAAAACACCCTGTATATTATTGAGTCGATGAACAATCACAATGAATTCCGAATAATAACAATCGAATAATGATAAATCTGATACAATTCATACAACAGAGATAAGAATAGATAAAATATCTACCTACTATAAAAATATAATGAGACATTTCGATTTTAATTACTTAAGCCAATAACAAATACGAAATGGTTCATCAACTCATCAAGTACTTGAATGTCAAGTTATCCTTGGTATCGATGTTATCTCCTCGATCAAAAATTTGTGAAGAACAATTATATTGAAAATGTTCTGATTTACAGCTTTTACATAACAATGTTTGGGTTATGAATGAACTTCTCCATTCATTATTCCAGATTTTTTGGGATCTTCTCTGCTCATTTCTATAAAATAAAAATATGAATATTGTTTCAATATACGTGTAGTAAGGAAGAATCAGATGATTTGGCCCAAAATGTCACTTCGTTTAGAGAATTTGCCTATCAGAGAGCCTAAATGAAAAATACTAACTTGTCAGTGACAATTTGTATTGAAAAAGGTTTGGAGAGGAGAAATAAAGGTATTGGGGCAATCATCATCTGATTTGTACAGTATTGAATTTCTCCAAGATTTAATCATGTCATATTATCGGACCAGGGTATAAAACATTGATAAAAAAAAGATGTATTCACCGAGGTATTCACTGAATCGTCATCCCACTTCATCATATAAATTTAAAATGAAACATGCTAATTATTCTTTCACTAACGATATATCAACGAGCACGACCTTTCTTATTGACATTTACAAATAATGTAGAAGTTATGTAATAACAAATGGTTTATTTATTGTTTTCGCGAACAAGAATTGTCGGCTTTGACATTAGTACCGAAGTACCCAGCGATATGGTACACAAAAACCAGGAAATAACGTTCCGCGTTACTGACAACCTTGAATTCATCATCCAGACTTCAGCTCAAAATAATTCATTTTTTTCAATTGCATAATCATCATACTTATTTTACTATTGGATTTTTTGCGTACCTACAAGAAATTGAATTATTGTTATTATTCTGTTCTTCGGTTTTCATCTTCAGATTTTCTACTCTTGGATTGGACTAATTTCGCCGATCTATAATTCGATGTACAATGTACAGGGTGAGCGAAATTAGACACTTCAGAAGGAAAAGTACTATTCCCGTAGGTACTAGATAGAACAAAACTGATATTGTTCCTGTTGATCAATGGGCTTATATCATAAGAAATTTCAATTTCATAATTCGATTGAACTCACCCAAAACTAGCTCACCACCGCAAACCGTTTCTTGCTGTGAGCTCCCTACGTTTTATAAAAAATTATTGAAATCCCCGATTTTTCGGAACTCAGAAAACGGGGCGATGATGTGACGTCAAAACCCTAATATTGAAACAAGGCTATTCCAGAGAGAGATGAATGGTACATGATTTCTGACAGAGTGAATTAGCGCGAGATCACAGTTGAAAGAATTAATATATCAGTTGCCTCAGTCTCCGTCGGGCGTTTGGTATTTTCTTTAAACTATGGCGAGAAGAGGTTTCTACGTCATAAAAGGGTCCGTTTTCAGAAGGTACTATTATTTATGTCCAAAAATGAAGCATTCCAGTTAATTTTTCGATCGAATTATGTCGTCAATTATTATTTATGTATGAAACGATCATTATAAACATGGTTTGAGTCAAAAGTTCTACCAAGGTGTACACGCCCATTCACATGACGAACTCAATGGTGAAAACTGGATATGGATATCTATCTTTCTTTCAGAGTTAAAAGGTATTTTTCGAAAATATGAATGTTCGAAGACTCAAACTCAATTTTTTATCAAAAATTATTCGTTTCCATGAAAATATTTCCAAAGCATTGTGTTTGTCATGAAAATTGATCCTCAGGCACTGAAATCAGTCACCATATATCTATAGTTTCAAAATAGAACTTATCCTTGATTGATATTCTTGAACAAAATAAAGGAACGCCGATTTCAGTGCCTCAGAAATGATTGTGTTTTTTGTTATGTTCTGGTTCCCACGAAAAGGGATATCCTGTAATGTTCAGAGAACATCGTGAGAACCAAGGAAAATAAGGTAAAAATTAGTGTTCTTCTTAAATTTCTGAAGGTTAAATGC
Organism: Phaedon cochleariae; assembly: GCA_918026855.4. Taxonomy (NCBI): domain Eukaryota; kingdom Metazoa; phylum Arthropoda; class Insecta; order Coleoptera; family Chrysomelidae; genus Phaedon; species Phaedon cochleariae. The sequence goes on along the minus strand of OU896722.1, from coordinate 32,084,410 downwards.
CTCGGCAAACACCTCCCTTGGCAATGTGTTCCATAGCCTCGCTGTTCGTTGGATGAACGAGTCATCGGAAAGAGATGTTCTGCAGGTCTCCAAAGTGACCACGAAGGGGTGCGAAGCCTCAACACGACAATCATAATCACTGAAAAGCCGTTTACGTATCGAAAGGAGCGCAATAGTATCAGTTTATTTACCTGCCCGAATATCATTGATACCATGACAACCGTTTCAAAGTTATACATGAAATTCGTTCTATTTATTCCAACTTTCATACTTTGTATGGAGTATTAACATCATTTTGGCCGACTCTGTATATTATGTACCAAAGTTTATTTCCCAATCAGGCATTCCCAAAATGAAAGAAATAAACATATCCATCACCATGGTTGCAAACTTTTTTTATTTTAGAAAATTACAGGTCATCATCGCTGTTTTGTTTGAGTCTCAAAAAACCCAGCTACAACGACCTGAACGTTGAACACGCGTAAACATCAATAATAATAATAGTAATAATAATGATATCGAGAATTAAACTCATAATAATGATTATAAGAATTCTAAACGCTTTCAAATTTTTCTGTCGTATGTAAATTGACAGTATATGGAAATTCTCGGAAATTTATAAACACTCTAAAGTAGTATTATAATCTCGCCGTAAATAATGTTGTTGTTCCACATAATTTTTATGAAAATGTCGTTTAATGTCTCTATTTGTGAAACCCCAGTTTTTTATGTGTATACACGGAAAGTTCAATGTTTATGATTTTCAATTAGCTAATTTTCAGAAGTCATTCATATGCAACAATGTTTGTCCTTGCGTCTATGTTTCTTTGTTGAGGGAAATTCGATTTGAACTTCAGTCAAGAATTCCCAAGTTCCGTATAAATATTCATATTTTTTTTATGAAAATAACATGGATAAAGACGTAAAGACTCGAAATCGTTTGAAATTGTAAACTTCTCAAGACAAGTATACCTTCATTTTACTTGATTTCTTGGGACTTTTTCTCCTCGTTTCTATAAAATAAAAATGCGTATTATTTCAATATATCTGTAGAGGGACAAATCAGATGATTTGCCCCAAAATGTCACTGCATTTAACAAATTTTTCTATCAGGGAGCCAAAAAGAAAAATCCAGTTGCTTGTCAGTGACATTTTGTTTGAAAAAATGTTTGAAGGAAAGAAATATAGATATTTATATTGAAAAAAATCGAATTTTCACATATCTCTGGACGTTTCGGGAACGAATCTGCTTCCATTCCCAACATGAAAATGCAAAATATTCTTCCTTGGTAGTTGTGCTCTGCTTATAGTTTGACACTCCTCAGTGTCATACTGATGTTGGCATATGAATGAGTGATTTTAGTCCACAAATGAGTTACAGGATGTTTACATTAATTGATCTTGAATCTACCATTCTCATGTTCTTTTTTCAGTAGTGAATAACATGTTTTATCTAAATCAATTAGACAGGAAGCAATGCCTGCGTTCAGAAGAATGAAAGCGAATTCCTTGATTTTTTGGGGCAAATCAACTGATTTGTCTCACTAGAAATATATTCACCACCTTCTCGATCAACCTGCAGACATTATTTGACAATATACAAATAAACAACAATAATGATTATACATTCATTGATGATATTCCGTGTAACTGGTAGCGTTTTTCGTGTAGGAGTTGATTTATCGCTGGAAAACCTATAGGGCTAATGACAATGACAAAATCCCAGCGGCTTGTGGGATTTTTTGTACATGAGTTAAATTGTCTTAGAAAATTACGGAAACTTCGGGGAATCACTTGACCCAATCCAGCGCCCAAAATTTGACTCGCCGATGTCAAAAACTACAATTTAGGCCTCTAAATATAATTAATTCTCGATATCGTATCATGGAATTCCATCAAACAGGTTCTTCATGATAGTCATTCGTTTTCCATAATCTGGTCCTCAGGAAATTAATGGCCATCGTTGGCCTACCGAGACATATGACACAATAATTTCTAATTGCTTTGCCTAATTGATATTCCTAAAAAATAGTCTGCACGTAACAATATACCGGGTGGTCTATTTAATACCATCCACCCTCGATATCTCCCAGAATTATTATTCTACAAAAAAATTACGAAACATGTCGATTTTCATATGGAGGGGGACACCTTTTGACGCGAAATAAATAATCCATACTCCAACCCTCTATTCCCAAGACCAACCCCCTCAATAATTTGAATTGGGAATAAGGGTCGTGTTATACATCATTGCAAAGGTAATTCAATTTTGAACCTTGCAGTGTAAAGATTTTTCAATTCCAACGAGTCACTTCGGATTCGGAATCTAGATGCCCAATTCACTAAATATTCATATTTTTCCTGAATTTTTTTCAGTTCTGAAAAAATTAATTTTTGTCTCACTTCTCATCTTACGTAATCGTTGGGTTCTGTCTGACTACTCAAAAGTCGATTTTGACACATGTCACTTGGTCACTGGTATGGCGGTAAATTCAAAAAATCACGATAGCAAAAAGTGGGGGTGGATGGGAAGATGAAGTTATTTAAAAATAATAAAAAAAGCTATTTTCAGTTTTCTCAAATAATGGCTGGAAACTCCATGAGAAACTCCATATGTGAGCATGAAATCGAATTCTATTCAACTTGTACATCATCAACATCACTACTGTCAAAAAAAAGAGAATTGTAACAAAATTGAAGAATATTCGAAAAAATACAGCTATTTCTAATTTTCCTCCAAAAATTGCTCGAAACTGAATGTGGAATAGCAACTTAATAGGAAATGTTTATGGATATTTTGTTATCTAACCCCACTTTTCGTCGCTTTATAGTATTATTTTTATCGAATTTTTATTTATCGCCAACCCAATGATCACGTGACATGTGTCAAAATCGATTTTCAATTAATCGGATATGCATAATGGATCGACGAGAGGAAAAAATTCGATGCTGTGATAATAAAAAATAAACCTGTTCTCATATGTTATGGACTTTATGGATGATACTTGATACTGTATATATACAGTATGATGCAAATGTTTGGAATAAATTCATTTCAAAACAAGACGACTTTCGAAAAAAAACAAAAACTAGAGTTTAGAACTTTTTTTTCGGCGTATTTATTTAACTAGACGACCCTTCGATGTTCAATTCTCAGTAGCAGACTGCAAGATTCAATTAATCACATGATAATCCATTTTAATTTCAATCTTCTTATGCAACATTTTGACTGTTGAATAGACGATCGGAAGACCTTTCAATCAAGGTGTCACATGACCCCTATTTGTATTTGAAAAAATCGTCCATTACGTCTTTACTCCAACACCGGTGACGTAACATCTCTCATATGAATATCATGAGATGAGGCTTCAGAAATTAAAACTCACGTGTTTTCAAAATTTTTTCAAATGTCGCCCATTTCTGAAATAATGAATGTATTCCATACATTTGCATCATACTGTATATCTGTCAGTAAAAATCTCTGTCATGCTTGAAATAACAAAGTCTTGCCAAAATACAATCGAATTTTTCAGTTTAAACTAGTTGAAATCAAAGGTAATAGTGCAATTTGTCTCATTTTTAAAAATTTGAATGAATTCATGACTTTTTCGAAAAAAGTCAATGGAATTAATTCATATGAATTGAATCAGTGATTTGCCAACCCTGATTATATACGGGAAAAATATTAGATTTTAGCTCACGGTTTTTTGTCTACAACACAATCTACTACTTTTTTCCCTTGTATAATAAATGATTATTTTGTTAAAAAACTGACTCACCCTTATCCATAGAGAAAAAAGCGACTGGACATTTTTTAGAAGCACACATATCGACAACCGAAACACCCCTCAAAAAGAGGCTACCTCGGCACCAGCGGCACTATCACTCCACAACAAAAAAACAAATCGGCTTCAGCTCTGGTAGTCCAGGCGGCCATCCGACCAAATATTTCGAAAACCTTATTTTGTTGGAGCCGGTCGCCTTTCTGAGCGATCAGGCTCAGCAGGAACGACAAGTCTCAGATTTCCGATCGGAGATCAGACAGAGAGTGGTCGCGCTCCGTAAACACCTGGCACGAACGCGTATACATCGAAGAGTGCCGTGGAAGTGGAATGGAAACAAACGGCGAACAGGTGGAAATCAAACAAAATACGATCGGTCGGTGCGCACCTGATAGCGCGAGTATCTTCATACTTCATGTCGCGAGGTCATTGTGTACCTATCGCATTATAATTATTACTATTATTATTATTATTATCATTATTATCGTTATCGTCATTATTCAGATCTGCGACCTGCGTATAGTTTGTTGTGTTTCGATCGGTCTAGCGAGTCACGCGCTTAATTAACACCCTGTGAAGTGTTTTGCTAATTTGGTATTCATCACAATAATTATCCTTGTTTTCCTGAAAATTCTCTTGGTACTGACATATGTATTATTTCGACTTAATTTGAACGCTTCACTATCGAAAATTACTATTCTCATCAGATATAATTGTACTGAACTTAAAAAAAATTGATATACATAATATAAAGAACTCGATAAAGAAATACATTGAGAATTCGCATTCTCTATGTGATGAAAATATCAATTCTTTCTCGGTTTATTCAACAGAAAACAACTACTTTCCTGGCTATATGCCACGTTGAACATCGAATTACGCATCTATCGAACATACACGATAAGAATTTGATTTCGAATGATTCAAAATGATTGAGTTTCATTTCTTAATTTTCTACAAATTATCATCAAGACTATGGTTTTCTCCTAATATTTGGTTGGCGTATGTTGAATTTGTTTCCTTTTTCAAAAAATTCATCGTATGTTCATGAATACGCTGATTAAACGTACGACCTCTCTGACCGATATATACCTTAGGACAAGATCCACAGTTGAGTTTTTATACCCCTGATATTTCTAATTCAGAAGTATTGTCTATATTATTGTTGATTAACCTTCCAAACGTGTTATTTGTTCTAAATGCTACTGTTAAGTTGATGATCCGAAATAGGTTAAAATTCAATATAATTTTGATTATCATTCTTGATGGTAGTATAAACTTCTTGAATAGCTTCATTATGAAGTTTTTTTAGAAAGAATACTGTCTATCCAATTAACGTTGTATCCGTTGTTGACTGCAATCTGTTTTATGATATTGAGTTCTTTATTGAAATTTTGAAATTTACTTCCGAAAGAGGGACATTCACTAGCCTGTGTATTATTATGTGCTGAAATTGAATGATGATAAGGGTGTGTTGAATTGATATTATTGGCAATCTTCTGGGACCGATAAGGGTATGGAAAATATTCTGATAATATCTTTTGATTAATGATCTTTGGTGTTGAAAACGAATATTTTCAGATGAATTATGGACATACAAAAATGGATATATATTTATATGAAGCAATACATTGAGAATTCGCATTCTCTATGTGATGAGAATATCTACTCTTTTTCAGTTTATTCAATAGAAAACAACTACTTTCCTGGCTATATGCCACGACGAACATTGAATTGAATCTATTGAACACACGATAATAGTTTGAAAATAAAATATAAAAACTTCTGAAATTGAGAATTTGCATTCTCATTCAGACAAAAATATGTATATCCACACATCATTCTGAATATTCAACAGGAAAGAACTACTTTCCTGGTTATTTGCCACGTCGAACATTGAATTATATCTGATGAACATACAAAAGGAGAACATGAAAAATAAAAAATAAAATCCTCCGAAATTTAATTATATCTGATGAACATACAAAAGGAGAACATGAAAAATAAAAAATAAAATCCTCCGAAATTGAGATTTGACATTCTCCTTCAAATCAGATGAATAATATGATGTATAATGATATATAAATATAACTTACCAATATATTCAGCATTGAAATGAAAATTGGAATGTATAGGAGAAGTATACTGGCATAAACTCTGATCTTGATGAGCTTGAAAACTTCAAAAAATAATCATTCATATCAGTGATATGGGAAATATTATCTCTCACACACAGGTTATATGACTTTATTGCAATGAATATTGAAAAAACTGAAAAAGAGTAGATATTCTCATCACATAGAGAATGCGAATTCTCAATGTATTGCTTCATATAAATATATATCCATTTTTGTATGTCCATAATTTATCTGAGAATATTCCTTTTCAACACTTCCATACCCAATCAGGGGGTTTGAACTTGAACGATGGAAACTTGTGATTTTTATAGACCTCTAATCGCAGATTCGTGATAGAGCCCCTATTCAGAATATCTTTCCACGCCCTGTATGATGAATGTCAATTTATCATACACCCAAAAGCAAAAATGATCTTTGGATTTATTTCAATAAAATGCAATTCAACAGCCAATTATTAAACGATTGTCAAATTTTGATACATAGTTGAATAGAGAATTTCAAGAAGAATAAGATAGGCTACAGAAATATACAGGGAGCCATTTGAAAAAAAAAGTTTGGTCTACTTTCGAACAAACAGGTGGTTGAAGAAAATTTTCATTGAGTTCAAGGAAAGTGTCATCATCGATAATATAACCCTTGTGAACTCCAAATTTCCATCTCTTCAACTAAAAGGACTACAGGCTCTTACATGTCTCCCGTGTCACCTGGTATATATTTCAATGCGACAACGGTGCTAGTATTGAAGAGGAAGATGGAAGAGAGAACTTTCCCCTCTCTCGTTCAATTTGATTGCTTCATTGCTGATATATCGAAGACTGGAACCTTTGGCACGATAATACACTACACCACTAGTGGTAAAACAGTGTAGTGTTCATTGCTGATAACAATGTTTTGATGATTGTGAGTTCATAGGATGAACTCGCTTATAAGGGAGGGAGGAAACGAAATTTCCAATGATTTTTCCTTGACTTCCACAACGAAGTCGGTGGCAAGGTCGGTCACGGTTAAAATTATGGGAATGACACAATGTTTGAATTTTTAATTAGGTATCGGCAGTGAGCTAGAACGAAATGTGACAACAAACGATCCGTTTGGACGCCATTGGCATGTTGTGGATATTTTTGTATGATTTTTTTTCAATGAACAGTAGTGTTGAATGTAAATGATGACTGATTTGGTACGTACTTAAACTTGGAATAATATACACTCATAAAAAAACAGTGCTGAGAACCAGAGGACTCCAAGCAGAATAAACATTTTCTAAATAAAATGTAATAAAGGAAGGACCCTTGATGATACTTTTCAGAAAATTTCAAATCGTCATATCTAGCGAAAAAATGATCCGATTCAACTCCGGTTTGTTTTGTTCTTATTCTTTTTTCTCACAGAATACAGTGCTGAAACCAAAAGAACGAAAATCCACAATATATTTTTTCCGAACTAGAGGGCTACTTGAAACAACAGGTTTATGAGTCGCCAATGTACAGGGTGATTCACATAAGAACCGACATAGAGCAGGGGCATGTAGGGGGTCTCAAAATATGGCAATTTAACGCAACTTACCTCTATACCAAGTTGCTTCCCTGAGGAGTTATAGGCTTTGAAAGTGAAGTTATAAATTTTGAAAAAAATCAATATCTCCGTTATTCTTGAACTCAAAGCAACCAGATTTGGTACACTTTGTGGATGTATTTAGGGCGTTACCTGACAGTAACTAGAGTTCAATTGAAATTTGTAAATGGGGTATACCGGGTGGCGCACCATTAATATTCAACAGAATTTTGTTAACGCTTGATGGATTTTAAAAATCTTTACTTTGTTTTGTGGGCAATATAATTCTAAAAGTTTTCTTAGTCTAGTAATTTCTCGAAAAACCTCATCATTTTCATCAAAAACTCGAATAACTGAAAACGCGTGCTCTAGGTGTGTTATTTAAAATCATCGAAAATTTAAAAGTTGGCTATGAAAAGGGGGTCAAAGTTTAATAATTTTTTTCTACTAAGTGGAATATCTCGCTCACGTTTGAAGATATCAATTTCAGATTTGGTATGGTTGATACTTTCTAGGAACTCATCATTTGAAGCATTTCAGAGGTTTTTCAAATTCACAGACCAATCTAACGACGACGCAAAAAAATCGTGTTCAGCCACTGGTTGAGCCCAATCCAGTTGTATCCTTATTCTCCATCCAATATATTCTTCAATATCATTTGAAGAAATTAAAGAATGAAATAGCATTCAACTTGTCGTGAAGAATATGATTATTTCTTTTGAGCATTCCATTATATTGTTAACCAATTTTGTCCAAGAATAGAATTTTAGAGAAAAATATAGATGAAATTAACATGTTTCAGAACGGAAATAAAGAGAAGCAAGGAAAGCCTCTAAATTAAACGATCCACCCTATTTGTTGACTTGTAAATATCAGAGGCATATACTACGATAAAGTTTGGCGGGGATAAAGAAGCTTCTACCCTCAAAAACGTATCACTCGGTGTATTTTAAAAATCTTTGGAATGCTTCATATAATGATCTTTGAAAAAATATTGACCACACCAAAATTAACATTGATATCTTCAGAATTGAGCGGGATATTTCAACTAATGGAAACAAATAATTGAACTATGACTCACTAAAACTCCGCTACTGATCGAGATCGACACATATTTATAGACACTTTCTTGATCAAAATGATGAGATCTATCACCCATTACAATTTGTACCTCAAAACCTGAATCACCCTCTATATCAATTACTTATTCATAATATTGAGAATAATTGTCTAATATTATAGGTACCTATACGCTTCTAATTCAAGTAATCAAATCAGCATTAGCATAAAATTTAGTTGTTTTCAGACAGTAATTTTCCATACCTTGCAAAATGTATGCTATGTTACATAATAATTCAATCGCGAAATTATTATCAATACTATATGATTTTCTTCTGAGATGTAGTTACATAGCTTATGGAGTTGTTTTCATTAACATACATATACATATACATAACTGGTTTGATTTTCATGAATGCGATGCGGTCGTTGAATTTTTTACTGGTTTAACCAATATATGATTTGCGTGGACAAGGACCACTTTTATTCGTTTCATCTTAGAAGGACCATGTTTTGCTCTACATCATCAGGGTTCGATATGGCACAGTCAAAAAAGTTCTATAGATTTTTTTACACTATTCAACATATTATATCTGTACGGAATGAATTATTGAATGGTCCTCCACAACAAATATTCGATATCACCTTCATTGACTTCCGGACAGTGGTAGAATCTATTTGTAAATTCCTTTTGCACATTTGAAATGTTTCTCTAGTTATTTTCTGGCATTCAACCCAAATTTTTCCCAACTTATCGTCCAGATCATAGTGAATTCTGTTTTATGAATAACGGATTCTGGATGACCCCAAAGGAAAAAATCATTGGGTGCCATGTCCGGCGAGCGTGCTGGCCATTTAAATGGTCCTTCACGACCTATCTATGTGTTTGGGAATTTTGGGGTAGTCATTTTCTCATCTGTGATATGGGAGTAGGTGACACATTATCTTGTTGAAAATAAATATCATCTGCCAATAGATTTCGATTACCATCATCATAGAGATTCGTAGAGGACCAATAGAATGGACAGCATGTCTGCTGGATTTTGCACCCAATGATTTCTTCCGATGGGGTCATTCAAAATTGGTAATTTATGAAACGGAACCTACTGACCTCGCTGATTTGGAGAGAAGAATAAGAGCTGATTGGCAGGCACATTCTCAAACGTACAAGAGGAATTTTCAAATAGACTCTACCACTTTCTGGGAGTCAATGGAGGTCATTTTGAACATCTTCCGTGTTCAATAATCTGTTATTTACCTTCATTTACTCACAATTTAAAAACATACCATTCGTACTCGAATATCTCGAGAACGACTTGTTGGAATTCAAAAAACTTTCCACTGCTAGTTTCAGAATTAAATAACCTTCGCAATGGTGTATAACTCGACCCTTATACCCATTTCCAATTATTGAGGGGGTTGCTCTGGGGAGAAGAGGGTTCAAGTATGGATTATTAATTTTGCGTCAAAAGGTGCCCCCCTAGATATTAAAATCGACATGTTCATAATTCTGAGAGATATCGAGGGTGGATAGGTTTAAATGGACCACCCGGTATGTAATAATAGTGGTTAGTACACCTGCAGTGCGCCCTCTGAAATTCGTGTCAATCACAATTTATTTTTCTGGTTTACCTAATTGAATAACCACATCAAAATGAGCCTTTAATGAGTGGGAAAAAACGATAACAGAACTCTCTACTGTTTGACGGCATCGAGACAGTAATTACAGGTCCAACAGTCATTACATGCCATCGTACGATTTTCCAACTGCCATTATATTATTTACCGTAAAAATTTCTTGAGAGAAATTCTCAAATCGCCTCAAGGGGTATGCTCGATAATATGTAAAATTATGGGATCTCATTGAAAAGGAATATTCTCAGATATATTTATGTACACAAAAAATGGATATATGGAAATACATTGAGAATTCGCATTCTCCATTTTCAGTTTATTCAACAGAATGCAACTATTTTCCTGGCTATATGCCACGACGAACATTGAATTATATCTATTGAACACACACGATAAGAATTTGAGAACAAAATCTTCTGAAGTAGAGATTTTAATATTAACTACGTATTTTGATGTTATTTCTTCGACTGATGAGTATACATAACATGATTCACAAGTAAATACCATAAGGAAGTGTCGACACGTTTAATTTTCACATTTCCATAATTTTCTTCAATAAACAACTATAACATATACGATGTTTATTTATTATTATTTTATCGTTTCCAGTGAAACAATAAAGCATCAAGGTGCATCACACCAAAGATTTTACGATAAATAAAATGAAATTCGTTCACTGACCCCCTCGGAATACCTATTTTCTTCAATTCTTTATTGACCCCTCATATTACTTGGAAAATTCACTAAATATACCGGGTGACACAGGGTATCGGGTCACACCTGTAACTTCTGCATTCGTAAACGGATTCTTCTGAAATTAGGTACATTGCACGTGTTTTGATCTGTTGAACTTGAATATGTGAAAATATACAGGGTGTTCAATTTGCAATAGTGAGGTTGCTGCCAATTCTAGAAAAACCGGAAGTCTGCCATATTGGATCGTACTGTGATCGAATCCGAAATGGTTGCTGAAATAGATGTACTAAATTTCAGTTCCGTTCATGAATGCAGAAGTTACAGGCGTTACCCTGTGTTTTCATCTATGAATCAACGATTGTTTTCCATTAGATCACTTCGATAGCTTATGAATACGACACCATGTTTAAATAAAATCGAGCCATGAACCAAATAATCACCACTAATATTCTCTACACGACTAGACAATGAAACTTGACAATGGCCCTCAATAATATCCGGTTATAAATGCTATTCATCACCATTGCCTGATGCATATTATGTTTGAAGATCAAATGAAAACTAAATGATTTTAAGAAGTTCATATGAATCAACTATATTGGAAAAATTGATAAATGGGGAAGTTACCTTCCGATGAATTTTCATAAAATAAGTTCGGAACTCTCCAGTTTTATGTCCACGCTGTACAGAATCTGAATCTGAATCTAGTCTGAAAATAGCTGATGGTGAAGAATATAGCTAGCGAGTAGCTATCGAATAGCTAACGAATGGAAAATATAGAAAAAGAAGTAAACCTGGTAAACAAACAAAACAAAAACACACATAACCACAAATGCACTCAGAGCAGGAATGTAGAGAGTAGTTGGCTTCATTCTGACAGATAATAGTTTTGTTGTTATTGCATTGAGATATCGTGAATAGATCTCGATCCTAAACGAAAATATCATCGAATCAATGAATCAATATCGGGTCCCCCCTTTGTTACTTTTTTCTCAGTTCGGAAAAAATATATTGTGGATTTTCGTTCTTTTGGTTTCAGCACTGTATTCTGTGAGAAAAAAGAATAAGAACAGAACAAACCGGAGTTGAATCGGATCATTCTTGCGCTAGATATGACGATTTGAAATTTTAGAAATAATTCCAAGGGTCCCCTTTGGTCCTTTTTTTGCACTTCGGAAAAAATATATTGCGGATTTTCGTTCTTCTGGTTTCAGCACTGTATTCTGTGAGAAGAAAGAATGAGAACAGAACAAACCGGAGTTGAATCGGATCATTCCTGCGCTAGATATGACGATTTGAAATTTTAGAAATAGTTCCAAGGGCCCCCTTTGTTACTTTTTTTCCAATTCGGAAAAAATATATTGTGGATTTTCGTTCTTTTGGTTTCAGCACTGTATTCTGTGAGGAAAAAGAATGAGAACAGAACAAACCGGAGTTGAATCGGATCATTCTTGCGCTAGATATGACGATTTGAAATTTTAGAGATATTTCAGAGGGTCCCTCCTTTGTTACTATTTTTCCAGTTCGGAAAAAATATATTGTGGATTTTTGTCCTTTTGGTTTCAGCACTGTATTCATTGAGAAAAGAGAATGAGAACAGAACAAACCGGAGTTGAATCGGATCATTTTTGCGATAGATATGACGATTTGAAATTTCAGAGATCGTTCGAAGGGTCCCCCCTTTGTTACTTTTTTTCCAGTTCGGAAAAATTAAATTGTGGATTTTTGTTCTTTTGGTTTCAGCACTGTATTCTGTGAGAAAAGAGAATAAGAACAGAACAAACCGGAGTTGAATCGGATCATTCTTGCGCTAGATATGACGATTTGAAATTTTAGAGATATTTCAAAGGGTTCCTCCCTTTGTTACTTTTTTTCCAGTTCGGAAAAAATATATTGTGGATTTTCGTTCTTTTGGTTTCAGCACTGTATTCTGTGAGAAAAGAGAATAAGAACAGAACAAACCGGAGTTGAATCGGATCATTCTTGCGCTAGATATGACGATTTGAAATTTTAGAGATATTTCAAAGGGTTCCTCCCTTTGTTACTTTTTTTCCAGTTCGGAAAAAATATATTGTGGATTTTCGTTCTTTTGGTTTCAGCACTGTATTCTGTGAGAAAAAAGAATAAGAACAGAACAAACCGGAGTTGAATCGGATCATTCTTGCGCTAGATATGACGATTTGAAATTTTAGAGATATTTCAAAGGGTTCCTCCCTTTGTTACTTTTTTTCCAGTTCGGAAAAAATATATTGTGGATTTTCGTTCTTTTGGTTTCAGCACTGTATCCTGTGAGAAAAAAGAATAAGAACAGAACAAACCGGAGTTGAATCGGATCATTCTTGCGCTAGATATGACGATTTGAAATTTTAGAGATATTTCAAAGGGTTCCTCCCTTTGTTACTTTTTTTCCAGTTCGGAAAAAATATATTGTGGATTTTTGTTCTTTTGGTTTCAGCACTGTATTCTGTGAGAAAAGAGAATAAGAACAGAACAAACCGGAGTTGAATCGGATCATTCTTGCGCTAGATATGACGATTTGAAATTTTAGAGATATTTCAAAGGGTTCCTCCCTTTGTTACTTTTTTTCCAGTTCGGAAAAAATATATTGTGGATTTTCGTTCTTTTGGTTTCAGCACTGTATTCTGTGAGAAAAAAGAATAAGAACAAAACAAACTGGAGTTGAATCGGATCATTCTTGCGCTGGATATGACAATTTGAAATTTTAGAGATATTTCAAAGGGTCCCCCTTTGTTACTTTTTTCCCAGTTCGGAAAAAATATATTGTGGATTTTCGTTCTTGTGGTTTCAGCACTGTATTCTGTGAGGAAAAAGAATAAGAACAGAACAAACCGGAGTTGAATCTGATCATTTTTGCGATAGATATGACGATTTGAAATTTCAGGGATCGTTCCAAGGGTCCCCCCTTTGTTACTTTTTTTCCAGTTCGGAAAAATTAAATTGTGGATTTTCGTTCTTTTGGTTTCAGCACTGTATTCTGTGAGAAAAAAGAATGAGAACAGAACAAACCGGAGTTGAATCGGTCAATCCGTTCGCTAGATATGACGATTTGAAATTTTAGAGATAGTTCCAAGGGCCCCCCCTTTGGTACTTTTTTCCCAGTTCGGAAAGAATATATTGTGGATTTTCGTTCTTTTGGTTTCAGCACTGTATTCTGTGAGAAAAGAGAATAAGAACAGAACAAACCGGAGTTGAATCGGATCATTCTTGCGCTAGATATGACGATTTGAAATTTTATAGATATTTCAAAGGGTTCCTCCCTTTGTTACTTTTTTTCCAGTTCGGAAAAAATATATTGTGGATTTTCGTTCTTTTGGTTTCAGCACTGTATTCTGTGAGAAAAAAGAATAAGAACAGAACAAACTGGAGTTGAATCGGATCATTCTTGCGCTGGATATGACAATTTGAAATTTTAGAGATATTTCAAAGGGTCCCCCCTTTGTTACTTTTTTCCCAGTTCGGAAAAAATATATTGCGGATTTTCGTTCTTTTGGTTTCAGCACTGTATTCTGTGAGGAAAAAGAATAAGAACAGAACAAACCGGAGTTGAATCTGATCATTTTTGCGCTAGATATGACGATTTGAAATTTCAGAGATCGTTCCAAGGGTCCCCCCTTTGTTACTTTTTTTCCAGTTCGGAAAAATTAAATTGTGGATTTTCGTTCTTTTGGTTTCAGCACTGTATTCTGTGAGAAAAAAGAATGAGAACAGAACAAACCGGAGTTGAATCGGTCAATCCGTTCGCTAGATATGACGATTTGAAATTTTAGAGATAGTTCCAAGGGTCCCCCCTTTGGTACTTTTTTCCTAGTTCGGAAAAAATATATTGTGGATTTTCGTTCTTTTGGTTTCAGCACTGTATTCTGTGAGAAAAGAGAATAAGAACAGAACAAACCGGAGTTGAATCGGATCATTCTTGCGCTAGATATGACGATTTGAAATTTTAGAGATATTTCAAAGGGTTCCTCCCTTTGTTACTTTTTTTCCAGTTCGGAAAAATATATTGTGGATTTTGGTTCTTTTGGTTTCAGCACTGTATTCTGTGAGAAAAGAGAATAAGAACAGAACAAACCGGAGTTGAATCGGATCATTCTTGCGCTAGATATGACGATTTGAAATTTTAGAGATATTTCAAAGGGTTCCTCCCTTTGTTACTTTTTTCCAGTTCAGAAAAAATATATTGTGGATTTTTGTTCTTCTGGTTTCAGCACTGTATTCTGTGAGAAAAAAGAATAAGAACAGAACAAACCGGAGTTGAATCGGATCATTCTTGCGCTAGATATGACGATTTGAAATTTTAGAGATATTTCAAAGGGTTCCTCCCTTTGTTACTTTTTTTCCAGTTCGGAAAAAATATATTGTGGATTTTCGTTCTTTTGGTTTCAGCACTGTATTCTGTGAGAAAAGAGAATAAGAACAGAACAAACCGGAGTTGAATCGGATCATTCTTGCGCTAGATATGACGATTTGAAATTTTAGAGATATTTCAAAGGGTTCCTCCCCTTGTTACTTTTTTTCCAGTTCGGAAAAAATATATTGTGGATTTTCGTTCTTTTGGTTTCAGCACTGTATTCTGTGAGAAAAAAGAATGAGAACAGAACAAACCGGAGTTGAATCGGTCAATCCGTTCGCTAGATATGACGATTTGAAATTTTAGAGATAGTTCCAAGGGTCCCCCCTTTGGTACTTTTTTCCTAGTTCGGAAAAAATATATTGTGGATTTTCGTTCTTTTGGTTTCAGCACTGTATTCTGTGAGAAAAGAGAATAAGAACAGAACAAACCGGAGTTGAATCGGATCATTCTTGCGCTAGATATGACGATTTGAAATTTTAGAGATATTTCAAAGGGTTCCTCCCTTTGTTACTTTTTTTCCAGTTCGGAAAAATATATTGTGGATTTTGGTTCTTTTGGTTTCAGCACTGTATTCTGTGAGAAAAGAGAATAAGAACAGAACAAACCGGAGTTGAATCGGATCATTCTTGCGCTAGATATGACGATTTGAAATTTTAGAGATATTTCAAAGGGTTCCTCCCTTTGTTACTTTTTTCCAGTTCAGAAAAAATATATTGTGGATTTTTGTTCTTCTGGTTTCAGCACTGTATTCTGTGAGAAAAAAGAATAAGAACAGAACAAACCGGAGTTGAATCGGATCATTCTTGCGCTAGATATGACGATTTGAAATTTTAGAGATATTTCAAAGGGTTCCTCCCTTTGTTACTTTTTTTCCAGTTCGGAAAAAATATATTGTGGATTTTCGTTCTTTTGGTTTCAGCACTGTATTCTGTGAGAAAAGAGAATAAGAACAGAACAAACCGGAGTTGAATCGGATCATTCTTGCGCTAGATATGACGATTTGAAATTTTAGAGATATTTCAAAGGGTTCCTCCCCTTGTTACTTTTTTTCCAGTTCGGAAAAAATATATTGTGGATTTTCGTTCTTTTGGTTTCAGCACTGTATTCTGTGAGAAAAAAGAATAAGAACAGAACAAACCGGAGTTGAATCGGATCATTCTTGCGCTAGATATGACGATTTGAAATTTTAGAGATATTTCAAAGGGTTCCTCCCTTTGTTACTTTTTTTCCAGTTCGGAAAAAATATATTGTGGATTTTCGTTCTTTTGGTTTCAGCACTGTATTCTGTGAGAAAAAAGAATAAGAACAGAACAAACCGGAGTTGAATCGGATCATTCTTGCGCTAGATATGACGATTTGAAATTTTAGAGATATTTCAAAGGGTTCCTCCCTTTGTTACTTTTTTCCCAGTTCGGAAAAAATATATTGTGGATTTTCGTTCTTTTGGTTTCAGCACTGTATTCTGTGAGAAAAGAGAATAAGAACAGAACAAACCGGAGTTGAATCGGATCATTCTTGCGCTAGATATGACGATTTGAAATTTTAGAGATATTTCAAAGGGTTCCTCCCTTTGTTACTTTTTTTCCAGTTCGGAAAAAATATATTGTGGATTTTCGTTCTTTTGGTTTCAGCACTGTATTCTGTGAGAAAAAAGAATAAGAACAAAACAAACCGGAGTTGAATCGGATCATTCTTGCGCTAGATATGACGATTTGAAATTTTAGAGATATTTCAAAGGGTTCCTCCCTTTGTTACTTTTTTTCCAGTTCGGAAAAAATATATTGTGGATTTTCGTTCTTTTGGTTTCAGCACTGTATTCTGTGAGAAAAAAGAATAAGAACAGAATAAACCGGAGTTGAATCGGATCATTCTTGCGCTAGATATGACGATTTGAAATTTTAGAGATATTTCAAAGGGTTCCTCCCTTTGTTACTTTTTTTCCAGTTCGGAAAAAATATATTGTGGATTTTCGTTCTTTTGGTTTCAGCACTGTATTCTGTGAGAAAAAAGAATAAGAACAGAACAAACCGGAGTTGAATCGGATCATTCTTGCGCTAGATATGACGATTTGAAATTTTAGAGATATTCCAAAGGGTCCCCCCTTTGTTACTTTTTTCCCAGTTCGGAAAAAATATATTGTGGATTTTCGTTCTTTTGGTTTCAGCACTGTATTCTGTGAGAAAAGAGAATAAGAACAGAACAAACCGGAGTTGAATCGGATCATTCTTGCGCTAGATATGACGATTTGAAATTTTAGAGATATTTCCAAGGGTCCCCCCTTTGTTACTTTTTTTCCAGTTCGGAAAAAATATATTGTGGATTTTCGTTCTTTTGGTTTCAGCACTGTATTCTGTGAGAAAAAAGAATAAGAACAGAACAAACTGGAGTTGAATCGGATCATTCTTGCGCTGGATATGACAATTTGAAATTTTAGAGATATTTCCCAGTTCGGAAAAAATATATTGTGGATTTTCGTTCTTTTGGTTTCAGCACTGTATTCTGTGAGGAAAAAGAATAAGAACAGAACAAACCGGAGTTGAATCTGATCATTTTTGCGCTAGATATGACGATTTGAAATTTCAGAGATCGTTCCAAGGGTCCCCCCTTTGTTACTTTTTTTCCAGTTCGGAAAAATTATATTGTGGATTTTCGTTCTTTTGGTTTCAGCACTGTATTCTGTGAGAAAAAAGAATGAGAACAGAACAAACCGGAGTTGAATCGGTCAATCCGTTCGCTAGATATGACGATTTGAAATTTTAGAGATAGTTCCAAGGGTCCCTCCCCCCTTTGGTACTTTTTTCCTAGTTCGGAAAAAATATATTGTGGATTTTCGTTCTTTTGGTTTCAGCACTGTATTCTGTGAAAAAGAAGAATGAGAACAGAACAAACCGGAGTTGAATAGGATCATTCTTGCGCTAGATATGACGATTTGAAATTTTAGAAAAGCTGACCAGTTGCTATCACCATCGAGACAATTGGTGGTTATTTTTTCCAAACCGATAGCAGAGATCAGTATATTATGTAACAAATGTCATAAACGTTCTATTAGTAACGAGTATTTTAAGCACGAGCGGAACAGAGCGGAGCGAGTGTTTAATAAACGAGTGTCTAGAAGAGTTTATATACGCGTTACATACTATGGTTTTTCTACGAACTCCGAAAATGACATTAAGATACCTGCTATTCCTTCTAACCTACTGAATAATCCGAAAGGAATGGGAATTGAGAACATAATACATGCAATTGCATGCAACCAGCGAGACACGTATGAGTGATATTGGTTGTAGATATGTCCAGTCCATTGCTTACTAATCTTTGTTTCACGTTTATTGTCATGCTTAGCGGAGAATAAATGAATTGTTCTCAGAGATGGATGCTTCATTTTTACACTTCTAGGAGATATGCAAGTTTCGTCTACATTTCGCATATATTTTTAATGAAGAATTCTGATACAAAATTTGAAAATAACAGTTGACAGCTAATACAATTGACAGGCCAGATATGTTTCAAATTACTGAAGATCTGTTTAATATTTTGAATAAATCACAGATCGTCAATACGTGATTAGTCGATCATTTAGCGCGGTACATATTCGTACGCTAATTGCCATTTTAGTTGTGCGAGTAGAAAAAATCCTTTACGGGTCTGTAGTTATGTGCAGGACACTCATCATTCGATTTGAATCGTGTTATATTATTAAAATCTAATCACATAAATTTTTCATTGTATCGTTTTATTTTTTGTCATAGCTTCGTAGTCGTTTGAAAAAATCCCATCGAACCCAGCATTGTTGAGTTTGTAAAAACGAACTCTACTCGAATATAGAATAATATACTGGGTGTCCCTATTCAAATAAGAAAGTTGGGGTGCACTTCGGTGTGACCCTGTATACCTCCGGTTTATTCAATAGCACAGTTCGAGTGAGCATCATCAAATATTCTGGATGATCAAATTTCAAGTCATTCGATTGCGCGGTTGATTGTTTACAGCGGGGGACATTTTAGCTGGGACATAGTGTATATCCAAACAGGTGTTCCCGATGTTATATTCATTAATAAATTTCGCGATGTTGACACATTAACACTGCGCCGATATGAATTCTGATTTTGGCGCACCTCAATAAAATTAGCGAAAGTCTGCCTAAGATAGTTGCGAAATACGTTCAAACGACAGCTGAATCAATAAAAAAATGTAACTATAATTTATTGCCGAGGTATTTCTATTCACAATCCATCAATTGTGACCGGCGCATCCACCAATTCTTTAAACGAACTCCAAGTATGAAATTTTGAAAATTAATAATTGGAACACCTTGTGACTATTTTATCTGGTTTGAAAATTTGATTTTTCTGAAGTATTCTCAGAAGAAATACTAGCAGTATACTGTTAGTATTTTGATTGGTGTGGACGGATTCGAATTATTAGGCGCTGTTGCAAGATATAATCTGCAACTTTCATAGAAAATAGATCCGTTGAAGAACGAATTCATTAGCCAAAAATGACTGATAAGTTATGAATAACATATTTTCTACGGCTATAACACAAAATTGCTCTTGTTTTACTGTGTTCGAAACATCATTGAGGTACTTTGTATGTCATCAATGTTATTTCCGTATCTGATATCACAATGACTCCATTCTGTTATCATTAATTTAAAAAAAAACTCATCGCTCATGGAATTTCAAATTTCAAGAAATGAAAGCTCTGTCTGATATCTAATGAGCATTACTTGACAAGAAATCAGATGGCTACAAGACGAAGAAATCGAAAATGCCGCTGTTATCTATTATAGCCGTGAAAAAATCATAGTGCATAACTTGCACAGAATACTAATGGCCAATGGCTCATGCTGCAAACTTCATTCTCGTAGGAAATCCTCATCATTCCGTGCTCGTTAAACAATATAGGTACTATTGCAATATAACAATAGTAAAACATTATAGATGCTATCGTAAAATATCATAATTTATCTTTATTAGTACACAGTAAAAAACCGCTTCGAGTGAAATCCGTAGAGTATGTTTTTAGAGTTAAAATACTCTGACAAACTCACTCTAATACTGCAATCAACTCTATTACTACACTTCTCGCAGATTATCTACTTTGAAACCAATTCTAGATTGCATTTTCACTATTCTCGTATTGACTTCACTCTATATTCCTGAAATTTCAATAAAATATCAATTCATATAACTCAATTCACAAACAATTGAAATTGAATTCATACTAGTGTTTACTGACACTAGTGAACTTGAATATTCTTCTCTTGTCGATTAAATTGACACTCTATCATTGTTCAATTCAATCTATATATGATGAAATATCAATCTATACAGTTTCAGATCGTTCAGTCTGCTAGATAGTGAAATGTGTGATACAGATTATATAGTGTCGATGATATAATGATCATGATATTAGCTTCAAGTAGCTTTTTTACTATACCCGCGTAGTGAGAAATTTTTTTCAACATTGAGTTATGACCGTATTTCCGTATACCTATCTCAGTTATTTTCTGTTTTTTTCCGTTTCGAATAATTATTTCGAACGATTTATGAAACATATATAGGTTATCTAATTAGTCTAGTGGGACTCGAGTCATTTTTCGAATATCAAACGATTAAAATATTATAAAGTCACACTACTTCTCATCCGTCAATTCTCGCCACTGCATACAAGTGGCGCTGCGGAGACTTCGCCGCTGAACGTCTGTCGTGGCCCTATAAATACTGTGACATGTGAAAGAATGATTAATCTAACTTGGATGAAATCTCAACAGGAGGTAGTGACTAGTTCATTCAACTAGTGTTCTATATCAATCTAAAATGATGAATAAATGATAACTCCTTATTAGCACCTGAACAAATAATAGTGTCAATTTGAACAATGCAGGAGCAATTTGACATCCACGTAGAGTAAATAATTCAATCAATTTCTGGTGGATCCGACACTGTTTAAAGTGTGGAATCTACTATCTACTATTATATTACAACTCTCAACTTTTGTGACTATGTAATATTCGGTTAATGAATTCCACTCTAAAGTGATGATATTGACACTAGCTTGGATTTTGAGTGGAATGTTCACTCTCGAAATTGTTTCTTTCAACTCTATTTTTGTGTTTATTCAATATATTTAAAGAAATAAATAGAGTAAGTTTCAATGTGCTTGTATTGAGAATTTACACTAATTGAATTGAAAAAATCACACTATAATATACTCAACTATAGAGTTAAATCATTTACTCTAAAGCTTAGTGGTCCTCCTGGGAACAGGTATAGTGTTGAATTTCACTCTATTTTCTTTACTGTGTAATGGTATGAGTGTGGATTTTCAGAAAGTAAGTCATAGGAATGGTAGGGGAGCCAAGTTCCTCTTTTATCCATTTTTTTCTGAAGTGAATTTTGGTCTCACGAAAAAAAGAAAGAAATACGTAGGTATACATTATTTGTTTACAAACTCCACGGTGACATAAAAACCCCAATATAGGAGACTTCCCCATTCCGGCTTTGTTTGTATGTAACAATATGAATTTATTTACTATGGAAATGGAAATATTTCAAACTTTCTGAGCTACTCTATGTATATCCACGTATATTCAAAATTATACAAGGTAGCTCAACTCATTTGAACATTATGATTGGTTTAATATCAAAATAAAGTTCATGTATAAATATGTGACCTAACTCGCTTCGTTTTTGTGATGCAGGATGTTGAAGATGGAAGTATTAATTGTTTTTATTTATAACCTCCCTGTATAAGCTTTCGAGGTGCAAAAATTCAGTATAGATGGAGCCTGAGAAAGTCCCAAAATCTCAGAATGATTCTAATTGGAGTCAAATCGAATTTTTAACACTAAGCTAGATACAAAAATCACAAGGATGAAAAAGTTCTTATTTCAATAGTTCGATACAATAAAAATATGAAATTCAGAAAAAATTAATATCGATAAATTCATCCACTGTGATGCCACTGAAAATATAACTATTAACTAAACCACAACGTTTATTGAAATTGATGAAAAAACAATTGAGGAATGCATAGAAAAAAGGTTTTCCATGGAAATATTAATACCCTGTATCTCGAATACGAAGCAAGATAGGACACGTGTTTGTATGTGAACTTCATTTCCTAAAATATCACGAGGAATCACCTCTCGAATTTTTTCGGTGTTATTCAGATACACCCTGTATATTGCTCATCTTCCAAGGTATGTAAGTCAATGTGCATAATATGCTATATTATAGCCATTATCTTCCTATCATTTCAACTCATCTATCTGTGGAAAAATCAAGGAGAAGAATCGATTGTATTGAAATTTTGATTTTTTGAGCTATTTTTGAGATTTTTTTTCAAATTCTTTTCATCCCAAGATATGTTTAGTCATTGTGTATACGGCAATTTGTTTGTATCATATCAATCTATTTCACTGTGAGAAATTCTAAGTGAAGAATTGATTGATGTGAACATTTGAATTTCTTACTGATTTAACTTCACCTCAAAGTATACAGGACGAGTAGTAAAATAAAAAAAAACTTGACTGTCCAAAGGAATGAAGGAATGAAGAAGGCAATCAAAGATTTACATTTATAGAAGCTACTAACTTTGAAGTAGAGTGAGGAACCTGAAAATGAACCAACCCTTTATTTAGACCTATAAAATCCCATAGAATATCATATTTCATAGGTAGATCATCAATCCGGAGTACTTGATTTGAAACTTCATTACACTGATTACATGATTAGGAACTTCCTCACAGGATATGCCTCATTATTATTGTACACACGATCATAATCATTATTATCATCGTAATTATAATTTTATCGAAATCATCTATCAAAATCGTATATAAACAATGATTATGATTCGCTATTGCGAAGTAAGCAAATGCTTCATAATATATAGATACGTATTTGAGAACAAAAGAGGCTGTCGAATAATAATTGACCATCCCTATTAGATAGGATTTTGATTGTTGACGTTTTTACACACCATGTATACAGGGTGTATCTGAATAACACCGGAAAAATTCAAGAGGATATTTTTGGAAAAAAAAGTTCATAAAACAAGTGTCCTAACTTGCTTCGTTTTCGAGATACAGGGTATTGATATTTCCATGAAAAATCATTTTTACGCCGACGGGAGCATAGGAGTTAGTTTCTCTGGTAACGAAAGAGGGGCAGAAGTCTCGTATCATTCCCTAGGGAAATAATGTGATATATTTTCTCCCTAGGAAGTTCATTCCAACTTTACATTTTTCGCATAGCTCTGTGCTTTCTTTTCGGAACACCCTTCACAAACTATACTACTCTGAGTATGACAAAGCACTTTGAGCAAAATTTGTATTCTTCCTTAATTTTTGTGTTTTCGCCAGCGAAAAAAATAATATATACACCTCAGGACAGAATTCTATTTTTTCCTCGGTGCTTTGCTACAAATCGCACTTTGGAATAAATCTTGCATTTCTGTCCCTTGATGTATAATGTACTATTTTCTATTCACTTTTCAATTGTCTTTTCATCAATTTCAATGAAACGTTGTGGTTTTGTGGATAGTAATATGGAGCTCCTCCTAGTGCAATTAGATTCGAAATAATATTATTAAATTATCAATCATGGTGAATGTCATTATACAGGGTGGCCAACTAAGACTCCAGAGTTCGATTTCTCTGTTGTCTTCAGAGATACGAAATGAAAGTCATGTATCAAAATTGGAGTAATAACCGAGTTTCACATTTCAAAATTTCTTTGAAATACACAGGGTATTCCGTACGGTCACAGCACATCAAAGCTATGTTGTTTCCATCGGAACACCCTATATTTTATTTCATTTTTTAATTCTCCCTGAATATCTGATTTCAACGACGTATCATACTTAGCGTCCAGCAGTGAAAGTTACTGACATATAGGGTGTGCAAAATCGAGATTTTCCAAGTTCAGGATTTTTTTCTGTCGAAACTGTTTATTATTCGTCTAAACGTACATGTCCCTATCTCAACTCTCCACTCACTATCAATTGGTGTTCAATTGAAATTGATACAAGGTGGCCAAAAAATCTAAATTTATAATTTGTTTCAATTGAATGTCAATTGAACACCAATTGATAGTGAGTGAAAAGTTGAGATAGGGACATGTAAACCGTTTTGACGAATAATGAACAGTTTCGATAGAAAAAAATCCTGAACTTGGAAAATCTCGATTTTGCACACCCTATATGTCAGTAACTTTCACTGCTAGACCCTAAATATGATACGTCGTTGAAATCAGATCTACAGGAGAATTCAAAAATGAAATAAAATTTAGGGTGTTCCGAAGAAAAAAACATAGCTTTGATGTGCTGTGACCGTACGGAACACCCTGTGTATTTCAAAGGAATTTTGAAATGTGAAGCTCAGTTATTACTTCAATTTTGATTCACGAATTTTTTTTGTATCTCTCAAGACAACTGAGAAATCGAACTCTGGAGTCTTAGTTGGCCACCCTGTACATACACCACCGGTTTTTCTGAGTTCCATATTTTTATTAGATTGAACTAATGGAACTACAAGCTACTAGCTACTAGCTTAGTTTTTGTGGAAACAATAAAAATTCGATTTGACTCCAAATTTTAATGTAGGTGTTCTCAATACTTCCATTGAGATAACTCTATAACCCTAATCATGATCATGTTGATATTTTGGGGCTTTCTCAGTTTCCATCCATACTGAATTTCGGCACCATGAAAGCTCATACCCGCCTTATAAATGAAAACAATTAAGTAAAACTTCCAACTTCTACATCCGGTATCTCAAAAACAAAGCAAGATAGGACACATTATAAACTTTATTTGCCTGAATATCACAAAGAAACACCCCTTGAATTTTTTCGGTGTTATTTAGATACACCCTGTATATGAGAGTTTAGGATGCCTCCTTAGCTCATATACGGAAGCATACCGTTCCATTGTGCATGTAAAATTAATTGATAACGAATTTCGTTTAATCACTTCGTACTATGATTGAGTGAAAGTTGCAGAATTCATTGGTACCTACCTCGATTTATCGGAAATGATGCTAGTTAATTCGCTTTTTCAACCAGGATGTTTAGCAGTCTTCTGATTTCGTTGTCACACTGAACAAGGGATAATATTTCCTTGATTAACAATGTTTTGTCAATAGTCACTATTGCTTTTGGATGTATGACATGAAGAATGAAAAATTGATATTCATCATACAGGAAAAATTGTGTATATCATGAAGAATAGCTGAAAGATAACTGGACTGCAGGTTTGAAATCCTAAATGAGTTGATTCGAATGAAGTCATATTGTTTGTAAGAGATATAATTTCCCATATCACTGATACGAATGATTCACTTCTCCTATACATTTCAATTTTCAATGGGAAATACTCTCTTTTATCAAAGAATTCCGAAGCTTTGCCGTTCTATAGACAACTGAGCGAGTTTTGGGAAAGGGTTGTTCGACAAAATACGAGGTTGACGACAAGTGATGCTGAGATCGTTAGATTCCATAGACCGTAGGGTATTATAAACGATAGGCAATGTGGCTTCCGACATCAGAGATCAATTGGTGACCTGCTTGCTTACGTCTCACATATATGGCAGCAATCTATTGAAAACACTTGATATCTCCAAGACATTCGATCGAGTCTGGCACCGCGTACTCCTCGTCAAGCTTCCATCTTATGGCTTGCCTCCCCAGCTATGTTCTCTGCTAGCTAGTTTTCTCTCAAACAGGTCTCTCCATGTAGTGGTCGATGAAGTTTCATCTGACTCTCTTATCATAAATGCTGGTGTTCCGCAAGGATCAATTCTAGCACCAACACTATTTCTACTCCATATCAACGATTTGTTGGAAGCAACTTTATGTCCAGTACACAGCTTTGCGGATGATATAGTACCCTCCATACCGCCTTCTCTTCCAGGGCTCCAATACCAGCCAGGCAAATCAGAAACGAACGAGGGAGAAATGTTGACAACATAAATATGGACTTGGCAACAATTTCAATGCAACCAAGACACAAGCATGCCTTTTCTCTAGAAAAGCCGATCTCACTGTGCCCAACATTAGCTTGTCAGGAGTAACCATACCTTTGAAGACATTCATTTCGATACTTGGTATTACTATCAGCAGTAACCTTTTTTCTGTTTCGGGCCAGAAGCTATTTCACTTCCAGTCAGCTGCGTATGATCTACAAGGCACATATCCGACCTGTCCTCGAATACTGTTCCCATATTTGTATTGTAGCACCCGAACATACCCTGAACATGTTGGATTCTGTCCAAAAAAGGGCAATTCGTCTCGTGGGTGATGCCTCGCTCACAAACTCACTCACTTCTCTGGAACACCGTAGAAAAGTTGGCGATCTGGCCCTATTTTATAGATATTTTCTTGGACGATGCTCTTCTGAAATTTCAACAATTGTTCCTGTCTTGGCAGTCCCCGCGAGATTAAACCGTCGAGTTGAGGCTTCGCACTCCTTCGAGGTCACTTTGCGGAGACCTGCAGAACATCTCTTTCCGAAGACTCGTTCATCCAACGAACAGCAAGGCTCTGGAACACATTGCCAAGGGAGGTGATCCCTGAGGAATATAACCTCCAGAAATTCAAGAAGAATACCAATTTCTACTTTACTGCCCTTGGTTCTAACGATGTTCTCTGAACATTACAGGATATCTCATTTCGTGGGAACCAGAACATAAGAAAAAGATGACGGTCGAAGTTTGCAACCGGCTTTTGGACTATAAATAATTAGCGTTGCATGAATAGGCCTTTAATTAGAGTGCCTGATGTGACGTTTTTGCGAAGATCCATCGACCCGACTGTAGACCGTTTTTTCGCCTCGGTTTTCGCCTTTGACCCGTCCAAAAGCTCCTCGGCTTTGATATCATTGGATGATTGGCTCTCGCAATTGGCGTTAATTCAATATATCCTCATTGGCAGTCTTGCACTAAACTTGTTGAACGTTAACCTTCAGAATACTCGACCTGTGGCGATTGCCTCATCAACAGTTTACCGTTTATTGCCTTTCGTCATCGGAAGCTATGAGTACTTTCAAATTTGAATTCAGCCTACACTGGAAAACATTTTTTTCTGTTTTTCCACAATATATTCCACCAGAACATACATACAAGAAAATACAGGACGGTGACGTTGAGTTTTCTTTATTCTCTGCTCGGTTTTTTGCTAATAATTTCATTGTATATTCATTCTTTGTTATCAAAATAGACACAGAGGCTTAATAGATATCTATTATACAAGGGAAAATAGTAGTTGATTTTAGCTCCAGGTTGTGTTGAGACAAAAAACCGTGAGCAAACATCTAATATTTTTCCCGTGTATAATACACTATTTTTTTCTGTGACAGAAGAAAGGAAGAATCAATATTGAGAAGATATTACATTATTTTGAAGTCTGAAAATTATCGACGTGAAATTTTAAGTTTTTAACAGGACACCTGATGCGTTGTAGGTATCTTTATCATTCTTTTGAAGTAATCAAATATCTGATGTCACTTCTGTCAGTCTAATTCTGTGATTTGATTTCAAAAAATTACGAATTTGGTGGTTGTTTAGAATACGTAACCGCGAAGTCGAATGGAAGATAAAAGGAGTTGCAGTTCTTTCTCGGAGGCGGTATTATTGACTCATTTTTCGGAACTATAGCACAACAAAAGCCATCAACATTGTATATATATGTGATATATATCCGGGAAAAAAGTACTCACTTCTTTCGCATGGGAAAAAAGTAATTTATGAAAAGTGACATTTTATAACCTGCCAACAGAGATGATATGCCAAACTTTTTTCCCGTCGCAGAAAAGAATATATTATTAACCTGTATATAGGTATCCCAAATATGAAACAAGTGAGGAAGAATATTCCTATGACCTTCACTTTCTAAAATGTCACAAGAAGTCATCCCCTGATGTTTTTCGCACTCATTCAACACCCTGTAAGTATATGTATTTATATCGATGAACCTAACCTAACCCAAACCAAACTGAACCGAATCGAAGCAAACCAAACTTAACCTATAACCTTGCCTATAACCCAATCTAACCTAACCTGGCCCTGTACAATTTGATTGATCAATTGTCTTTATTACCTCAAGAAACATATATTTGTTTATAATAGGGATACATAAACAATATACATAAAATGTTATACATACAATTATGAAATAATAATAAGATATAACAAGTAAAAAAAATGCAAATAATCATGCAATATCACCTTGTCTTCTATAAGTAGGTATTCAGATAAGAAATGGAATTATCAAAGTTTCTGAAGCAGATACTTTTTCAAGTTAATTTCGAATCTAGTTGCTTCCTGTATATTCCTCAATTGACTTGGTGATGAGTTAATAGAACGATTCCTGTATGAAAAATGAATTTGACTCATATGTATTTGCTATTAGTGAATTTGATTATCTTGTTCCATAATTATGTAATGAATTAATTTCATTGAAATTTAAATTCGAAATTTTCAATTTATATAGGACCATTTGAATACAACAACATATTTTAGGTTTGTATAGTGATGTAAGATCTAAAAAATCTCTAGGTTTGTATAAATTCATGAAGATGTGTTCTGATATACAGGGTGTATCTAAATAACGCCAAAAAAATTCGAGGGGTGAAGTCTTATTTTATTCAGATACACCTTGTATGTATATCAGGTATATTCACTTGTTAATGAGTAGTCTCATCCTCGGAGTAATCTATAAACGCCCCTCGTAAATTTCACCTGAATTCATAAATATTCAGCATTGTTGAGATTTATCAGTGCTGCATTTTTTATCAACTTTGTGATGCAAATTTATTAATCATTGTGGCAATTAATTCGAGATAAACTCTACAATGCGATGCAACAATGAATTTCCCTTTCATTGTCTGGTTTCCACGGTTGAAAAGTTACCAAGATGAATAATTTGAATGATAAACATGATCACTCTCCGCTCATTTTTATGTGCTAAAAACACGAATTTCATCTTCTCCATTGCTGAGGATCCATCTACTTTCCCTCATTATCGCATATTGTGTTTGTTATACATGAGTTGTGGATCTTTCAATTTCAAAGTGGTACGAGTTGATATCTCTGAATAGTACAATCGTAGATTTAACTTATATAGGGACATTCTAATTCACCGTTTCTATAGCTATACTGGGTTTCAATCGGTTTGTCACTAGATTCTTGAAAAAACAACATAATAAATCGCGATGATGAAAATAATTCCAGAGATTTGCAATTCCTTCATGATGATTCTTCTAATTTCCAGTGACACCTCAATACTTCAGTCCCAAACCTCGAAATGATATTTGGAGATTGCCAATTCCATTTACTGTCAAAAAATTCCAGTGACTGCCACAGAAATCCAATATCTATCAGTGATAATTAAAGGAAGCAAATGTCTCCAATTGGCTCTCAAAGAAGTCCAAAGAATAATAATATTTCAATGACTTGATGTCCATAATCCAATTCTCTCAAACAGGTCTCTCCATGTAGTGGTCGACGGAGTTTCATCTGACTCTCTTATCATAAATGCTGGTGTTCCGCAACGATCAATTCTAGCACCAACACTATTTCTACTCCATATCAACGATTTGTTGAAAGCAAGTTCATGTCCATCACACAGTTTCGTGGATGATAGTACCCTCCATACCGCCTTCTCTTCCAGGGCTCCAATACCAGCCAGGCAAATCAGAAACGAACGACGAAGAAACAATGTTGACAACATAAATATGGACTTGGCAACTATTCTCGAATGGGGATCCAATAACTTGGTAGATTCCAATGCAAACAACTTCTCTATAGAAAAGCCGATCTCACTGAGCCCAACATAAGCTTGTCAGGAGTAACCATACCTTTGAAGACATCCATTTCGATGCTTCGTATTACTATCAGCAATACCCTTGCTTGGGAAAATCACGTGAGGTCAATTGCTAAAAGTGCATCCCAAAAACTTGGTTTCCTGTTTCGGGCCAGGAGCTATTTCTCTTCCAGTCAGCTGCTTATGATCTATAAGAAACTTATCCGACCTATCGCACCCCTTCGTGGTTACTTTGAAGACCTGCAGAACATCTCTTTCCAAAAACTCGTTCATCCAACCAACCAGGGTCTGTATAACTTCCAGAAATTCAAGAAGAACACCAATTCCTACCTTATTTCCTTTGGTTCTCACGATGTTCTCTGAACATTACAGGATATCCCTTTTCGTGGGAACCAGAACAAAAAAAAATGGCTTCAGAAGTTTGAGTTGCTATATCTCGCTCGACAGCTCCTCAAAGAATCTAGTGACTTCTAATGACCAATCAATATATAAGGAATCGAGTAACCATCAGTGACTATTTGAGACTGGAAATGTCTGGCACAAACTTCTAAAGAAATCCAAAGGTTAATGGTGTTTCAATGGCTTGATGTCCATACAATCCAATTGGCTTTCAAAGGATATGTAGCTTCTGAAAGAATTAATTGACTTTTTATGATTGCCAAAGGAATCGAATGACTATCAGTTATGATTGAAAACTGCAAATGTCTCCAATTGTCTTCCAAAGATGTCCAAAGATTCATAATGTTTCAATGGCCTGATGTCCATGCTTGAATTGATTCAGTGACTCTCAATGACTGCCAAATGAATCGAATAACTATCAGTGGTGATTTGAAGAATACCAATCTCTCCCACTGACTTCCAAAAAAAAGTTAGAGAGTTCTATATTGTTTCAATGACTTTATTTTCATCTTCTCATTGACTTTGAAGGAATTCCAATGAGTTTCGATGGCCCAAAACAGAATCCAATGACTTTCAATGTCTGCCAAAGGAATCGAACTCGGAATCGAATTACTTTCATCAGACTACAAATGTTTCTCACTGATTTCTGAGAATTCTCACATTGGCTTTTGGAAAATGACTTGCAATAGCTCTCAAAAAAAAAATTCCAGTGACTTTTAATGAATAAAAGAGGAATCAAGTAGCGGTCGGTGACTTCTAAATAAGATCGAAGGATTCTAGTGTTCCAATGCATGACTTGATGTTTAGGCGAATGATACTAATAACTTTTAGAGGATTCTCATGGGTTTCTATAGCTGTTGAAAAATTCCATTGACTTGCGATGCAGTTGCAAGACTATGGAAACCTTCAAAGAAGTCCTAAGAGTCCCAGTGGATTTTATTGAATCCAAAACTCATAGTGATTTCCAAACAGTGACAATTTCATTAGCTCCCATTGAAGACTGCCAATTTCTTTTCCTGACTTCCAAAGGAGACTATCGAATTCTAGTGTTTGAATGCATAACTAGATGCCCAGAGATAGACTCCCACTGACTTTCAAAAAAATTACTGTTACCAAAATACAGGCAAGGCAGTATATATCTTGAATCTGTCGAAATGATTAGCTGTTTACAAGCGAATAATACGACGATTCACATAGAGATGATGAAACGGTAGCGAATTGGTCAACAGGTCAAGAAAACAAGAACCCGCAAGATTTCCAAATGGTCGTGAAGATAACCATCTATTATATGCTTTGTCAATAGACGCCTGTACTGTATTTATACGTCACTTGAGTGAACATAAACAAATCTATATAGCTGAATGTACCTATTGCTAAAACCACCGCATCTTGTATACACATTCGATTATTTGTTGTTGTCATCAGCCATACTTTCTCTTTGCAAGTAGAATATTGCTGAATTAATTTCAGTTCAGGAAAGAATTCGAATTCAAATAGTTATTCAGAAAAGGAGCAGTTCCTGTAAAGAGTGTAAAGGGGCTATTTTTGTTTTTTTATGAATTTCATTTTGACAAAAACAACTAGAACAACCTGTATACAGAATTCCGTTAAACGACCGAAACAATTGAACTCAGCTATGAAAATACACCATATTTTATGAATGTTTCATAGTCATGCATACACGATAAGAATATAACCATGTGACAAACATTATCAGACTCATGCATTTCTGATAAATTCATGTGTGTATTTTTCAATTTTATCATTTTAACGAGAATATACTACTATCTATCTGTGGATTGATTGTTCCCTATAGCTCTTTTACATTCACATAAAAAATAATAGTTTTACTTGGAGTAACTCAAGATGCAATGAAAATATATTTGGTTCTTTGGAATATTTTAGTTCAGCCTAATTGTTGACCTTACTTTTTATGAAGTTCAGGTACTAAAGGTGCCCTGTACATATGAAAAAATTGAATTACCAGAAAGAGGAGAGATATCTAGTTATGATTGAATAATTTTCTTTCTGGTACTGGTACTCTGCTTCTCAACACTTTGAAGACACACCCCGTAAAGTATAAATTACTGTTTGATTTCGAAACAATGTCTTGATAATTACTGATTTATGACTTGTAACAAATCGCAGCTATTCGAGAAATATATTTATATTTATAGAGTTGATCCTTGGGCAAATGAGGTAACCATCTCTTGAAGTCGGTCAATATCCTAAAAAGTCGCTCGGTTTTACATTTTTGTCGGATATTACAGTACTTTGAGCATGAAAAAATCGGATATACAAACATATAAGTGCTGTCTCAAATCCAATAATAGGGATTATCATTTATAAATTTCTCAATGTCGGTATATTTACTCACAGAACGAGTCATCGTATTGTTTTTGAAATCGAAATTTGACGGGTTTGATAGTTTTTCCTCGAGTTTTTTCCAGAAGTTATTCTTGATTCTAAAGAAGGCACTGAACAAAAACATATAAATGTAAAACTTTGAATTTTCTTCATATTGAGGTATCCACTGATATTATTGAATGTTTGTATACTGTTTTTTTCCAGATGGTGTTTAAAAAATAAAGTCTCAAGGTGGGTTACCCTTGATCTACATTCTCCCTAGGTCCGACGTGGTCTTTACAGGACACCCTGTATATAGATACGTATTGTTCAAGAACAAAGGAAGCTGTCGAATTTTATATTTCACCACCACTATTCGATAGGATTTTGATTGTTGGCGTTTTCACATACCATGTATACAGGGTGTATCTAAATAACACCGAGAAAATTCAAGAGGTGATACCTCTTGTTTCGTTTTCGAGAAACAGGGTATTAATATTTCCATAAAAAATCATTTTTGTATTCATTTCTCGATTGTCTTTTCATCAATTTTGTTAATAGTCATATGGAGCTTTTTCTAGTGCAATTAGAATCGAATTAATATTCCCAGTGGCGTAACAGTGGGTAAATTTATCGATATTCATAGTAAATGTCATTGTACACCACCGGTTTTTCTGAGTTCCATATTTTTATTAGGAAACACCCATTGAATTTTTTCGGTGTTATTTAGATACACCCTGTATAACTGGAAGACTAAAAATATTTCAGGTAAATTGGAAATGATCGCTAAAACACCATACCAATCTACAAGTCCTTATGTGTGTCCTAGGTAAATCACCCTGTATATGTCAAGTTCTATCGAGCACAACTAGACCGATCAACCCTGAGACAAGATTAGCAAGACTCTGCCCTTGATTCTACCTATTGAGAGAAGTATCTATATTCTCAACTCAAACTGAAATTATATCTCCTAATATTGATTCAAATGTCCTGCTCTCGGCTCTGCTGAATAGAACTGAAACACCCTATATATATGCAATGACAGAAATGCGTCAGAGAAAAAATATACAGGGTAAAATACCTCCCTATAATAATTCGTTCAACCGGTTTGTTAGTATCATAGTTGAGAACATAACAGTAAAAAAAGAAGTCTCAACAATGTATCACCCTGTACATCTACCACTAGGTTATCCCCTCAAAATCCTCACCTTCGTCCACATGCGTCCCATGTTTCAAATGATGCAGATGGGCATAGTAATGATGATGATGCAAAATACACTCCAAATCAGTACAATTCAACATGTTCCCAACTAAAAACAGTAACAAAAAGAAACAAACTCACGCACTACAACACCAAACACCACCGAAAACAACAACAAAATACACAATAATAAACCACTTAGCGCACCGCAATCAAATGACCCGCGAAATAGCGCGCTGCGCGCCAAAAAACCCTTCAATCAACGCAGATAACACCACGCATGCGCCCACCTGTTGCTGTAAGTCGGACCTGTTGATAGGTCCGCGCGAACCTGTTGCTCGGCCCGTGACGTCAGCGACCAGAGGAAGAGTCGCGCTCCGGAATCTCTGGGGCACTCGTGACGTCACCGCGGGCGAAAGAGAGCGTTATGTGTGATTATGTTATACGGGGTCTGCGGATAGACTGACACTGAATCGGCGTTGGACCATCGAAGAGATGGAAGGCCGAACGAGAAAGACGTGGAGAGTCATTCGTTCGATGGACGAGAATCAGAGGCGTCGGGAGAAGGTGGATTCGAAAGTTATGCACATAGCAAATATACAGGGTGTTTCAAAGGAAACCGCCGGGGTCCACCAATTTTTTTACTAGGTAGGATCATTCTTGACAGTCAAGCCAAATTGATATATGTACAGTGTGGAGACTTTAACTGATTTAAATTATTTAGCAAGAAGGTGGATATTTTTTCTAAAAATTCCCGACAGACTTCAACGACTCAATGTAGTTACCTACCTTTTGCAACCAAGGGGTAGCTGAAATCACCCTCAACATGATTTTTTCAAATGTAACCACATGGCTTGTGACCTCCCATTGGAAAGCTGGTGGAAAGAGCATTCCAGCGTACTAGTCAAACTCTAGTTTATGATACGTTTGATGATTGCATAAAATTGAAATGTAATTTTGAGATTAATTTTGTTCTTCAACGTTTCAATCTCTCATAATTTATGTTGAACAATTGATGGCAATTTTTTTGCCACTACTGCTATCTGCTATTGTATTCCCGTGTTTTCATAGAGCCGCAGAAAGAAATTAAGTGTCATTGCAAACTCGTGGAAATTTCACAAGAAGTCGAAATTTTGATGAGAACGCGTTGAAAATAATTTGAACTTCGAGATTATACTCCGATTTTATGCGACCTCGAAACGTACTGCATACTGAGATATGATCAGTACGATTGATTCTTCTTTAAAAAGAAGCTTTCCAATGAGGGGTCAGAAGCCATAGGGTTGCATTTGAAAAAAACATGTTGGGGTTGATTCCAGCTACCCCTGAAGGGATAAATCCTCCATATTGCTCGAAAAATGTAGGTGAATACATTTAAACTTTGACATGTCATACGAATTTTCAGAAAAATCATACACTTTCCCAGTAGCGAATTTTTTCCAGTTGAAGTCACCCTGTATGTTCATCACCCTAACCTCTAGCAACTTCAACTTTGGAATTCCGAATGACTTATCACATAATCTGACAAATCACAAGCCATAGACAATGCGTGCTATCGCGAAAACACTGGCTGTCTTTCAATTCTGATTGGTCTATCAGCATTGGTGTTTCCAACCATGTAACCATGCACGGATAGCGAAGCAAAGTCTGCCAGTTTATCATAAGATAATTAAAGCTGCTAGTTGTCAGAATGGAACGCTCATTTATAATGATAGTGAAATAATCTAGCAAAATACCACTCTGTTCTGATTAACTTATCATAATTCTGTAATTCATTGTTAACTCAATTGTGTTACCTTACCAGCAATACCACTCGTCGTAACAGACTCGCCTCTACACCTGTTCATACAACGCGAAGCCATGAGAACTGCTTACCGACTCAACGGTGCAAACCAGTGGATCGGAACAGAAGCAGATCAAGGCCACTCCCTCATATGGAATAAGGCAAAGGAAAACTGTCCCATCCTCATGATGAGAAGGGATAATACCTTGCCAATTCTGAACTTCAACAAAGCCCCAAACACTGTCATCCCTACGAGGGAAGAATGGAATGACACAACACCTGGCGTGCCTCCTCCGAATGAGTCAATCTGGTACACGGATGGCTCAAAATTTGGGGGCGGTTCAGGTGCAGGGGTATACAATGAAGGAACAGGGAAAGAAATTTCAGTTCCTTTGGGCGAATATGCCTCAGTGTTCCAGGCAGAAGTACTTGCAATACTCACCTGTGTCCAAGAAAACCTAATTATGAGAGGTCATAGACCAATCCCTATATGCTCGGACAGCAAAGCTGCAATACTGGCTTTGCAATCCAATAGGATCACATTCAATTTGGTGTCCCAGTGCAGAAAAGCCCTGGAAAACCTGGCAAAATCAAGAAAAGTCAGCCTCATGTGGGTTCCGGGACATTCGGGAATACCCGGAAACGAGGAGGCAGACAGACTGGCAAAGATCGGTTCAGGACGGACCCTGGTCGAACCGGAACCAATCTTGGGAATACCAAATAGCCTGGCAATGTCCTCTATAGAGGAACAGCTGCAAAAGCAATTCCTCAAAATATGGAAGGACACACCAGGAATGAGACAATCGAAGCTCCACATAAAGGAACCTTCGAAGAGGCTCGCAAAAGAAGTTTTATTCCTAAACAGGCGAAACCTTAAAATGGTAGTGGGGCTCCTAACGGGGCACAACCACCTCAATAGGCACCTAGAGCTTATTGGGATCAAGGATGACCCCCTTTGCAGATGGTGCCTGGAAGATGACGAAACGTCATCACATGTCCTCACTGAGTGTCCAGCACTGACGCATCAGAGGAGGGCTGTCCTTGGCAACATAATCTTGAGGCCAGAGGACGTAAAAGAGATTCAGCTGAGGAAGCTGCTGAACTTCTCCAAGGCAGTCGGCATACCCAGCTGAATGTTGTAACATGTGGGCGCACAATGGGCCCGAATAAGGAGGCCCACGTGCAGGGGGTTCACCCGCCCACCAGTGCTTCGAAGAAGAAGAAGAAGAAGAAGAACAGACTCGTTGCTGGGCAATATTATCAGAATCGTGATTAGTTTTTGTCAATTCAAAATTTCGTTCCACGACTTATTGATTGAGATCAACTCATCATATATACTGTGAATATATTATTTCTTCACACTTTAATTTTCAAGTATCGCCGTGGCACAGTTTTGTGTGACAGTCGGTTTTTTAATTCTGTTTACTCAAGTGATTTTCCAAAAAAATAAACTTCTTAGTGAGAAGGTTCATTCAGGCCAAGTGAGGTTGAAATGTTTGAAAAAAGTAGCCTTCTTTCTCATGCTGAAGATATAATTTGTTCCTTTCATCCTGAAAAAAGTACTGTGGAGGCATTTACTGTTGGGACTGATAGTAATTCCTATTTCAATAATGTTTCTTTCAGGATCGTGAGCCGTCCGTGCATATTTTCATGTTTTTATCCTGACTGATTCTCGATATAGAGATAGTGTGAGCTTGTCGTGACATACCCTGTATGTTTCGTACCGTTTTTTGTATTTTTCCGATCGAGGAATACTCTCTTCTGATTTTCGTGCTTTCTGTTCGAAACTGTATTTTTTTAAATGTATGATAAATTGACATTCATAAATGTATGATAAATTGACATTCATCATACAGGACGTAATCTCGATATTGACAAAATCTTCATCTATGGTCAGGACATCACTTTTGAACCACTGTGTACAATCGATTCATACTTGGTAGGTATATTCAACTGATATCACTCATCAAAACTAAATAGGAATCGAATTTAGAATCCAGATCCGTCTTCAGGCAAAACAGAAAAATTCTTCATTCTCAATAGCAACACTCTCTATATTTTGTATACAGGGTGGGCCACCAGTAACGCCTCGGTCTCTAGAAGGCTAACCACTTATCTTCTTGGAAGTCTTCCTCTCTAGGAGGTTGCATGTCAACATAGGCTACCATTTGAAATTATTTTGAAACATACAGGATGTCCTCAAAAATCACAAAACACTGAAGTTGAACTTTTTTCAATCGAACACCCTATATATTATTTCATTTTGAGATTCTCCCTGGTGAGCTGATTTCAACAATCCATCATACTTGGGGTCTAGCAGTTATAATTACTGAGATATAGGGTGTGAGAAATCGAGATTTTCCAAGTTCAAGAATTTTTTGTGTCTAAGCCATTCATAATTGGTCAAAACGGCTCACATGTCCCTATCTCAACTTATGATCAACTATCTACTGCCATTCAATTGAAACAAATACAGGGTGGTGCAGAATTCAGAATCTTGATCACCCGGTATATGTCCCAATTAAATATCAGTAGATAGTTGATCAAAAGTTGAGATAGGGACATGTAAGCCGTTTTGACCAATTATGAATAGTTTCGACACAAATAATTCTTGAACTTGGAAAATCTCGATTTTTCACACCCTATATTTCAGTAATTATAACTGCTAGACCCCAAGTATGATGGGTCGTTGAAATCAGCTCATCAGGGAGAATCTGAGAAAATGAAATAATATATAGGGTGTTCGCTAGAAAAAAGTTTAACTTCAGTGTTTTATGGTTTTTGGGGACACCCTGTATGTTTCGAAATAATTTTGAATGGTAGCCTATGTTGACATTCAACTTACTAGAGAGGAAGAATTTCAAGAAGATGAGTGGTTAGCCTTCTAGAGGCCGAGGCGTTACTGGTGGCCCACCCTGTATATGTACTGATATCTGCAAGAAGCAGAAAAAACAATGAATAGGTCTACTTTTCAATAGTGCGCATCCAATTAGAAGAATAAAATTTTTATTGCTCTCGTGATTCAAAATATAATTTTCTCAAAAAAAACTAACTAGTCCTCAAACGACTTAGTAAGAGCTGAATTAGGTGAACTATCGATGGATTTTGTTCCGTAGGATAATTCGTCATTTATTTTAGTCATTTTCGTGTGCTCATTACATTTTCACACACACAAATGTCAAATTTGATGCACGCTTATAAAAAGTAGGCCACATTGTTCATTATTTTCCTACTCTTTCCAGTTATCAATATCAAAACATATCTAGAGATTTTGGGAAAGATTATATTTTCAGCCTGTGTTCAATCATTAGACTTTTGAAAATAATACTGTAATGCCTACTTCATCTTATACTTTGTAAATTATATATCTTTTCCCCCCGTATAAGATCATCATCATTAGTCATAGATTTCCCCCCGTATAATTCCATTATCATCATTGGTCGTAGATAAAACATTTGTTCGGATATTAATCGGTTAGCAGCATTATGCAACTTATTAGTCATTCATTCGGGACCAGGTGGTAAATCAAGTCAGTCTTATATTAGATGTCATCAAGTACGGTCGAAATTTGTGATCGACATCGAAAAATACGCGAAAGGA
This sequence comes from Phaedon cochleariae, assembly GCA_918026855.4. Lineage (NCBI taxonomy): Eukaryota > Metazoa > Arthropoda > Insecta > Coleoptera > Chrysomelidae > Phaedon > Phaedon cochleariae. The sequence continues at coordinate 32,045,020 of OU896722.1, read as the reverse complement.
ATTATTTATCGTTCCAAACTGAGTGTTCCCTAAAAACTGAGTGATCGTATTGATTTGTATATAGTGTATTTGTATTCTATTGTGTTCTACTGTTTCGTGTTGTTTCATCGAAGCCTCACTTTTTTCACGCTGGTGAGTACAGAGAAATCTCTCAATTTTTCCTCATATTTCATTTAACTTGAATGTGCATGTTTATATTTTGATATACGCTCTTTTGATTTAAGATATGTTCGACAATGCAGTGTTGCCGCTTCTACTAAATAGAAAGTAGTAGCAACATTGATATTTCGAACGGAACACCCTGTATTTTATTACATTTTGAGATTCTTCCTGAAGAGCTGATTTCATCGATGCATTATACTTGAGGTCTATCGAAAATGATTACAGAGATATAGGGTGTTCAAAATCGATATATTTTTCACCTTTAGGATATTTTGGTGTCAAAAATATTCATTATCGGTCAAAACGGCTTACATGTCCCTATCTCAACTTTTGTTTCACTATTTACTGATATTCAATCGGAACAGATACAGGGTGGTTCAAGATTCTCGATATAGAGATAGTGTAAGCCATACCCTGTATGTTTCGTACCGTTTGTTGTATTTTCTCCGATCAAGGAATACTTTCTTCTAATTTTCGTGCTTCTTGTTCGAAACTGTATCTACTAGGAATTTACCATCTTCAATAACTGTGATACAGAACGTAATCTTGATTTTGGCAGAATCTTCATCTATGGGTCAGGTCATTACTTTTGAACCACTGTGTATAACCGATTCATACTTGGTAGGTATATAAAACTCATATTTCTCATCAAAACTGAATATGAATCAAATTTAGAATCCAGATCCGTCCTCAGGCAAAACAAAAAACTCCTTTTTTTAACAGTGCATATCCAATTTGAAGAATAGTATTTTTATTGAACTCGTTATTCAAAAAATCCATTTTTATTACAGAAAAATAACCAGAATATATTTGTTTTAAATCATTAGACTTTCGAAAATAATACTCTGTCAGTATATCCGTGTTCAATACTTCATCTTATATTTTGAATACTATACAGGGTGGGCCACCAGTAGCGCCTCGGTCTCTAGAAGGCTAACCACTTAGCTTCTTGGAATTCTTCCTCTCTAGGAAGTTGCATGTCAACATAGGCTACCATTTGAAATTATTTGAAAACATACAGGGTGTCCCCAAAAACCATAAAACACTGAAGTTAAACTTTTTTCTATCGAACACCCTATATATTATTTTATTTTGAGATTCTACCTGGTGAGCTGATTTCAACAATCCATCATACTTGGGGTCTAGCAGGTATAATTACTGAGATATAGGGTGTGAGAAATCGAGATTTTCCAAGCTCAAGAATTTTTTGTGTCTAAACCATTCATAATTGGTCAAAACGGCTCACATGTCCCTATCCCAACTTTTGATCAACTATCTACTGACATTCAATTGAAACAAATACAGGGTGGTGCAGAATTCAGAATCTTGATCACCCGGTATATGTCCCAATTAAATATCAGTAGATAGTTAATCAAAAGTTGAGATAGGGACATGTGAGCCGTTTTGACCAATTATGAATAGTTTCGACACAAAAAATTCTTGAACTTGGAAAATCTCGATTTTTCACACCCTATATTTCAGTAATTATAACTGCTAGGCCCCAAGTATGATGGGTCGTTGAAATCAGCTCATTAGGGAGAATCTCAAAATGAAATAATATATAGGGTGTTCGAAAGAAAAAAGTTTAACGTCAGTGTTTTATGGTTTTTGGGGACACCCTGTATGTTTCGAAATAATTTCAAATGGTAGCCTATGTTGACATGCAACTTCCTAGAGAGGAAGAATTCCAAGAAGATAAGTGGTTAGCCTTCTAGAGACCGAGGCGTTACTGGTGGCCCACCCTGTATATCTCCTTTCCCCCCGTATGATTCCATTATCATCATTGGTCATAGATAAATCATTTGTTCGGAAATTAATCGGTTAGCAGCATGAATCAACTCATTAGTCATTCATTCGGGACCAGGTGGTAAATCAAGACAGTTTCATATTAGATGTCATCACGAACGGTCGAATTTTGTGATCGACATTTTAAAATACGCGAAAGGAATTATTTATCGTTCCAAACGGAGTGTTCCCTGAAAAATGAGTGATAGTAATGTGTTTTTCGAATTCGAAATCGAAAATTTCGAACAATGGAATTACAGAAATAATTTTTTACCTTTTTCACGCTGGTGAGTTTTTTAAATTTTATTTTATTATGAGTGATAGTATAATCTGATAGGTATTTTGAGCCGATACATCTAGAAATCTTAGAGTAGGTACTCCTTTGATTCATTTTCATATAAATATGCGTATTTTTTGTGAGAAATGTATGCGATTAGAACAAACCCGAAAAAAATTTGTCAATCCGTATCGCTGACTGTGCTAGGCTAGGTACCGCAACTGCCTATTTTCACAGAGAAATTTTCGAAGTCGTCAAAATTTCTTTGATATGGTCAAACACGAATTGACAAACTCTTATTATTATCCATATACTCAGATTGGAAATTTGTCTCGAAATACCCTGTACTAATTTCCTATGGTATATATTATACAGGGTGTTTCATAATTGAATGCTGATCCTCAAGAGCGATAATCCTTGGATGATTTCAAAGATAAACGTTCATATCAACATATGCCCTAAACCTCTTAGTTATTGAGCTACAGGGTGATGAAATTTCAAGAAAAAAATGTGTTTGTCATCATAATTTTGTATCACTCTTAGATATTGTTATGATATTTTGTATACACCTTTTCATTATTAAGGAGCATTTTTTTACGTGGAAGATATTTAACACTCGATTAGTCGCGCGGGATCTGTGAGATCCACTGGTTTCATATTTAGCCGAATGGCGCTAGTCATTTGGAGTAGGAGAATATCCGTTACAGTATCCTCCTACCTTAACAGGCGTCACACTTTAGTGTTGGTTTGACTTCTCGAGTGGTGTCATTCACTGCCGTAGATACCTCATGGATCTATGAGATTCACAGCGACCAAATTTGTAAGTATTTTTGATTTATTTGATTTGCATTATTATTGAATTTTATTGTACATCTACAGCAGTGTATTACTGTTCCTTTACGTGTACTGGTGGCTGTGAAAAAGAACAGGCAGTCGATTCTGACGAGGAGGACGACTGACTAATTTTTTCCTCAGTTCTAATTACCTTCTAACTTTGAAAATGCTAGAATTAATTTTTTATAATTTTTTGTTTGTTTCTATTTTTTTCAATAAACACCTGTATTAAAAATGAAGTTTATTGATCTTAATCCACCAAATGAATAAGATAGGCCTTGATATTTTTCAAAATTATCATTGTTTCCACATTCGGATTCTCAGATCCATAGCGACTATCCATGTTCCTTTTAGGGGTGCGCCTAACCGAGTGTTAAAAATTCTCACCAGTAGCGACAGTACGGGGTTTGAACTGACAATTGTTGAAGAAAAAAATAGTACGCCACTGATTTTTCTGAGAACCAGATTTTTTTCTCAATTCTTATTCATTTTGGAGCAAATTTGGTTCCCAGACTTACTTTCATACAACGTACCGATTTCGCGTAAAAGAATAAAAACCAAAGAATCTTGTTCCTTCAGTTCTTGGATATTGTTCTTGGTAATTCAGCAGACACCCACTATAAGTGGAAACACATTTTGTTTTGGGACGAAAATCAAACTTTCACTTTTACCAGTGATGTCCTCATAGACCTGATATTGAATGTTTAGTTTAAAAAAACGCTGTACGCTTCTGATTTCAACACCCTGTAGCCCAAAAACTAAGAGGTTCAGGACATATGTTGATATGAACTTCTCTCCTTGAAATCATCCAAGGATCATCGCCCTTTAGGATCAGCATTCAATTATGAAACACCCTGTATATACAGAATGGGCCTTTGAAAACGAAACAGAGGCTCTGTAGGTCGCCAAAACCGGATTATGGAAAAAATCTGAAACACTTCAACTACATTTCCGAGGGGGACATCGTTCCAAAATATTTTCAGTCCTGCGGCGTTGCCGCTTCTAACGAAAAGAAGCAACAACTTCGTTATTTCAAATTTTCAAATAGGGCACCCTGTATTTTATTGCATTTGTAGACTTTTCACGAAGATCTGATTTTATCATTGCATCACACTTGGGGTCTAGCTGTGATGGTTTCAAGGATATAAAGTGTTCAAAATCGAGATTTTTCAACTTTAGCATTTTTTGTGTCGAGACTATTCATTATTGGTCAAAACGGCTTTCATGTCCCTATATATTCACTATCTACTAACAAAGGCCCACTCTGTATATCTAGCCCACATTCATGGATAAGGTGATTAGTCATAAAATTTCAACCCCCTGTTGAAATATAAATATTTTTTTCTGCTTTGAACAATTTGAATTTGGTTCACACTGTTCGCTAGACCAGTCCTTCAGCTATAAGCTCGTACTTCTTTAAAACATGAGGTTCTTCAAATAAACTCGCTACAGGGTGTCACCTGAAACTGTGAGAAATTTTTGAATTTTCAAAGGAATCCCAAATGAACGTAAACTTTTTTTAAACTTTGACAGCAGATTACCATGAGACATTTTTCGAACTGTCTTATTATCCCTTTTACTTACAGAGTGATCGAAAAATTGACTTTTAGATTTTGCAGTCATACATTTTTTCCTTCCCTACCGATTTTCAAAATCCTTGGCTCATTTTGAAGATGAAACTTCAGATGAAGAGATATGGAGATCAGAACTGACTCAAGATGAACAATGCACAGTGTGTCTCACTTTCAATGAAAGCATCCCTGTATCTTTTCGTATTTATTGTTCCTGAAATTTGCAGGAACAGTAGATATATACTGAAAGTACCCACAATTACCAAGTGGAGTCATCTTCAGTGATATAAACTGCTTGCTAACAGCCATGGAACCATCCACGAAAATGAAATAGGCGGGTTGACTAATTTATTTTTATTTCTTAAATAGAATCATCACTCAAATAACTTTCAATTTCATATATTTTCAGAATTCTTCATTCGGTTTCATGGTGCTGAGATCAACAATAATGCCACGGTAATTTTCAAACAGCTAAATATTTACCGCGAGACTCTAATATTTATGATAAATTGATTGTAATTGGTGACTTGACAACCATGCTTCATGAGTGGAAATGAAAGATAATTTTTATCTGCCTGCCTCGTCTTCATTGAAATAGTTGAGGATAAATTGATGAATTGCACAAATATATCGGGTTCCATTTATGAATGTTGAATTCAATGTAGGTTTCATGATTCAAATTTGAAATTGATACTTAGTTTCAGATCGGAGCAGCATATTGTTTGGCCTTCAAGGTACTCAATATAACCCACGTAATTGAAACGTTAGAAGATGCCCACTGAAAGAATCACTATTCGGAAAGAAAACGGATATAGGTATATAGCAATCTATAGTTACGGACGTTGAAAATATAATTCAGGTATGTCTCAGATTCAATATCTAATGATATTTCCTGATTCAAATTTCGATTTGAATGTGATGTTTCGTTGCAGATCCAAGAAGCAGTGTTTGATACTTGCCACTCAATCGGAGAAAACCATCCAGTAAATATGGACCGAACAGAAGATCCGCCAAGAGAACTGACCAGAGTATACTTTACAGAATTCAAGTCATTATATTCGTACGGAAGGCGATATATTGATTACCTTTCCAGATTCTCAAGCAGACAGATAGACAGATATTCAGCTTTATGTCTCTATGGAAACACGACAGGTACCCTTACGAGGGGAGAGTATCAACTCGGCGTTCATAAACCCTCTCTGCAAAGGAGGTAGGCGCATGGTGGGTTAGGTATATACAGTGTTCTTCATTGCAGAGAAAATTGTTGTTTATCTGCCTGCCTCGTCTTCATTGAGATAGTTGATGAATTACAAAAATATATCGCGTTCCAGTTATGAATGTTAAAATCCATATTCAGACTTACCATAGATTCATATTCTATGTAAATCTCACGATTCAAATTTGAAATTGATACTTAGTTTTAGATCTGAGCAGCACATATTGTTTGGCCTTCAAGGTCCTTAATCTTACCCACGTTATTGAACATGTGGAAGATGCCTGCTGGGAAGACCACTATACGGAAAGAAAGCGGATATGAAGCAATCTAGTTACGGACTTTGAAAGTATCATTCAGGTATGTCTCAGATTCAACATCTATGTATTTCCTCTAATGATATTTATTTAATCAAATGTACTTCGATTTGAATGTGATGTTTAGTTGTAGATCCAAGAAGCAGTGTTTGATACTTGCCACTCAATCGGAGAAAACCATTTACTATACGGACGGAACAGAAGATCCGCAAAGAGAACTGACCAGAGTATACTTTACAGAATTCAGATCATTATATTCGTACGGAAGGCGATATATTGATTACCTTTCCAGATTCTCAAGCAGACAGATAGACAGATATTCAGCTTTATGTCTCTATGGAAACACGACAGGTACCCTTACGAGGGGAGAGTATCAACTCGGCGTTCATAAACCCTCTCTGCAAAGGAGGTAGGCGCATGGTGGGTTAGGTATATACAGTGTTCTTCATTGCAGAGAAAATTGTTGTTTATCTGCCTGCCTCGTCTTCATTGAGATAGTTGATGAATTACAAAAATATATCGCGTTCCAGTTATGAATGTTGAAAATCATATTTAGACTTACCATAGATTCATATTCTATGTAGGTCTCACGATTCAAATTTGAAATTGATACTTAGTTTTAGATCTGAGCAGCACATTTTGTTTGGCCTTCAAGGTCCTTAATCTAACCCACGTTATTGAACATGTAAAAGATGCCTACTGGGAAGACCACTATGCGGAAAGAAAGCGGAAATGTAGCAATCTAGTTGCGGACTTTGAAAGTATCATTCAGGTATGTCTCAGATGCAACATCTATGTATCTCCTCTAATGATATTTATTTAATCAAATGTACTTCGATTTGAATGTGATGTTTAGTTGTAGATCCAAGAAGCAGTGCTTGATACTTGCCACTCAATCGGAGAAAACCATTTACTGTACGGATGGAACAGAAGATCCGCAAAGAGAAATGACCAGAGTATACTTTTACAGAATTCAGATCATTATATTCGTACGGAAGGCGATATATTGAGTTCCAGATTCTCCTCGAGATTCTCAAGCAGACAGATAGACAGATATTCAGCTTTATGTCTCTATGGAAACACGACAGGTACCCTTACGAGGGGAGAGTATCAACTCGGCGTTTATAAACCCTCTCTGCAAAGGAGGTAGACGCATAGTGGGTTAGGTATATACAGTGTTCTTCATTGCAGAGAAAATTGTTGTTTATCTGCCTGCCTCGTCTTCATTGAGATAGTTGATGATTTATAAAAATATATCGCGTTTCAGTTACGAATGTTGGAAACATATCCAGACTTTTCATAGATTTATATTCTATATGTTGGTCTCACGTTTCATAATTGAAATTGATCTTCAGTTTTAGATCCGAGCAGCACATTGTTTGGCATTCAAGGCCTATGTAATTGAAAATGCGAATGATGCCTATACTGGAAAAACCACTATTCGGAAAGAAAGCAGATATGTAGCAACCCAGTTACGGACGTTGAATATATTATTCAGGTATGTCTCAGATTCAACATCCATGTTATTCATCTCTAATGATATTCGTTTTCTGATATGAATGTACTTCGATTGATATTTGATGTTCTGTTGCAAATCAGAGAAGCAGTATTTGGTACTTGCCAGTCAATCGGAGAAAACCATCCAGTCCATACGAACATACACTGTATATGTATTCATTTTTCATCCAACTCATACGTCAACTGTCACATGTCATCGGTTATCTGTCACCGGTCGTCAACTGGCATCTGTCATCGGTCATCTGTCATAGGTCACAGGGTCATAGGTCATAGGTCATAGGTCATAGGTCATAGGTCATAGGTCATAGGTCATAGGTCATAGGTCATAGGTCATAGGTCCTCGGTCATCAAAGTGCAGAATTTTCAAAAATGCCTGATGTCATGAATTATACCGGAAATAGTTTCAGAAGAACCTCGGCAAGTTTACTTGCAAATTCTAGAGGAGACGACATTCTTGCTTGGAAGTCTACGAATATCGCTGAAGGGTATGTGCAGCAATCTCTCACAAGATAGCAAAATATTTCGAACCAAATTGTGGGTCACTGAAGTCTTATGTGGTATTCAAATAACCACTGCTCAAAACTGCACTTTCAACTTTAGTTTATATAATTATTACTCTACCACAAATTGAGAATATTAGTTTATATAAATTATCACTCTACCACTAATTGAAAATATTAGTTTATATGAATTATCACTCTACCACAAATTGAAAATGCAAGAGTGAAAATAACGTGCCAATAAGTTATACTGTATACCGACTCCTTTGTTACGTTCATCAATAAATTATTTGGAAATCACTTTTTATTTAAGGGAGACGGAAAAATCATATGTATAACATGGGGGTAAAGTATATTCTATTCTGTAATTTCACGTATAACTTTTTATAAGCCTACTTTTCGTCCTAGAATTAGTCACTCCATGAATTTTTCTCCAAGTTGGATTTCCGAAAGACATGAGTACAGTAGTTCCGATACCCACATCGAGGTTTTCACCATTTCTCAATCAAAAGGCCCAGCCCATTCAGCTCATAGTTGAACTACTGCTCAGCTTGAAATCAGAATTCATTTAGTCAATTTAGTCATCCCTGGTATACAGTCTAAGAACAGTCTCTTTTGGTGAAATATATTAAGCTTTTAGTACAAAATTATATGTTTTCCTCGCGAAGATTTTGCTGGAGTAGTAAACTTTGAATCTAGAGGATTGTTGAACTATATCTTGGTATAGTTGAATCAGGAATTCCATATGGAAATCACGTATGATACGCCAATGAACTCAATATAACCTAAAAAACAAGAAATGTCAAAAATATAGTGTTTATCCCCAGAATTAAATAAGGATGGAACTATATAAGATATAAGTGTTTCACAATCAGTTTAGAGTGAGAGGAGACGGGGATCTGTCCGTACTGACTTTAACGTCAATTTCCATCAAGGTACTCTATTCGGATTCAACGACAATATCCGTGATTTGAACTTACCGCTATTGTCCAAATCGCTCTGATTGGTCTATAGGAATCGCCCATGCATGTGTCTGGGCAAAACGGATTCGTGCTACAAGATTTCCATGCAAAATTCGAAATACACACCACGGAACGATAAAATCAAGAACAGGAACACGAAACACGATTAAAAATTGCTGGGATGAATGAAATGTCCCGTGATGTGAACGCAGTATTGTAGAAAAAGTATGATCGCTGCGGCTGCAGATGCGAACCACTGATGCGAACACAGTGCCTCCAAGGAAAAGGAAAGTCATACGGCTACACAGGTTGTCAGGTTACCATCGTATTTTCAAGAAATGTGGAGCAAAAATTAAAAAATAATGTCTAGTCACAAATGCACAAGATTCTGAAGAGAATATATAAAAAAAAGAAGAAGACAACTAGCGATGACATCTCAGCGATGACAATGATGACATATGGCAGAAAAGTGACAGTGTTGAAAATTAAAAACAAGAACTTGGGAAAACAAAAAATGTTCAATTAATTTCAATTTATTGAATAATAAAGATTGATCAGTGAGGAGTTTAGCGGAAGAGCTCAGGTAGTTAAAACTTATCCTGAAAATTTGATATTTTCATAGAGGCGTCAGCATTCTGTTTCAGTTGTTTCACATTTCCTATTCATCAACATGGCACGTCAGCAAGAAATAGATGAGCTCTTTGAAGTAAAGAACTATTTCTACATAGGAAACTACCAACAATGCATCAACGAAGCCCAGAAATTGAGAAAGGTGAGTACTTGAATTAATCAAACCACCATTGTATTCATTTCCTTGTTTCTTTCAGCCTTCAAGTGCAGAAATAGCAATTCAAAGAGACATCTTCACATACCGATCTTACATAGCACAAAACAAGTTTCTAGTTGTGCTAGAAGAAATACATGGAGCTTCTCCCTCAGAAATCCAACCCCTGAAGTACTTGGCTGAATATCTATCAGGCAAAACCAACAAAGAAACAGTTCTAGCTCAAGTAGATCAACAAATAAAAGCCAATGCTGATAGCCAAACCTTGATATTAGTTGCTGCTACTATTTATGTGAATGAGAACAATTTAGAGGCTGCATACAGAGTGCTGCATGCTAATGAAAGCTTGGAAGCTATGGCCTTCATTATTGATATTTTGCTGAAGTTGGATAGGGTGGATTTGGCAAGGAAGAAGTTGAAAGATATGCAGGATAAAGATGATGATGCTACGCTCACTCAACTGGCTCAGGCATGGATCAATATTGCAACTGTAAGTCATTTTTATTCTGTTTTCTAGCTGGTAGTTGAAATTTTGTATATTTTGTCCAAAGTGGGTGTTATATTTTGAGTTGCAAAAGCAATTATTCCTAGTGTTTACCTGGGAACTATTTTCTTCACATAATTTTTGAGTACTGGCTCTCATGCTATCAACCAAAGAAGAAACATTTGAAATTGAACATATTATTCTGCAAATTACTTACTTTAACAACCAAAATCTTTTGGTTTCAATCTGTATGTTCTGCTTTTGCAAGGACTTCATATTTTCTTGAACTAGCCTCAAATCAAAATATGTAAAAAATATAAGATGACACATCAATGGTCGAGTCAATGGTACATACTTTTTTCCACCTACAATGAAATCAAGGTGGATAGAATATGGGTGTAATCATAGACAGTGTTTTATTCCTCCCAAAATGCTTGACCCCAGATTCTGCAATAATGGCATATTAGTTCTCAGTTGTCTGCAAGATGGTGACACTTTGTACAGATTTCTTTCAAGGCAGAAAACAGAAAAAGGGGTTACACACCACTTCCACTAGAAATAATAATATCATAACATTCATTACAGTTCAAAACTGTAATTTTGGGGAATTTTAATTGTCATCAGTTCTACCAACATTGAATTTTGGTTCAGATTTCGCCATCTAACCATTAAAATGTGACCTATACTCTATGATATTGAGAAGAATCCTTCTGTCAAGTAAAACTTTGACCAAGTAACAGTAGATGGGATTTAATAGGAGTTTCTACACCATCTTCTGTTCATTCTGAATGAAATATTGCTTATTGCTTTTGATGATAACTAACTTTGAAACTGAAAACTGCGAAGAACCTACAATGGCTCATCTTTACTGAATGTAACTTGCCAGAAATGGCATGCTTTTAACTCTGAATTGGAATAAAATTTGGATCTACTCCTGTTGGTTTATTCTAGGATTTTTTTTCTATTCTTAGGTATGTAAGCTATATTTTTTCAGTACCACTTCCACATCTGAAATACAACTGAATATCACATTAAATAATATCTACAATGGCTCATCTTTTCTTGAGTAGGTATTAAAATAATATTCTGCTTACTTGAAATGACATATTGATTCTGAATTAAAAAAAAATTGGCATCAGTCCTGGTGGTTTGTAGTGTTTTAAGTAATCAATTGTCTATTGATATCTATGATAATTAGCTCCAAATTGAGCTCCAAAGTTATACAACAAATAAAATCTACGATTGTTCATCTTCCCTGAGTATTACTTATTATTCTCAACTAAATTGACATGTAGATTCTGAAGTTGAATGAAAATTGGATCTACTCCAGATGACTTTTTTGGAATTAATTATTGTCTTTTTTCGAAATTTTCAGGAATTTTTGCGATTCTTGCAATTCTCAGTCATTTTCGCGATTTTTGCAATTTTCAGGAATTTTTGCGATTTTTGCAATTTTCAGGCATTTTTGCGATATTTGCAATTTTCAGGCATTTTTGCGATTTTTGCAATTTCCAGGAATTTTTGCGATTTTCGCAATTTTCAGGCATTTTTGCGATTTTTGCAATTTTCAGGAATTTTTGCGATTTTCGCAATTTTCAGGCATTTTTGCGATTTTTGCAATTTTCAGGCATTATTGCGATTTTTGCAATTTTCAGGCATTTTTGCGATTTTTGCAATTTTCAGGAATTTTTGCGATTTTTGCAATTTTCTGGAATTTTTGCGATTTTTGCAATTTTCAGGAATTTTGCAGTTTTCAGGCATTTTTGCGATTTTTGCAATTTTCAGTCATTTTTGCAATTTTCAGGAATTTTTGCGATTTTTGCAATTTTCAGGCATTTTTGCGATTTTTGCAATTTTCAAAAATTTTTGCGATTTTTGCAATTTTCAGGCATTTTTGCAATTTTTGCAATTTTCAGGAATTTTTGCGATTTTTGCAATTTTCATGAATTTTTGCGATTTTTGCAATTTTCAGTCATTTTTGCGATTTTTGCAATTTTCAGGCATATTTGCGACTTTTGCAATTTTCAGGAATTTTTGCGATTTTTGCAATTTTCAATCATTTTTGCGATTTTCAGTAATTGTTGCGATTTTTGCAATTTTCAGTCATTTTTGCAATTTTTGCAATTTTCAGGCATATTTGCGATTTTTGCAATTTTCAGGCATATTTGCGATTTTTGCAAATTTCAGGAATTTTTGCGATTTTCGCAATTTTCAGTCATTTTTGCGATTTTTGCAATTATCAGGAATTTTTGCGATTTTTGCAATTTTCAGGAATTTTTGCGATTTTTGCAATTTTCAGGCTTATTTGCGATTTTTGCAATTTTCAGGAATTTTTGCGATTTTTGCAATTTTCAGGAATTTTTGCGATTTTTGCAATTTTCAGGAATTTTTGCGATTTTTGCAATTTTCAGGAATTTTTGCGATTTTTGCATTTTTCAGTCATTTTTGCGATTTTTGCAATTTTCAGGAATTTTTGCGATTTTTGCAATTTTCAGGAATTTTTGCGATTTTTGCAATTTTCAGTCATTTTTGCGATTTTTGCAATTTTCAGTCATTTTTGCGATTTTTGCAATTTTCAGGAATTTTTGCGATTTTTGCAATTTTCAGGAATTTTTGCGATTTTTGCAATTTTCAGGAATTTTTGCGATTTTTGCAATTTTCAGGAATTTTTGCGATTTCTGCAATTTTCAGGAATTTTTGCGATTTCTGCAATTTTCAGTCATTGTTGCGATTTTTGCAATTTTCAGTCATTTTTGCGATTTTTGCAATTTTCAGGAATTTTTGCGATTTTTGCAATTTTCAGGAATTTTTGCGATTTTTGCAATTTTCAGGCATATTTGCGATTTTTGCAATTTTCAGGAATTTTTGCGATTTTTGCAATTTTCAGGAATTTTCGCGATTTTTGCAATTTTCAGGAATTTTTGCGATTTTTGCAATTTTCAGGAATTTTGCGATTTTTGCAATTTTCAGGAATTTTTGCGATTTTTGCATTTTTCAGGAATTTTTGCGATTTTTGCAATTTTCAGTCATTTTTGCGATTTTTGCAATTTTCAGGAATTTTTGCGATTTTTGCAATTTTCAGTCATTTTTGCGATTTTTGCAATTTTCAGTCATTTTTGCGATTTTTGCAATTTTCAGGAATTTTTGCGATTTTTGCAATTTTCAGGAATTTTGCGATTTTTGCAATTTTCAGTCATTTTTGCGATTTTTGCAATTTTCAGGAATTTTTGCGATTTTTGCAATTTTCAGGAATTTTTGCGATTTTTGCAATTTTCAGTCATTTTTGCGATTTTTGCAATTTTCAGGAATTTTTGCGATTTTTGCAATATTCAGTCATTTTTGCGATTTTTGCAATTTTCAGTCATTTTTGCGATTTTTGCAATTTTCAGGAATTTTTGCGATTTTTGCAATTTTCAGTCATTTTTGCAATTTCCAGGAATTTTTGCGATTTTTGCAATTTCCAGGAATTTTTGCGATTTTTGCAATTTTCAGGAATTTTTGCAATTTCTGCAATTTTCAGGAATTTTTGCAATTTTTGCAATTTTCAGGCATTTTTGCGATTTTTGCAATTTTCAGTAATTTTTGCGATTTTTGCAATTTTCAGGAATTTTTGCGATTTTTGCAATTTTCAGTCATTTTTGCGATTTTTGCAATTTTCTGTGATTTTTGCGATTTTTGCAATTTTCAGGAATTTTTGCGATTTTTGCAATTTTCAGGAATTTTTGCGATTTTTGCAATTTTCAGTCATTTTTGCGATTTTTGCAATTTTCAGTCATTTTTGCGATTTCTGCAATTTTCAGGAATTTTTGCGATTTTTGCAATTTTCAGGAATTTTTGCGATTTTTGCGATTTTCAGGAATTTTTGCGATTTTTGCAATTTTCAGGCATATTTGCAATTTTTTGCAATTTTCAGGCATTTTTGGAATTTTTGCAATTTTCAGCAATTTTTGCGATCTTTGCAATTTTCAGGAATTTTTGCGATTTTTGCGATTTTTGCAATTTTCAGGAATTTTTGCGATTTTTGCAATTTTCAGTCATTTTTGCGATTTTTGCAATTTTCAGTCATTTTTGCGATTTCTGCAATTTTCAGTCATTTTTGCGATTTTTGCAATTTTCAGTCATTTTTGCGAATTTTGCAATTTTCAGGAATTTTTGCGATTTTTGCAATTTTCAGGAATTTTTGCGATTTTTGCAATTTTCAGTCATTTTTGCGATTTTTGCAATTTTCAGGAATTTTTGCGATTTTTGCAATTTTCAGGAATTTTTGCGATTTTTGCAATTTTCAGTCATTTTTGCGATTTTTGCAATTTTCAGTCATTTTTGCGATTTTTGCAATTTTCAGGAATTTGCGATTTTAGCAATTTTCAGGAATTTTTGCGATTTTTGCAATCTTCAGTCATTTTTAAAATTTTCAGTAATTTTTGCAATTTTCAGTAATTTTTGCGATTTTTGCAATTTTCAGTAATTTTTGCGATTTTTGCAATTTTCAGTCATTTTTGCGATTTTTGCAATTTTCAGGAATTTTTGCGATTTTTGCGATTTTCAGGAATTTTTGCAATTTTCAGTAATTTTTGCGATTTTCAGGAATTTTTGCGATTTTTGCAATTTTCAGGCATATTTGCGATTTCAGCAATTTTCAGGAATTTTGCGATTTTTGCAATTTTCAGTCATTTTTGCGATTTTTGCAATTTTCGGTAATTTTTGCGATTTTTGCAATTTTCAGTCATTTTTGCGATTTTTGCAATTTTCAGTCATTTTTGCAATTTCTGCAATTTTCAGTCATCTTTGCGATTTTTGCAATTTTCAGTCATTTTTGCGAATTTTGCAATTTTCAGGAATTTTTGCGATTTTTGCAATTTTCAGGAATTTTTGCGATTTTTGCAATTTTCAGGAAATTTTGCGATTTTTGCAATTTTCAGTCATTTTTGCGATTTTTGCAATTTTCAGTCATTTTTGCGATTTTTGCAATTTTCAGGAATTTTTGCGATTTTTGCAATTTTCAGTCATTTTTGCGATTTTTGCAATTTTCAGTCATTTTTGCGATTTTTGCAATTTTCAGTCATTTTTGCGATTATTGCAATTTTCAGTCATTTTTGCGATTTTTGCAATTTTCAGGAATTTTTGCGATTTTTGCAATTTTCAGGAATTTTGCGATTTTTGCAATTTTCAGTCATTTTTGCGATTTTTGCAATTTTCAGGAATTTTTGCGATTTTTGCAATTTTCAGGAATTTTTGCGATTTTTGCAATTTTCAGGAATTTTTGCGATTTTTGCAATTTTCAGTCATTTTTGCGATTTTTGCAATTTTCAGTCATTTTTGCGATTTTTGCAATTTTCAGGAATTTTTGCGATTTTTGCAATTTTCAGTCATTTTTGCAATTTTCAGGAATTTTTGCGATTTTTGCAATTTTCAGGAATTTTTGCGATTTTTGCAATTTTCAGTCATTTTTGCGATTTTTGCAATTTTCAGGAATTTTTGCAATTTTTGCAATTTTCAGGCATTTTTGCGATTTTTGCAATTTTCAGTAATTTTTGCGATTTTTGCAATTTTCAGGAATTTTTGCGATTTTTGCAATTTTCAGTCATTTTTGCGATTTTTGCAATTTTCTGTCATTTTTGCGATTTTTGCAATTTTCAGGAATTTTTGCGATTTTTGCAATTTTCAGGAATTTTTGCGATTTTTGCAATTTTCAGTCATTTTTGCGATTTTTGCAATTTTCAGTCATTTTTGCGATTTCTGCAATTTTCAGGAATTTTTGCGATTTTTGCAATTTTCAGGAATTTTTGCGATTTTTGCGATTTTCAGGAATCTGCGATTTTTGCAATTTTCAGGCATATTTGCAATTTTTGCAATTTTCAGGCATTTTTGGAATTTTTGCAATTTTCAGCAATTTTTGCGATCTTTGCAATTTTCAGGAATTTTTGCGATTTTTGCGATTTTTGCAATTTTCAGGAATTTTTGCGATTTTTGCAATTTTCAGTCATTTTTGCGATTTTTGCAATTTTCAGTCATTTTTGCGATTTCTGCAATTTTCAGTCATTTTTGCGATTTTTGCAATTTTCAGTCATTTTTGCGAATTTTGCAATTTTCAGGAATTTTTGCGATTTTTGCAATTTTCAGGAATTTTTGCGATTTTTGCAATTTTCAGTCATTTTTGCGATTTTTGCAATTTTCAGGAATTTTTGCGATTTTTGCAATTTTCAGGAATTTTTGCGATTTTTGCAATTTTCAGTCATTTTTGCGATTTTTGCAATTTTCAGTCATTTTTGCGATTTTTGCAATTTTCAGGAATTTTTGCGATTTTTGCAATCTTCAGTCATTTTTAAAATTTTCAGTAATTTTTGCAATTTTCAGTAATTTTTGCGATTTTTGCAATTTTCAGTAATTTTTGCGATTTTTGCAATTTTCAGTCATTTTTGCGATTTTTGCAATTTTCAGGAATTTTTGCGATTTTTGCGATTTTCAGGAATTTTTGCAATTTTCAGTAATTTTTGCGATTTTCAGGAATTTTTGCGATTTTTGCAATTTTCAGGCATATTTGCGATTTCAGCAATTTTCAGGAATTTTTGCGATTTTTGCAATTTTCAGTCATTTTTGCGATTTTTGCAATTTTCGGTAATTTTTGCGATTTTTGCAATTTTCAGTCATTTTTGCGATTTTTGCAATTTTCAGTCATTTTTGCAATTTCTGCAATTTTCAGTCATCTTTGCGATTTTTGCAATTTTCAGTCATTTTTGCGAATTTTGCAATTTTCAGGAATTTTTGCGATTTTTGCAATTTTCAGGAATTTTTGCGATTTTTGCAATTTTCAGGACATTTTGCGATTTTTGCAATTTTCAGTCATTTTTGCGATTTTTGCAATTTTCAGTCATTTTTGCGATTTTTGCAATTTTCAGGAATTTTTGCGATTTTTGCAATTTTCAGTCATTTTTGCGATTTTTGCAATTTTCAGTCATTTTTGCGATTTTTGCAATTTTAAGTCATTTTTGCGATTTTTGCAATTTTCAGTCATTTTTGCGATTTTTGCAATTTTCAGGCATATTTGCGATTTGTGCAATTTTCAGGAATTTTTGCGATTTTTGCAATTTTCAGTCATTTTTGCGATTTTTGCAATTTTCAGTCATTTTTGCGATTTTTGCAATTTTCAGGAATTTTTGCGATTTTTGCAATTTTCAGGAATTTTTTGCGATTTTTGCAATTTTCAGTCATTTTTGCGATTTTTGCAATTTTCAGGAATTTTTGCGATTTTTGCAATTTTCAGTCATTTTTGCGATTTTTGCAATTTTCAGGAATTTTTGCGATTTTGCAATTTTCAGCCATCTTTGCGATTTTTGCAATTTTCAGTCATTTTTGCGATGTTTGCAATTTTCAGGAATGTTTGCGATTTCTGCAATTTTCAGGAATTTTTGCGATTTTTGCAATTTTCAGTCATTTTTGCGATTTTTGCAATTTTCAGGAATTTTGCGATTTTTGCAATTTTCAGTCATTTTTGCGATTTTTGCAATTTTCAGTCATTTTTGCGATTTTTGCAATTTTCAGGAATTTTCGCGATTTTTGTAATTTTCAGTCATTTTTGCGATTTTTGCAATTTTCAGTCATTTTTGCGATTTTTGCAATTTTCAGGAATTTTTGCGATTTTTGCAATTTTCAGTCATTTTTGCGATTTTTGCAATTTTCAGGAATGTTTGCGATTTTTGCAATTTTCAGGAATTTTTGCGATTTTTGCAATTTTCAGTGATTTTTGCGATTTTTGCAATTTTCAGGAATTTTTGCGATTTTTGCAATTTTCAGTCATTTTTGCGATTTTTGCAATTTTCAGGAATTTTTGCGATTTTGCAATTTTCAGCCATCTTTGCGATTTTTGCAATTTTCAGTCATTTTTTGCGATGTTTGCAATTTTCAGGAATGTTTGCGATTTCTGCAATTTTCAGGAATTTTTGCGATTTTTGCAATTTTCAGTCATTTTTGCGATTTTTGCAATTTTCAGGAATTTTTGCGATTTTTGCAATTTTCAGTCATTTTTGCGATTTTTGCAATTTTCAGTCATTTTTGCGATTTTTGCAATTTTCAGGAATTTTCGCGATTTTTGTAATTTTCAGTCATTTTTGCGATTTTTGCAATTTTCAGTCATTTTTGCGATTTTTGCAATTTTCAGGAATTTTTGCGATTTTTGCAATTTTCAGTCATTTTTGCGATTTTTGCAATTTTCAGGAATGTTTGCGATTTCTGCAATTTTCAGGAATTTTTGCGATTTTTGCAATTTTCAGGAATTTTTGCGATTTTTGCAATTTTCAGGAATTTTTGCGATTTTTGCGATTTTCAGGAATCTTTGCGATTCTTGCAATTTTCAGGCATATTTGCAATTTTTGCAATTTTCAGGCATTTTTGGAATTTTTGCAATTTTCAGCAATTTTTGCGATCTTTGCAATTTTCAGGAATTTTTGCGATTTTTGCGATTTTTGCAATTTTCAGGAATTTTTGCGATTTTTGCAATTTTCAGTCATTTTTGCGATTTTTGCAATTTTCAGTCATTTTTGCGATTTCTGCAATTTTCAGTCATTTTTGCGATTTTTGCAATTTTCAGTCATTTTTGCGAATTTTGCAATTTTCAGGAATTTTTGCGATTTTTGCAATTTTCAGGAATTTTTGCGATTTTTGCAATTTTCAGTCATTTTTGCGATTTTTGCAATTTTCAGGAATTTTTGCGATTTTTGCAATTTTCAGGAATTTTTGCGATTTTTGCAATTTTCAGTCATTTTTGCGATTTTTGCAATTTTCAGGAATTTGCGATTTTAGCAATTTTCAGGAATTTTTGCGATTTTTGCAATCTTCAGTCATTTTTAAAATTTTCAGTAATTTTTGCAATTTTCAGTAATTTTTGCGATTTTTGCAATTTTCAGTAATTTTTGCGATTTTTGCAATTTTCAGTCATTTTTGCGATTTTTGCAATTTTCAGGAATTTTTGCGATTTTCAGGAATTTTTGCAATTTTCAGGAATTTTTGCGATTTTCAGGAATTTTTGCGATTTTTGCAATTTTCAGGCATATTTGCGATTTCAGCAATTTTCAGGAATTTTTGCGATTTTTGCAATTTTCAGTCATTTTTGCGATTTTTGCAATTTTCGGTAATTTTTGCGATTTTTGCAATTTTCAGTCATTTTTGCGATTTTTGCAATTTTCAGTCATTTTTGCAATTTCTGCAATTTTCAGTCATCTTTGCGATTTTTGCAATTTTCAGTCATTTTTGCGAATTTTGCAATTTTCAGGAATTTTTGCGATTTTTGCAATTTTCAGGAATTTTTGCGATTTTTGCAATTTTCAGGACATTTTGCGATTTTTGCAATTTTCAGTCATTTTTGCGATTTTTGCAATTTTCAGTCATTTTTGCGATTTTTGCAATTTTCAGGAATTTTTGCGATTTTTGCAATTTTCAGTCATTTTTGCGATTTTTGCAATTTTCAGTCATTTTTGCGATTTTTGCAATTTTAAGTCATTTTTGCGATTTTTGCAATTTTCAGTCATTTTTGCGATTTTTGCAATTTTCAGGCATATTTGCGATTTGTGCAATTTTCAGGAATTTTTGCGATTTTTGCAATTTTCAGTCATTTTTGCGATTTTGCAATTTTCAGTCATTTTTGCGATTTTTGCAATTTTCAGGAATTTTTGCGATTTTTGCAATTTTCAGGAATTTTGCGATTTTTGCAATTTTCAGTGATTTTTGCGATTTTTGCAATTTTCAGGAATTTTTGCGATTTTTGCAATTTTCAGTCATTTTTGCGATTTTTGCAATTTTCAGGAATTTTTGCGATTTTGCAATTTTCAGCCATCTTTGCGATTTTTGCAATTTTCAGTCATTTTTGCGATGTTTGCAATTTTCAGGAATGTTTGCGATTTCTGC